>WOVY01003484.1:0-397926 GCA_013436015.1 Rhipicephalus annulatus | reverse complement strand
GATAGGAGGGACCTATTTTTTAGAAGTCACCTTGTCATCCTTGGCGTGTTAGTTTAAATGGGGTCAGTAATGACATCATCCTTTGGTATAGGCGTGTGTGCCTGTTGGAAATGTTTGTCTGAAAAAAAACCTATAACGCAGAAGAGTGCAGCCCTTGCTTCTTTTCAAGTTAGTGTTGCGCTGATTACAAAGTGTTCTCCTGTCGGAGGTTGGGGGTAAGGGAAGCAAAAGAAAGATAAATGATAGAAAAGAAGAAAAAAGAAGAAAGAAAAGGGGAATGCAAAGTAAAAGTAGTGCTACACTGCTCCTACTTTGCACCCCCCCTTTTCTTCTTTTTTTTCCTTGTTTTCTTTTTTTCACCTTTTTTGTTACATTTGCATTGTCCCATCTAGTGCATGATCAATGACACATGGCTTTGCTATAGCAAAGATGCCTATGTGGTGTTGGAATAAACAGTGCATTGTACTTCATTTAGTTAATTACAGACTGATCAGTCTTGCAATAAGTGCTTCCTGTCTATCACCACACACGTTCAATTGAAAAGTTTGTGCTTGGCTCTTAGTATGCTGGTATATAGCTTGTGTCTTGGACTACTCAAAATGAATGTTATTTTGCTGCTGTTTATGGTAATGAATTTATCCAACATGAAAATATCTTGCCTTGTGAACTTTGTCGGACCTGCCTTTCTTTTTCTTTCCTATGCAGGCATTGTATGTGAGGGAGGCAGTAACAGAGAGGTGATAGGTTGAGCTTCGGAAGAATAAATGCTGGCAGTGAGGCAATTACGCATCAAACATCCCAGCCATTTTGCCAACCGCCCTAAATGTGTTTTGAAAAAAAATATTGTGCTCATTCACTGTATTTTTCTGAAAACAGCAAATTGCTAAAATATATCGCAGAGAACAAAATATTAGGCCACGTTGGTGCCTTCTGGACTTCCCAGGATGTCGTCTGGGTGTTGTTTGTAAAAGTAAAGTGTTTCAAAAATACTGCCTCTTCTACACCTAATTCGGTCTTGGTATTAAGTAAAGGTGATTGTGTGTAATGCATGAAGCTCAGTAATATTAGTGCAATTTTTTCGCACATCAAAAGCAAAGAAGCAGTTCTCTTTATATGGCAAGTTATATGATTACACTTTGTCTTAAAGTAGAAATTAATTTTTGAAGGTTTCTTATGATGGCTGTTTTCTGCATTTGATGTACGACAGCTTCCGTTCCGAAGTTCCCCATGGCTCTCAATAGGAGACTTCAAAAATCATTTTCCTCATTTAAACAAAAATTGTAATGATAACACTTGCCATGTAACAAGAACTGTTTATTTGCTTTCAACTTACATATAAAAGTAATTTTCAATTAGACAAACACACAGCTCAAATTGCATCTCAATGTAACAAAAACGATTATATAGTGATATTTGTAATCTGGACCTAACATTATTTTTTTTCGTAAAATATAACTTCTGTGCAGTGAGTATTTGTGGCTCAAATATTCATACAAAATGCAGTATTGCCATACAAGAAATGCAAACGATAAACAGTTTGGCTGAATTCTTCAAAGGCCTATGTAGCAGAAAATTGCACTAATGTTACTTGACTTCAAATACTTTAAGAAGCATCTTTACTTAATATTTAGATCAAAGTTGATATGGCAATAAAAAGCGGGTACTTTTGAAATTTTTCTCACAAATAACACCCGCACGACATTCTGCGAAATTCTGAAGGTACCCACGTGACCACTACTCTTTTCTCTTCAAAACATTTCTGCAAATAACTATTTTCAGAAGAGTAAATTACCATCATTTTTTAAATTATACTTCTGTGATGGTCGCCAGGCAGTATGGTTTGTATGTTTGGTGTAGAATAGCCCAGTGCAAAACATAACAAATGGCTGAGCATCCTTTGACGCTCGGGCAATTTCGAAAGTATTTGTTTGTTAGCAGCAATTCAGTTAAACCCTTGTTTTTATGCTTAGGCCCAGAAACAAAACACAAGTAACTAAAGTAGTCCTAAGAGTCATGTAGTCTCACTGTTCCAAGGCTTGTGGAGCCTAATTTAGTGCAAGCTTCACCATTTTTTAAAAATTCAGATTCAACCAACAGGTTTTGGAGGCACAGTGCATTTTCAGCTAACTTGTCTTACACCAGTTACTTTGATAAAAAGCGGAAAGTAGAGGTAAAATACCAATTTAAAGGCATTGTAGGTAATAACAAAAAGGACTGCTTTCTTTTTTGTGTGGGTGCTTTGCCTGAATGCTGTGCTTTTTGTGGTATAGTTCATTGTCTAGTGAACATAGGCATTAAAACTAACATTAGCCATGTTGAGGTCGATTTCTTGGTTATAGTCATAGTAGCCATATAAATAATTATGACTTCAAACTTGATTGTTCTTTTGAATATTTTTTTCCTTGCATAATGATATTTGAGAGTCTTAGTCAATTTTGTTATAAGAAACGTGATGTCATAATAGGGTCACTTTTTGTAGAGTCGTTCAGTTCTACCTTACCTTTTACATTCCTAATAGAGCAGTTATTTTCAATATCGCTATTTAAAATGGAATGAGCATGCTGTATGTAGTAAGGTGTACAGATTGCACATGCACCCAACTTTTCTGTTGGCAGTTTATTTCTGTTATTCTTGATTTATATGTGGGGTTTCACGTCCGAAAACAACTATATGATTATGAGAGACGCCGTAGTGGAGGGCACTGGAAACTTCGACCACCTAGGGTTTTTTAACGTACACCCAAATCTGAGCACACGTGCCTACAGCATTTCTGCCTCCATCGGAAATGGAGCCGGGGTTTGATACCGCGACATGCGGGTCAGCAGCCGAATTTCTGTTACTCTTGCTCCCCTATATGTGTGCAGTTCGGTTATAGTTATCTGGCTTGCACAGATTTTTAATGGCACCTGCCTGGTCCTGCTTGCTTTCATGGTGATTTTAACCTTCATAAGTTGCATAGGTTTAACTCTCAAAATTGTTCAAAATGCCAATTTTGTGCACAAACTGTATAGTATAAAGGCAGCAGATGTACATGCACACACTATTAAATGAACACTGAGAGCTTTCACTTGCAGTTCCTAAAGTTTTACTGTGCAGGAAGCGTTTAAATCATAATTTCATAAGGACATATTAATCGATTATCTCTACCATTGAAAATCATGACAACCTAGTTATTTTCACTGTGATAAGCATGCTGTTTTTTTGATGTGGCAGAACTAATTTATACACTCATTCCTTCTATTATTCACATATGCATAACATGAAGGATTGTGTGCCTTAAATTTTCAGTTTCATTCTATGTGTTATATTTCTTGTGCATGTAAACTATTGTGCTAACATGTGTCTCTGACATTATTTGTGCCAATTATTTTCATTTTCAGGTGCCTATGAAGGACACATAAGTTCTATCGCAGTGACCTTCGAAATTTACAGTGGTGCCGGAGCCTCAAGCAGCATTTCACCGATCTCCACAAGGCATTCATGAGATAAACACAGCGCCACACTTTCACAGTGCTATGATTATTATTTATGTTTTAAGATTTCGTTTTAAAATTGCTCTTACATTGTGCCACCATCCTGTGGCTTAGGTGGAGCTCGTGAAATTGCGGTGCAGTCCCCTCATTTGTGTATGATCAACACTGCAATGTCACTATTCACAGCTGGAGCATACAGACAAATAAAAAACATATTGATTGTAGCAGGGCTGATGTGTATATTAATGCTTCCCTATTGATAATAATAACTTTATAAGTTCTTTAAGTCTTGCATAGAACACTGCAATAATGTGTTGCAATGTAATCACCATTTATGATCGCTAGTATGTTAATTTAGTAGTTTTGTAATGTATTTTATTTTAAAGGTAATTTTGCTTCCGCATCACGACAATTAGTAAGATGCCGATGATTAAATCCCTCATCATGCACGTTTAAGAAATACTGTGATTTGTACACAGTATTGCATGTACTCAAGTTGTGGACGTCTATTCAATTTACACATTATATTGCTTTGCACTAGATTCAGACGTAACATGCACACATTTCAGTAATTTCCGCATGATACGTCTTTCCATAAGATGCGGAGTCCGCATCATACGTCTTATGCGGAGTCTGCATCATACGTCTTATGCGGAGTCCGCATCATACGTCTTATGCGGAGTCCACATCATACGTCTTCCATATTCCAATAATTCCGTATGTGAGGTCTCCGCATTTTACGGAACGTTTCAGTAGGGTATATATATATATATATATATATATATATATATATATATATATATTATGAGGTCTTGGTTTGGAAGACCTTTATTAGGCCCGAAGAACCGGCAGCCGACAGCTGAGATGAACGGACCAAGATGATGATGCTACGTGACAACGATGAGGATGCATGAGCAACACATGATAATGATGATAATGTACAGATGAAGAGGATTGGTATACTAAATGCCCACACTAATTCCCCCCACGTGAAAACGGCCAGCCTGGCCGCGGCAAGTCAAGAGGACAAAGAACGTCGCATGAAGGGCTTCATACGGGAGACATGGACGACCTCAGTAGTTCGATAACGGCGATCAGCTGAGGCTACAAGTGGCGTCACACGATAATTCACTGGGGAAGTTTCTTCAAGAACTGTGTACGGCCCAATAAACCGTGGCTGGAATTTGTCGCACAAACCAGGTGTGCGAATAGGCGTCAAAAGAAGCACTTCGTCTCCAGGTTGAAAGGATACAGCACGATGGGATTCATCATAAACCAGCTTTCTGTCTTGCTGTCGGGCTTCAGTGTTTACACGAGCACGTTGGCGGCTCTCTGCGAGCCGTAAAACGTATTCCTCTGAAGAGGATGGAGATGAATCCACATGGCAAGTAAAGAAAGAGACGTCCAGGAGAGAAGTAGGGGAGCGTCCATAAACTAGGTAAAATGGTGAGTAGCCGGTTGTCCGCTGAATAGCCGTATTGTAGGCGAAAGTGACGAATGGTAGGACTACATCCCAGTTCTTGTGGTCCGGTTGAATGTAGGCGGCGATCATGTCAGAAAGAGTGCGGTGGAATCGCTCAGTGAGGCCGTTAGTTTGGGGATGATAACTAGAGGCAGTCTTGTGAGTTGTGCCAGAAGCGCGAAGAAGTTCGTTCACTAGTTGTGAAAGGAAGGCCCTTCCACGGTCACTGAGCAATACACGTGGAGCACCATGACGCAGTATAATGGCTCGGAGGATGAAATCGGCAATTTCAGAAGCTGAACCGGTAGTGACGGATGCCGTCTCGGCGTAGCGCGTCAAATGGTCAACGGCTGTTACTATCCATCGGTTTCCAGCAGCACTGACTGGAAGGGGGCCATAAAGATCGATGCCTACAACTTCGAATGGAGTGGCTGGGCACGGAAGAGGCTGTAGTGTACCGGCTGGAGCAGATGTGGGTAGTTTTCTAGATTGACAGGTAGTGCAGGACCCAACGTACCGAGCTACACTAGTGGTAATACCTGGCCAATTAAAACCGACTTCGAAGGCGATCGTAGGTTTTGTGGTAACCAAGGTGACCTGCCGTCGGATGGTCATGAAGTGCTCTGAGGACTTCGGACCGAAGCGATCGGGGTAGAACGGGAACCCAGCGCTGACCGTCAGGATGGTAAATTTTGCGGTACAGCACCGAGTTGTCCAGCTTAAACTGCGAGAGTTGGCGGCGGAGCCTCGCATTAGGTGGACGGGAACTGCCAGTGAGGTAGCCTATAATACGTCGACAGTAGGGGTCAGCCAGCTGTCGAGAAGAAAAATCGTGCGGGTCGTCCGAAGGCAGCTGGTCCATAGAGGCGAGAGAGGAAACCGCCGTAGACGTGGTCTCCGAGGGCGTGTTGTGCAAAGTGATTGCGGAAACGCTGAGGGGAGCCGCTGGTAGTGGGCAGCGAGAGAGAGCATCGGCATCGCTATGCTTTCTGCCACACTTGTATACGATGTCAAAATCATACTCTTGTAGGCGTAGAATCCAGCGGCCGAGGCGTCCCGACAAGTTCTTGAGTGTCGAAAGCCAACATAAAGCATGGTGGTCGGTCACGATGGTGAAATGGCGGCCATGAAGATAGGGACGAAATTTCTGCACTGACCAAACGATGGCGAGGCACTCCTTCTCGGTGATCGTGTAGTTCCTCTCGGCTGCGGAGAGGACGCGGCTGGCGTACGCAACGACTCGCTCTCGCGAAGAGTTGTCGCGCTGGAGGAGCACGGCTCCTAAACCGTGGCCGCTAGCGTCTGTATGGAGGAAGGTCGGTGCACCATCGTGAAAGTGAGAAAGTACAGGATCGGTCGTGAGGGCACTCTTCAATTTGTCGAAAGCCGATTCACATTCCTGAGACCACTGAAAGGGCGTACCAGAAGCAAGTAGCTTATGTAGTGGTGCGGCTATGGAGGCAAAGTTTTGTATGAATCGCCGAAAGTAAGAGGCGAGACCAAGGAAACTTCGCAAATCTTTCGGCTTGTCAGGGCGAGGGAAGCGAAGCACTGCAGCAGTTTTCTCAGGGTCTGGACGAATTCCGTCCTTGCTCACAACATGACCGAGGACCTTGATAGATCTGCTGGCGAAATGGCACTTCTTGGTGTTAATTTGAAGACCAGCGCCCGCAAGGCAAGTCAGGACCTCGTCCAAGCGTTGCAGATGTTGAGGAAACGTCGATGAAAATACAACAATGTCATCGAGGTAACATAGGCAAGTCTTCCATTTCAGGCCACGCAGTACGGTGTCAATCAAGCGCTCAAAAGTTGCGGGCGCATTGCATAGACCAAACGGCATAACATTGAATTCGTATAGGCCGTCCGGCGTTGCAAACGCAGTTTTTTCTTTGTCCTCTTCGTGCATGGGGATTTGCCAATAGCCGGAACGCAAGTCGAGGCTTGAAAAGAATTCAGCACCTTGTAAGGAATCGAGGGCGTCGTCGATACGTGGCATGGGGTATACGTCCTTCCTAGTGATCTTATTGAGTGCTCGGTAATCGACGCAAAATCGTACGGAGCCGTCTTTTTTACGCACCAGAACCACTGGAGACGACCAAGGACTGGTTGAGGGTCGGATTATCTCCCGTTGCAGCATATCGTCTACGTTTTCCTCAATGATTTTTCGTTCGGCTAGGGAGACGCGGTACGGACGACGATGCACAATGGATGCTCCGTCGGTCTGAATACGATGTGCTGCAGCAGTTGTCTGACCCAGGCTGGATGAATGAACGTCAAAACAGTTTGCATGCTTTTGCAACAAATCAAGCAGCTGCTGCTTCTGCGAGTCTGTCAAGTCCTTGTTGATGGCTGCTGTAAAGGCCGAGGAAGCAACATGATCTCCAGGATGGCCTTTAGAGGAGGCAGGGGTAAGAGGCACGACGCACACAGGCTCCAGATCGGCAACGCAGGCGACAGTAGTGCCCCGCGGCAGTAAAATTTTATCTGGTGTGGTGTTCGTAGCAGCGAGGACAGCTGATCCATTGTTAAAGCGAGCCACACCTGATGCGAGAGCTATGCCTTTATTAAGGCAACGGGGCGATGGAGTGACCAAAATGTCACCAGAGTCGACGTCGTTGGACAAAACTGTGACTAATTGATGTTCGTTCGGGGGTAACTCGATGCCTACAGCAGCGATGAGTCGAAGTGGCCTGTAGGTTTCGTCACTAAGCAAGTGGTCTGTGTCACTAAGATGGACGACACGTTGTGCACAACAAATAGCCGCGGAAGCAGACGAAAGAAAGTCCCAGCCTAAAATGAGTTCGTGGGAGCACGGGGATAGCACAGCGAATTGTATGTGATGAAGAATGTCGTCGATTAGCACACGGGCAGTACAGAGAGCGGAAGGGCGAATCATCGTTCCCTGGGCTGTAACCAGTGTTGGTCCATCATAAGGCGCCGTGACTTTTCGAAGACGGGTACACAAATCAGCACGAATAATAGAAAACCCAGCCCCAGTGTCCACCAAAGCATCAACGTCCACGCCCTCAACTGAGACTGCAATCATATTGTAAGGGCACGCTGGAGGAATTGGAGTACTGTGTAGGAATGCAGTTTGTCCTCCAAAAACTGCATTGCTCAGTTTTCCGGACGCCGATCAGAAGCGAGGGAAGCAGGCCGAAGAGGAGAAGAGGAGCGACGGTAGGGCGATGGTGAACGGCGTCTGGTTGATCGAAGACTACTGCGCAGTTCACCGGATGCTGGCGGAGATGGAGACCGACGCGGCGGTGACGAATAACGACGGCCCTGGTACAAGGCTCCTGCGATATAGTCTCGTTCGCGTATGTCGTACCCTCGGCGCTCATCTTGCTGGCGCTTGCGGCAAAAGCGTGAAATGTGACCACGATAGCCGCAATAATAGCACGTAGGGCGAGTCGATCGATAAGGAGGGTGGTAGCTTGTGTTAGATGCACCGGGAGAGAGAGCAGTGAGAGGGACAGATGATGGCTCAAGCGGTGGTGATGCAAAGCTCGTGGGAAAGCTTCTGGGAGGTGCGGCAGCAACCGACGCGTACGTTCGTGGTGGCGACGTCGAGCTGACGGTGCCTGATGGTGCGGCGACGGCATGCGAGAACGATGGGAGAGTACGATCGACAGTGGGCTGCAGGTGGGCCATATGGGTCATGGACGTAAGCTCCTCCCTGATGACATCCCGCAATGACGTTGAAGAAGGCTGAATGGTACATACTGAAGGTAGTGTGAATCCCATTGATTCTAATTCTTCGCGTATTATCACCCTTATCGTTTCTCGTAGGTTTGGATCAGTCGTAATACGGGCCGCGTCACTGTCCGGTTGTAGGCGCATCGACTCAAGTTCTTCGAGGCGCTGACAGGTTGTCGCAACGTCAGCAACGGTAGCCGGATTCTGGATTGCAAGGGCATTGAATGCGACGGGTCCAATCCCCTTAAGAAGCTGGCGTACCTTGTCTGACTCTGTCATTGGGGTGTCAACCCGGCGGCAAAGTGAAAGGACATCCTCGATGTAGGATGTATACGACTCCCCGATGTGCTGTTTGCGAGTCGCAAGAGCTTTCTTTGCGAGAGCTGAACGAACGGCCGGTGTGCCAAAGACATGGCGAAGCTGATCTTTGAAGGCTGACCAGTCGGGGATGTCGATGTAGTGGTTGAGGAACCACGTCTTCGCGACACCCGTGAGGTAGAATGACACGTAAGCGAGTTTGTAGGTGTTATCCCACCGGTTAGCAGCGCCGACACGTTCGAAATCGTCCAGCCATTCCTCCACATCTTCCCCGCGCATACCAGCGAAGGGATGGGGCTCACGCTGGAGGCTGTTAATGACGTGAAAAGGCGCGGCACGCGGTGGCGGAGTGGGAACGGCTGCAGCACCGACCTCTTCTTGGTGCGACATATCTCCGGACACCTGGCCCAAGCGGCGACCTGAACGTAGCTCCAGGGGGTAGAGTGGTCGAGAGGATGACGGGGATCCAACAGCACGCTCCACCACGTATGAGGTCTTGGTTTGGAAGACCTTTATTAGGCCCGAAGAACCGGCAGCCGACAGCTGAGATGAACGGACCAAGATGATGATGCTACGTGACAACGATGAGGATGCATGAGCAACACATGATAATGATGATAATGTACAGATGAAGAGGATTGGTATACTAAATGCCCACAATATATATATATATATATATATATTAAATGAGATATAACAGACAGTATAGCCAAGGAATTTACAGGGGAAGTTATTAGAACCAATGGAATGTAAATAAGAAGAAAGAAGAAAGAAAAGTGCATGAAAAAATAAGCAGCAGTGAGCAGGAATCGAACTTAAGACCTTCGAATAACGCGTTCGATGCTCTAAGTATTGAGCTACCACAGCGGCCTTCCTTCCATCCACTTCTTTGGGTTTATATGTGAATTTAAAAGTAGGAGTGACAGTCAGCGCCATCTATAAGCCAAGCGACGAGTGTGAAAACACTCTTTTATGCGCATGTTTGGCGTCACGTAGCACGTGAACTTCTTATGAGCGGGCAGCTGATTGATAGTTCTTCGTATACAACCTAATGACACCAAGTCTGACAGTACGAGACCCTCGTTTTTAATGAAATAAGGGAAAGAGTTGTATACCTAAAGGCTCGTTTTTCCCTGTTTTAACAAAATATAATGAAATCTAACAGACAGTAATGCCAAGGAATGTACAGAGAAGTTATTAGAACCAATGGAATGTAAATAGGAAGAAAAAAAAGTGGATGAAAAAATAACCAGCCGTGAGCAGAAATCGAACCTACGACCTTCGAATAACGCGTTTGATGTTCTAACCACTGAGCTACCACAGCGGCCTTCCCTCCAACCACTTTGTTGTGTTTATATGTGAATTTAGAAGTAGGAGTGGCAGTCAGCGCCAGTCATTAGGTGGAAAACGAGGGACTATTATAACGCTAAGTGTGGCTGCAGTACTGGCTATTCAATTTTATAAACATTACAGATGTTGTAAAACAGATTGCAGTGCTCGTCTGTCTCTCAGGTCCGCTTTTTTGTGCGTGATAAAAAGTTTTATCAAGGATTACATGTGTTCTCTTATGATACAGCGGTCATGACGGGTTAACGCAAGTTGTAGTTAGGTGCCATCCACTGGAATTGACATGTGTAGCAGTGTTGATATCGCCAGCTGTAACACTGGCGCTTTATTTCAACTTTTCGCTACTGGTGTTGCTAATATTTATGCTGCTGTTGGCACCGTTACGTAGCTGCGAGCAACTGGTTACAGGAAGCGTATGTAGCTATTTAGCGTACATGTATTTAGCACCGTGCCATAACGTCTCGTCCAATAAAAACACATAGTACATTCATCTTCACCGCATGCTTCGTGTAACATGGTATCCCAAAATACGTGAGATCTGCCGATTTTTTAGTCACTGTTAGTCATAGCACATGTTCATTCTGGCGTTCGGCAATATTTCTTTATGCATTTATTCTTTAACGTTCCTTGTTTCACTGAGTTATATATTCATCGTGTTAGTGGTTTCGTGAAGCCCTAAATTTCGAATAATACAGGGCTACCTTGTAAGCTGAGGATACACATTCCCGAACAAAGTTTGAAATTTGAATAATCATAATAAACTTTAATTTACATCAAAAGTAAGGATGTTTGTTGTGGAGAAAATCTCTATTTGATTTAAATTAGAAACCTCGGCAGATCTCACGTACCTGGGAAACCAAGTTATGCGAAGCGTGCGGAAGACAGGTGGCCATGTTGCAATTTTTTTATTGAGCGACAAGTCGACGCTAAATTAATGTACAAATATCGCACACACAGAAATATTCTGAAAAGTTTCAGATGATATGTTTGCACTTGCGCGACAATGCCAACTGGAACATGCGTATTAGCAACACCAGAAGCTGATATGAAGCGCTGATGCTCGCGAGGATGCTGGCCCTGGACACTGCCACCTAGATCAACTTCAGCGTATGGAAACTAACCAGAACTGACGTTAACCCGGCGTGATGGCTGTATCAAAATAGTACATATTTATTGTTTATAAAATTAGGTAGGCAGCACTGAAACCACTATTAACCTTTCACGATGATTAGTGTCTATTTGAAAAGTATATTCGAGACCTGTCGTAGCTCTGTGGTAAAATGCTTCATTGGCACTCAGAATGCTTGGGTTTGATTGCAGCTGGCACTCGTTGCGTCGTCGCTACCGACGTCAGGTAATTCTTAAAACACGCGCGTTAAAATTGCCCATGTGTGTTCTCGTCGTTCCTGAGCAGATACCAAGTGTCAATTATGTGTGGCACATACCCGCATACCAGCGGCACATACCCGTTCGTGGATATGTGCCACTGTATGTCGCGAAGTGTTTGATGACATGCGCGACGGGATTATGACATTATTCATGTATTGACAAGCGTGTCGTATTCTTCGAACCATCTTGCCCTCTCATGATCATTTTGGTTCACGCCAAATAAATGGGGTGACCACGAGAGCACTGAAACGTAAGGGGCTAGATAGATAGATAGATAGATAGATAGATAGATAGACTCTAAAACCTTTTACACCCCAAAAGGTATAAAACGGGTGTACGCTATAAAATCACCATTATGAACACCCTTTTTACGCCCCGTTTTTTAAATTTTAGGTGTACGTAATTAAAACACACTCAAAACCCCCCATTTACACCCTTATATTTGGGGTGTAATGAACAAGGCTACAAATAAGTGATTGATGTGTGGGGTTTAACGACCCAAAACGACTAAACGATTATGAGAGACGCTGTAGTGGATAGTGCCAGAAATTTCGACAACCTGGGGTTCTTTAACGTGCACCCAAATCTGAGCACACGTGTCTACAAGGCTACAAATGCACGACAATTTCAGGCCGTTTTGCTTATACTGTTAGTACACGTTAACCATCTTGATACCAGCAGGGCTCCCACTACTAGCTGCTTGCGAGTCTAGTAAAGAATCGAAGCAGAAAGAATCGAAGCATAAAGTAAGACCATGGCACCCTATTTTATCAGCTGCATGCATGCAGGTATAAGTGCAGTGGGTGGCACCAGTATCTTCCTTCTTCCCTGTCAGCGGCAGAGAAGGTTCATATATGCTTCTCCCTGAGAACAATTGAGGCTTCGGCCAGTTGGTGATGCATATTTGATGTAATGAAGTGCTGTGAACGGCTCTCCTCAACACACAAGGCTAAGCGTCACCTCCTATGTCTCTGCTTTTGTTGCCCATTAAGTGCGCTTCATTTGATCAAGTATGCTCATCCATGTAACTGTCATCGTTTCAAGGGGGTTTTCAGTGTACACCCCACTCGCATGGGTGTAGCTTCATCCAACACTCATAGCTTAGGGGTGTTCATAAACACCTAATAAAGTAGGGTGTAACGTTTCTTTACACCCTATGGTTTCAGGATGTTTTTAAACACCCTATTGTTTAGGGTGTTCCTAGACTTTCTTAAAGGGTGTTGCCCATGGGACAAAACAAATACATCCTAATGGGTGTAAAATTTTAGAGTGTAGATAGATAGATACGCTCAAAGTCATCGAAGTTCGCTAAGAAATGCTTCGCATTTTAAAAACAGGGTAGCAACTGCTTGTACCAAAACAAACTTGAGCAATCAAGTAGATTGACAAAAAGAAATGAAAAGAGATTAACGAAAGTTTATGCGAACAAAGATGACAGTTGCGCCAATGTGTGAATTGGAAGAACAACAAGGCTCTAGGCCACGCACTTGCACCTTGTTGTTAGGTGTATAACTAAGACACTGTATATAGTTCATCGACTCTGCGATGAGCTTAAGATAAGTTCATCTTCCATGGTACTACTATACAGATGTAATACTATCAAGTAAAGTGGGACACTTTGGTGCTTACACTCATATAAAACAGAGTTGCCGAGCGCAATTTTTTAACTTGGGGCGAAATTTTTGGAGCGAAATTCACTCTGACAACACCAGTGTGCTTAGATTTAAAGATGCTTTAAAGAACCCAGGCGTACAAAATAATTAAGATGTCATGACTTACATTACTGTCAATTGATTTCACTGAAAACGTCACCTTGTTTGCACATTGTATTGAGTGTTTGTGTGGCATTTTTATTTACTTACGGAAGACAGCGATCATTTTTCGATTGACAAAATAGAAAAGAAATCAAGTTCATCCCTTGAAATGAGCCGACCTTTGTTTTAGCAGTCTCATATGCACGTAATCCTTTGATGAAAGCGTTGCGAAGAACTGCTATGAGCTTTTGATAGCGTTACCGATGCACGAACATGCGCGTACGTGGTAAACGGCAATACATACCAAAATATTCTTAGCAACAAAGCGTTCCTAGCGAGTCTTATCGACCGTCGCAAATTTTATGAGGAATATAAGGATGCGAAAACTATGCATGCGTATTCGGTGTGCACAGTGGCACCGTACGCGTCGCACCGACATGACGGATATCTTTTTTTTTCTTGTATTGTATTCAGATGAGCGAGATGTTAATAAAGATTTAAATCGTGCAATTGTGCCGCCATTCCTTATTGCCTGTTATCAAAAGGATACAGCTTTTCTGGAGCCTATTGCTTACTGCTGTGTACGAGAGAATAAATGCCTGCACCAGCTTTTTAGTGTCGCTTCATTGCGTCTTCGTATGAAAGGCCTACCAGTGCATGAAATACGTATGCATGAAAGACATGCATGAAATTCCTCTTATTCTTGGTAACGAGGAAAAAGCAGTAAGCGCAAATGATGTGTCATCGGAAGAGAATTGGGAAATCATATCCACAAACATGGACTCGCGGGGCCATCGAGACTTAGGGTTACAAAATTGCGGCTGCATTTTCGGAAGTATTCCCGCGAGCACAGAAAGCAACAAAATAAGTTTTGAACCTGAGAACGACGTTTTATGTAGCTTTAGGCTGCGCAGGAATCTTCCGTTTATATGTGCTTCTATAGGCCTTCTTTATAAATGACTGGCAATTTTGAACTTTTCTTTATAGATCTGCAGCCATTTTATCTCTTTGTTTCGTGATATTACTACAAGTTAGTAAAGTCATTTGTGCTTAGCTGGATTATTTATGCGATACATCGTATAAACGTGTATACTACAGAAAAATGCTCCAGGCGCACTGCAGAAGACGCAGCATAGTCATAGCGAAATCTAGAAAAGCGGCCTTTAAGAGCCTTTTTCTAAACCATCATTGTGTAACTACTGCTAGCACACTCGCTGGGTACATACTACGGTATTATTATTATAATAATTCCGGGGTAGTAGGCCGGCGTTTGCCATACTATCCTTCATCATTCTTCTGAGAGTGTGATTTGTGCTAAACACTTGCAAAGAATTTCGTGCCAACTTTTCATGCAGTGGCTGACCGCGATGAGAAAATATGCCTGAAGTGAGTACACGCCGCAGTTAATAGGTGATGAAGAACAAACTTTTTTTAATGGGTTGGAGTTTTGGACGACCCATTCAAAATGCTATTCGCAGTGTGACGCCTGGTTGTTCTTTTGCTGTTTCAAAACAGCAAAAAGCAATGAAAACTACTGATCGGTGAAGAAACCCGACCGAGCACCGTTTCTTGTTTCCAACATACTCCCGCCCCCCAGTTGCGTCGCTCAATTCCAGTCTGTACAATCTGTGCACTGGTTTTCTGAAAACTTCCGTCTTCAGCTTTCACTCAACAAGGATAGACTGTTTGGGGAGAGTGTGTGCAAGCTGCAGTTCTTCGACGTCCTTCGCAAATACTTCCAGCTGAATATATCGGACCCAAAACATTTCAGACGTGCTAAGCTCCCGTGCCAAAGTTGTGTCGCTGAGCAAAGTTTGAAGTCCATGGCATCGATTCACAAAGCGAAAGACCCAAGTGATGATGCGCAGGAGCTTTTGCAGGTCTTTATGCTTCCTTATATCGATCACCGGGTGTAAGTTTCTGGACGACACTTGAAGAAATAAATGTTGCGTCTCAATCTCTGTCTCTTCGTTTATCGGTTTGTACTGGTTAGGTTCTGGAGGCCAGCCTGATATTTGCTGGGACAACCATTCAGGTCCATACCACCAATAGCGACATGCACGTAGAGTCCTTATCGGTATACCTCTAGTCAGTACATTCATCGGGTTGTCTTCGCCAGAGCAGTAGCGCCATAACGCTGTTTCCCTAACTTGCGTTATTTCAGTCACTCTGTGCTTTACAAACTGACTCCACTAGCTATGGTTTCCGCGGATCCAGCTCAGTGTGATCATGAAGTCAGGCCACATGACGCAATAAAAATACTTCAAATGCCACGAGTAGCAACTGTATTTTAGCAATCTGTCTCCCACTACTATGCCCATAAGCTCGAGCTTTGAAAGCGTTAATGTCTCAATAGGTGCCACTCTTGACTTCGCTACTATCAAAGAGGTAGCGGAGTTTCCACCTTCATCAAATGCCCTCAAATAGGCACATGCTCCATAAGCCTTCAGGCTGGCATCGATGAATATATGCAGTTCAGCCTCTTTAAGTGCTCCATGCAGTCCGTCTCTCACGCAACGCGGAATATTTATGTGGCCGAGCTGTATTACATCTGCACACCAGGCTGCCCACTGCGTCTTGATTTCCGTGCGCAGTTCTCTATCCCAGGAATGGCCTAAAACCTATAGGCATTGAAACAAAAGCTTCGCAGTGATGGTGAATGGAGATGGAATGCCTAGTGGGTCATAATTTGGAGAAGCAACCTTCAGTAGGGTACGTTTCGTGTCGAGCTGGCCAGCCACTAAATACTGCGCCACTGGCTTGAAAGAAAATTTGAAGTAACCATTTTTTATATCCCATCGCATTCCCAAGACCGCAGCTGATTCTCCGGATGCTCCTTCTACTTGCTCCTCCTGGTTGTCAAAAATGTTCTGCAGCTGATGGTCATTGGTCTTCCACTTTCTGAGCTTCATGCCAGCATCTTTGATAATTTCTTTCGACTGCTCATAAATGCGCTGACCTTCATGGAATGTCTCCGCACCCACCAATAAATCGTCGACATGAAATGCCTTCTTTTATGTAGAAGCAAATTCTTTATCTTTACATGCGTGGTCTGAATGGCAGTGAATAGTTGCCATGAGCAAGAAAGGGCTTGACGTTGATCCAAACGGTACCGGTGTCATGCGCCATTCGACGAGCTTACGGTGTCGGCTAACGAAAATAGAGTCAAACAAGAAAAACCGGAATGCATCTCGGTCAGTCTCCTGTATCTCAATTTGTAAGAATGCCTTTTCGATGTCTGAATTAATGGCGACAAGGTACCACCAAAAGAGAAGAAAGACTTGCAGCAATTCTGGATTGAGGTTCACTCCTTTATCCAAGCAGTCGTTAAGGAATGGTACACCTTAAGTGTGTGACGATGTGTCGAACACTACACGCAGTTTGGTAGTTAACGATTGCTCTCTTATTACTTTCCGATATGACATATATTATATAGTGTGATCTCGATCCCGAGGAGTATCCCTAGGCACCACTTCGCGTGACCCAACTCCAGATATTGCCGGATTACTGTGTCATATCGCCGCAACATTCCTTCCATCGTTGATAGCCTCCGTGGTAATCTTTGTAAACGTGATGGCGCGATTTCCCGGTTGTTCCCTAGAAGCGGTTTCTTATCTTTCTTCCAAGGCAACGCCACAGCGTATCTGTCGCTTTTATTGCTAATGGTTTTATGTAATTGTGCAACACCCTCATGGGAGGAAGGTTCAGTTGAATCTGCGATGCCCATTGCTTCTAGTTGCCAAAAACATTGCAAGATCCGTGAGGTTGATTCGTCATCAACAATTGCTTGCACTTTCAGAATGCAGACCATTAGGCTAGAGCTGCAGTCGAAAGGCTTTTTGGTGACTGGGTCCTTGTAGCGTCCATCCAAAAGCAGTATCCATTGCTACCAGTCCTGGAACTTATGCACATTTGACGATACATCCCGACATGATATGCCAGAGGTGGTTAGCACCGATCAACAAGCTGCGGCTATTTTCCGTTTCCACATCAAACTTATTTTCGTCCACAATGATCTTGCCTTCAAGACGCAGAGTCTGAACGAAATGGCTGTCAGCTTTCGGGGAAGCAATATCGTGGCAAATAACTGGAACAACGATTGCACGCAATGTGCAGGTGTCAGAACCGTATTGGCTACGTAGAGGAACTTCTACCACTTTCTGTCTTTCCACAGTACTTGGTGATGAACAGCCAAACGTATTGAGTGCAATTTGTGTTTCTCCCAGCACCTGTAGGTGTAATGTCTTGGCGAGATCTTCCGTGACGCAGGATACCTGGCTCCCTCCTTTGAGAATCCCTCGGACTTACCTTGTTTTGCCGTTTTTGATGACAAAGGCACGAAACGTTTGTAGATATACTTCACTGTGATTTGTTGTGCCCCCGCTCAGTGAATCCTTGTCACACAGCATAACTGATTGTGACGACACAATTCCTAATGTGCTGCCGGAGGAGTCAACTGGACGAAAAGCTGTCGCTGTTTGGTTCCATGTATAGTGCGGG
The DNA here is from genome assembly GCA_013436015.1 of Rhipicephalus annulatus. Classification (NCBI taxonomy): domain Eukaryota; kingdom Metazoa; phylum Arthropoda; class Arachnida; order Ixodida; family Ixodidae; genus Rhipicephalus; species Rhipicephalus annulatus. The sequence continues at coordinate 379,984 of WOVY01003484.1, read as the reverse complement.
TCGCACATACTTGATGCGTGCCTCCCGTGGCGACTCGAGCAGGTGAGTTCGACGCGACAAGGACGTGCCTGATGTCCTTGGGACGTGCATCCATAGCAGCGGTTGTCTTTCTCAAGCATTCCTTTCTTTGAATCGATGGCAAGGTTCGCGTCACAAGCGCGGGTGCCATGTTTCTTCGACTGGCAAAAAATACTCAACCCAGCTGCTCGATGCGCTGTGTAGTACGGAAGCCGTGCTGGTGCTGCCGCTTCGAGTGTTCTGTGTACGGTCATCCAGCAGTCGGCCATTAAAGGGCTTGCACTGGTCCTGACTTTCTAGCTCTATACGTGTATAGGTGAGCAGCTCCTTTAACTCCGCATCAGATGTAGCAGCTGCCACGCTTGGCTCAAAGACACTGGCAGCAGACCCGTTTTCTCTTAGTACATGACTGCGCTTTGCACGTGTGTAGGCCAAAATAATGTCGTACGGTAGAGCTTCCTGTAAAATGTCAATCTGCATAGCGGAAAAGCTAAGCGTAGGAACATTTAGTGCAGTTAGACAACGGATATTCAGCTGCATAGCATCATAAAGTCGCCTAAGGCCGCTGACGTCACTTCCCGACTTGTTGTGAGGTAGATTACGAAGCGCTGATAGGTGGTGTTGCTTGATATGTTTTTGATCTCCGAAGCGTTCCTTCAATAACTCGATGGCGCCTGCATAACAGGCTTGCGAAGTCAAAAACCACATATCGCAGCTGCCGCTTCACCCGCAAAATAATGAGGTAGATAGAAGAACTTCGTCCTTGTTAACAAAGCGTTGTTCAGGTGGACAGTTTGCTCAAACTGCTCCCAGAAAGCCTTCTGTTCGTCTATATCACCTCTAAATGTTGGCATGCCAAGTTTCGGCAGCCCTGGACCAATTGCGGTCGGCACGTCAGGTGATGGGTTAGCGTTCTGAGGAGCAGCCGCTGCTGTACTGTATCCATGTCGCAAACCGTCTATCTTGCAGCGAATCTCAGCGAGCATGCTTATAACTTTGTCGTTATACTCTGCTGCCGTGACATACTCAGCTTCGAGATTCTCGTTCGCTACGTGCTCCTCGAGCGCATCATTGATCTTCGAGAGCTCGCTGTTGCTCGCTGACAAACGGTCATGAATACCAGTGAGTTTTAGCTTGTCCGCGGTAGGGTCACCTAGCAGTGACCTTGCTTCTTGCAGGAGCTTGGTGTTCTGGGCTTGTCGAGCAGAGCGCTTGGTCTTGAGGCGATCCACCGGATCCGGTGTTGAAGTCGATTCTGGTCTACGCCGAACAGGAACGATCCGTTGCAGTCCTAGCCACCCGCAAACCGAAATGGTCGAATAGAACGTCCCCTCGATTCGTGCGATGAAGGAGACGTGTCCACACGAGGGGTTTCGGCACCACGATGTAAAGGACAACTACCGACTGGCGAAGAAACTAGACCAAACGCCGTTTCTTGTTTCCAACAGCTTTGTTCCTTACGCGGTTTTTTCCCGACCTGTTACTTACGCGGTTTTTTCCCGACATGAAGCTTGCCTAAGGCAAGGCTGTATACAAGTCCCAACAACGGCGTGGCTCAGTGTTACAATACTGGGCTGCCTGGCGGCAGACCCGGGTTCAAGCCCCACTGTGTTCTTGTTTCGCGCGAAGTGAATACGGACACCAGCAGTAGACAACTATGGCTCCGCGCATGACCCGAGTTGTGATCTTATAACAGCATTCGCTGTGAAAGACAAGGCCGAGACTCCACTCAAATTTCATCCCTGGATAAATGTGAGTTCTATTCAGGAAAACAGATAAAAATTGTCCAGTTTCCAGGCTGGATTGAGCACTTATAAAAGCACTAGGTTAAGAGTGCATGATCAGGCAATTTACAAGAAACCTCTGAGGTGGCCTAGCAATGCGTTCACAGAAAAGCTGTTAGGATTACGGAACTACGGGAGGCGCACCTGATGGTGTAGCACGCTAGGCTTTGCATGAACACAACGTGCAGGGATATATAGAAAATATTGGTGTTGGGGCTAAGAATCCCTCTGTCGACAATAAGGCTCAGCTGTGGTAGAGTTACACAAGGCCCTCTAAAGAAAGGATTGAAGGCAGGCAAGAAGCAGAGCTCTACATGTTGAGTGCGGTCAGCAGAAAATGGTAGTGTATACAGACGTACAGGAATATAAGGACAAAGACGCGTTTGTGATTGCGGTGGTGGACAGACTTGCTAACCTCTGGATTAGTTAAAACTCAATTTTTATCAATCGCTGAGGAAGCGGGAATAGTGCTAGATATAACCAGTTATCATGATGACCCGACACTTAAGGATTCGAAGAGGCAGTGCTAATATGGAGAGTGGCAGAGTGAATGGCGCGCGATTGCACCATAGACCGATGGGAAGAGCAGTTTGAAAAATCGGAATTATCTGTGTACCCACACACTCTGGAATCCCTGGGAACGAGGCGGCCCATATGGGTACTGGAGATTTTGTCAACCAGGTAGGTGAGTCGCTAGTTCCGCGAATGTCCGCGAGTGATCGGCTGTTGGCTTTCAGCGACATCACCCATTAATAAAAACTAGTGGGGATGATTTATCGATCCTAAGCAATCTTCTCCAAACCCGCACGCATTGACTAATATACGCCCGGAGGAGATCAAGCCACTATGCAAACGGTCCCAGGCAGGGTCAACATATCGCCATATACTGTGGTTATCTTGCAGGGTTATGTGGGATTCCTCTCTGGTGCCCTGGGAGGCAGTGCTCACCAGCTCAGATCGAGTCATCCAGAAAGGGTCATGAAGTGGGCTATGCAGGTCGCCGTCAACTTTGGCCTGAGGGCCATCTAGCGCGGAATCGCCCATAGATGCCTGATGCCATAGACGGAGTGAGTTTTCCTAAGCGAGTCCGCCTCTTTTATTAGCAACGCGTCTAATTAAGTGTGACATGGATTATGCCTTGGCCACTATGCGCTCTATGCTGAGATTGCTCCTGCCGCCCTCTTGCAGTATTGTGCCCAGAATTCTCACCGAGGTGACTTGCGGTGTGGTGCGTACCATCCACAGCGTGTTCGTTATTAGGTATGGGAGTGAGCCACTTAGGACCCCCTTTGGGCCTGGAAAAAAGGAATTAGAATTTAGCGGTTGAAAAAATGCAAGCCAGTTTGGTCGAGATAGTCCTGAATTATGTTAATTGCTTTGTGTAACCTGCGTTCGACCACACCTTCAACGCCGCCCTCACTCCAGATGGTGTTGTCATCTGCGTAGAAGGCAAGGCCGAGGCCTGGCAATAGCGCCCGAGTTCACGCGAGAGTGGCACTCAAGACAAGACTGAATAAAAAAAGGGTAGCGGACAGCCCCTTGTGGGTTGCGTCTTGGGCCTAGTTCATACGTCTTGAAGTATAACGATCCAAGTCGGATGGTTGCTTTCTTGTCCTCTCAAAAATGAGCGTATGTATTGTAAAAGCGGGTGCAGAGTCCTGCTTTTGGTTATAGACCGTAGGATGTGTGTGTTTAACCTTGTCAAATGCCGTTTTGAGGTCTAGTGCTAGGGCTGCCTTGGTGTCTCACGTCTTAACAGAGACTACCCGGTGCTTTAGCATTAACATTACGTATTGTGTTAACATGCAAGAGCGAAAGCCAATTGATTGAATGTAGGAGTCTATGTTCCTCTCCGTATTTGGTTTCTCGTTTCAATATGGCGTGCTCAGCCACTTTGCCTACACACGAAGTAAAGGAGATGGTCGCAGCGCGCCTATCTCAAGGGGTTTACCCGCCTTTTGGTATGAGAACTACAGCGGCTTCTCGTCAATCTAGCGGTACATTCTCCGGTAATCCCACACCTTGCTGATGTGCTTTGTCAGAACTTGTATGCCCTTTTCAACTAGATTTTTAAGCAGTTTGTTAGTTATGTCTTCGGCCCTGCTGCCGAGTTGCAGTTTAGGTTGGTGAGTACTGCTTTATTTCCGTGCACGTGAAGGGGGAGCCCAACGGGTCGTCACCTTTCTGTGGGGGTGGGGGTGGATAGCCTGGGTCGGAGCTCTGTTCAGTGCAGAGGCAAAAGGCTACGAGTTCATTAGAGATTTGGTCGTTGGTCACATCAGCTTGGCAAAGCGTGTGTATTAGTCTGTCTATAGAAAACTGTTGGTCTGATTTCATAGGTTTGTCACCTAGGAGATGTTTGAGTGTGTTTTGTTTGGAGCCTCTGGGCATTTTTGCATCTATGGAGTTGCATACCTCACCCCATTGCTGTTTACCCAGCGTGCGGCTATGTTCTTCAATCTGTTTGTTTAATTCTGCAATCTTTTTACGAAAGCGTCTATCGAGCTTCTGTGTTTTCCATTTCGCTTGGAGTGCTTGCTGAGTCTCGAATAGGTGAGCAAGGCGACTTTCGATGCTTCCGATTTCGCGGTGTGATTTCGATTTCTTTGTTGCTTTGAATACGCCTTCTCAGAGACGTGCGAAGGGATCGCTAGTAGTAGTGTAACTTTTTTAATCGTTCTTTCTGATATCGCGGAACTGATCCCAGTCTACGACTTTGACTTTACGAGGTGTGGAGAATAGAAACGCTAAGGTTGATGCTACAAAGGTAGTGATCACTATATAGGTTCATTTGGGGTTAAGCCTTGTGGCGTTACGAGCATTTCTCGTGAGGGCAAAGTCAGGCGTTGTGTCTCTTGTAGACGATGTCCCTGTGGGAGTAGGGAATGTGGTGTTGGTGATGAGCGTAAGGCAGTCGTGCGCTATTTGCGCAGCCAGTACTTTTACTTCAGCATGAACGTAACGATATTTCCAGTCTAGATTAGGAGTATTTAGGTCTCCAGCAATCAGGAGGGTGTGATCTACAACTATCTTATTCGTTTTCTGAAAAGGTGCTTTGAAAATTTCCTTTTGGTGAGCTGGTGAGCTATAAACGTTTAGGATGAATACCGAGTAGTTAAGATGCGAATTTGGTATGAGTTCGATCAAGATGTGTTCTACCTTGAAATCACGGAGAGCTTCAAGTTTGAGGTAAGCTAAGCTTTTTGATATAAATATAGTGATCCCCCGTTTTACCCTTCTGAAATGCGTGCTCAACCCGGTGACTCTGAAGTTCCAGATTATCAGTGAGAGTTTCCTGAAGCAGGAGGACAGAATGCTTTTCAGCTGTAGAGCACAGTAATTGTTCTAAGGTGTCCTTCCTTTTGGGGAAGCTAAGACAATCCCATTTCCAGATGTTTTATTGCTTGAGGTTCCAAGGTGTCCTTCCTTTTGGGGAAGCTGAGACAATCCCATTTCCAGATGTTTTATTGCTTGAGGTAGCCACTTTTACCAATGCTTTATTTGCCGTCCCTGCATCATGTGATGTCGGTCGGCTTCTAGAATTTCAAGACGTGCGGAGAATTCATTACTCTGAGTTTTTATAGTTTTCAACTCAAATAATAAATTGAAGCGGAACTGCTCTAACAGGGCTGTCAAGTGAGCCATTTTGGTCGCCATCGTTAACGACTCTTCGGTGACCTTCTCGGGAACTGCGCGACATTTTGCTTCTAGTACAGTAGCCAGAGTAGCAAATTTTTCATGGTCTCGCGTGCTCAATGGGTTGGACTGCTTGTAGTAGAGCCTTACTCTCATTGAGCTTTTTGCGTAGGTTAGCCTTCTCGACTTCGATAAATTCAATTTTTTTACTACGGGCTGTGGCAATGATTCTTCTCTGTGCACAAATTTTTCAGCCTTCAGCTGATTCGCTTGCCTTCTGTAGGAATCCATTCTGTTATCCTTAAGCGCCACTTGTTATCCTGCCTACGCGCTCCATGCTCAGCACATAACCATTTCTTTCTTCTTGATTTTCACTATGATATTCTCAACCCAGGTTCTTTTGACCCTAATACACTCAGTGATCTTCTGGTCTCTTAATATTACAACTACTATTTTCCTTTCCGCCACTCACTGTGTCATACGCAATTGAAGCTGACCAATCTTTTTAAGCCTCCAGGTTTCTGCTCCGTAGGTACGTACCAGCAAGATGCCGCTGTTTTATACCTTTCTCTTGAGGGATAATGGCAATATACCAGCCATGATTTAAGGGCATTTGCCAATTTTGCTTTCCTCCTTTCTTATTCAGTTACTTCAGTCTTGGTGTAAAAGTATACATGTATTAAAAAAACCAAAACACAAAAGATTCAGGTATAATTTTCATCGTCGTCAGCCACAGCATCAAAAATTGCAGAAAACTCTCTGCAAGTCAACCGTGGGCCGCACGCTTCTTCCCCCCCCAAAGAAAGAAGGAAAATGACACAGTGAGTGTATGAATACTACGCAAAAAATATGATTATTTCTGGCGTATTGCGGTTAACCTACAAATGTGCTTGTAGCAGTTACTAAAAGAGTGCTTAACAACGGCTCTGAAAGGCTGCGCTTACACCTTGCGCTGTGACTGTACTGTGCGTTCTGCGCACGCCTGGCAGTTTTTTAGGGGCTAAGCTCCTTAATGCGTCAGTCTGTCAATCCCTTGTTTGTATGTACGTAGTAGTACGTAACCACCGATGGCACATACCCGCTCTAGATTGAGTATGTGCCACAGGGGATGCGATAAAGGAGATGGTGGTACTTGGAGTGTTCACTAGATGGACACACGGACGGACGCACACAAAGACTAGCAGAAGGATGGACGGATGGATAAACGTGCGGACGTACGGACGGATGGACGCACGATTCTACACACTAACAGATAGATGAATCGACTGACTCATGGACGGACGCATGAAAAGACGGACGCACGCATGGATTGATGCATGGATGGTCGCTCAGACGAACGGAGATAAGGGTGAGTGGAAGGCTGGAAGCACGAACGGGCGGACGAACGCTTCGCCCCACTCATCATCATTTGCTTCGTAGATGGGCTGTAATTTTTTATCACTTATTTTTCCTTCCTACTTAGTTCTATCCCTCTTTTTGTCTCCATCTTCGTATTTTTTTGTCTCACACTATTTGGTTCTTTTTCTTCCCTCTCTTTCCCCCTGACTCGCCTAGCGAAGTTTTGTGTTCACGATCAGTAGTTTGAACGCCGAGGCCCTTTAATTATGATAATAGCTTTCTCAGATATATGGTCCCTCCTTTCCCTGCTTTATGAAATATGTGGTTTTATTCAATTATCTGTAAATCGCTTCCAAGTCAATGAAACAGTTTCTTACATACATATAATTAATTTTCTATGAAACAAAATTTGCGCTAACTAGCGTTCAAAGAAAGAAATACAGAATATACCTCATTCTAGGCCTGCAGGCATCGCACCATCTGTGAGCTGCTGTGTGAGATTGGCACGTTTGCGCTAATTGATCAGGAGTCACATCGACATTTAAAATATAACATATTGCTCGTGATTTTCTTCGGCGGAAAGCATTGGTGATTAATTTTCTTTTATCTAGAAAACGTTCCTTCGTGATTTTGATGTGCCAGACGCCACTTTGAAGCCCCACCTTTCGGTATTCAGGTAAGGGCTGTGATAAAAATATTGCGCGTAAAACATTTCCGGGAACAGTTCACCATAATTTAAATGTTTTGTTATTTGTGCAGCAAGTTAAGACGTATACAATAATAGTGAACCACTTATTAAACAATTCCACTGGAAGACATGAAGTCTTCTACAACATCAGAAAAAATGTCCATCGCTAGTGATTGTTTTATACCGAAGGCCTTGTTTAATACAACTCATGGAAGGGATGCGCCTCTTGTGGTGTAAATTCGTCCAAGATGACGCTTCCTGTACGATGTTTGTAGCGTCATGCAGTGATATAAAAGACTGCTAAAATATAAACATAGCGAAGTATTATACAGTATTGCGAAGCGACGCTGAATAGACCGGAAGCGATCGATGGCTGGCTGCCGTCACCAAGCACTGTCTCTCTCAAGTCACGAAGATAACTGTTCTGACGCAAAGACACCTTGCCGTGTGGCTTCCGGTGAGACAGGCGAAGCCGATCAACTATCTCGATTTGTTACGCCTCAACTGAGTTTTTTGCCTGTCGGCAGCGGAACCAAGTTCCGCCGTTTCTTGTTATTTTTTCGCCTTTCTAGTGCCATCTCCATGTGTTTGCTTCTGTGCGGTAAAACGCTGAACATTTCTCGCTGCTCGTGCAGCCCGTGCATCTGCAGAACCGAGACTGGTTTCTGACATTGGTCTCTATTACATGTTTATCATAACTCTACAAAATAAAACTATTGATATTGCTAGTGGTAACGTTGCTGGTGCTAATAGCAAATATTGTCCTGCCGTGGCGGACTTGTGGCTATGGCACTTGGCTGCTGACCTGCAGGTCACTGGATCGAAACCCGGGTGCAGCGGCTGATTTTTCCATGGAGGTGATAATGCTGTAGGCCCGTGTACCTAAATTCGCACGAAGGCTAAAAAACCCCGGTGGTCGAAATTTCCGGAGCCCTCCACAACAGCGTTTGTCTTAATGATATGGTGGTATTGGAACGTTAAACCCCACATTATGTTATGAGCTAATGGTAAATATTATTGTTGTCATTATTATTACTGAAATAAAATAAATGTATTTGACCTGAAAGTTCATTAGGTTTTTATTTGAAGCAGGACTAACTGGTTTCCGGTGGGCTAATATAGAGGTGTATTATGGGCTAATATGGAGCAATGTACACAAAACGGGGCATTATCACTTGTCAACATTGCGCAAGCGCCACACGGTACGTTTCGGCCAACCGCGTTAAATGATGAAAATAGCGGGCGACCGCAAGGAAGACTATTTTTGTGTACACTATTCTCAACAACGCCGATAAAGTAGTTCGGTAATAACAATATAATGCAACAGCATCCTAAGAATAACACACAAGTGCGCCAAGACCTGCTGGAAAACTAAAAGTGTTTTCAGAATACCTAGCTTTTTTTCCGGATCAGGTGCAATGGTTATCATTTAACACTTTTGTCTAGTATAATTAGCACCACGTTCAAAAGCGTGAACGCATCTGATCAAACTTTTGCAATAATAATTGATGTACTGATGGCTGTAATGCACTTTTTCCGCTGCCTGGATTGCAGCTTATTTAACATGAGAGCAGCAGATACCTCAATGTGAGAATTTCGGTGTGCAGAAGTGATGGTGGGAAGCCGCACAAGTGGAGCGTCACCAGCTTCTTTGACTAAGAAGTGCACTTGGGTTATAATATATAGGGTCTCGGAAGGAGAAGGCCACTCTCAGAACACACGGACACAGTAGACCTGGTCGTGCAAGACAAACATTCGTGCAGAGTTATTCAACCATATTTACAAATGACGAAATCCACCAGCCGAATAAATACGTCCATAGTGACATGCGAAAACAACATTATACAATATTCCAACACAATCTAGCAACATAGCCAACACAAGGTAACGCGAAGGCGGCGTCGCCGTTGTTCGACTCTGCATGAAGGCTCCATGGGAGACGACCCCTGGTGCCGTCATCATGAACCCACCACCAGAGACGTCTATACAAATTATTTATTTATAAATAATTATTGAATTTTACATAATGCAGCTTCAAAGGGCTTTTTGCAGAAGTGGGAGAAAAGCGAAAACAACAGGAACAAATCAACATTCATGAACAGGCTTCCTAAAATTCTTGGAATAGTAGAGGGCGAACATTTCTGGGCAGCATATTTCAGGCTTTTATGGTTGAAGGGAAAAAGCTGTATTTGAACATGTTGGTGTCGATGAAAAAAAGTGACATTGTTAAGGCATGGTCACTCCTCATAGAAAAAGATCTCGAAAATTTTAGATATATTTCTAGAATGCTGAAACGACAAAAATTGATTAAATTGTAAAAAAAATTAGGCATTCAACATGGTGACGCTTCGCAAGTTTAGTGAGACCTAGATAGGAAAGGGAATCTTGCATATAAAGCGCACGGCTTTTTTTAACAGTTTCAAGTTTGTTAATAACACATTTTTTATGGGATCTCCAAACCACACTACCATAATCAAGAATGGGGCGAATAAGAGTTTTGTAGGTAAGCAGCTTGGTTTCCTGAGGAGCAAGACACGATGTAAATAAGTGATACCTTTAGGGTTTTTGTTACATGCGCGATCAATATTTTTAGACCATGATAAATTGTCTGCCATAAGAATACGAAAATGTTTGTTCAGAAACCCTATAGCGACTAACTTCGTAAAAACCGTAGTCAAAAGTCACAGAGCATGAATATCTGGTAAATGACACAATGACTGTGTTGGAGAAGTGATTATTTATTTGCCAAGATTTGGAGCAGCAAAGAATTTGAGAAAATGAATTGTTGAAAATAGCATGATCCAGTCGACATTTAACCGTGTGATAGAAGACGAAGTACTTTGCGAAAAGGCGTATTTTCACAAAAGAATGTAAGGGGAGGTCAATAATATAAAGTAGAAATAAGATGGGTCATAACACACAGCCCTGCGGAACTCCTCGTGAAAGCGGCATCGAAGGCGTTACTTGACTTGATCAAAGTACACATATTGTGAACGCTGAATAGAAAGTCGGATACCGAGCCCACCTATGATTCAGTATGGCAAACAATTTCTGCGATTGTTTAGGCTGAGGTAGTGTCGAAGACCTTGGGAAAATCAATGCATATCGTATAAACTTGGTTGCATATGACTAAAGAGTTGCTTATGTCATGAACGATTTCTGTGTGTTTAGTAGTTGCGCTAAAACCACGTCTTAAACCATGATGAGTGCTCAAAATGTTGTTAGTTTCTAGGAATTCTATGTTCTGTTTGAGAATAATATGCTCTGGCATTTTACAAGAATGTTCTAATAAATACAGGGGTCTCTAACTGCCGAATAATTGAGCATCACCTGATTTAAATAGGGCAAAAATGGAAGCACGTTTTTGGGAGGATAGAATTGTTGCTGACGAGAGAGATTTCCTGAAGATAAGGGAAAAGTATTCGCTACACCGAAGAGCATACCTAACTAGGAAAGCTGTAGGGATGCTATCGGGACGATGTGATTTTTTGTGTCTAAGTGTAAAATGAGATTGAGAACGCCGTCAAGTGAAACTGACATATCGTCGATTCCAGCATGAGATTGTGAATGAAAAGCAGGAATGCTCCAGTTGTAAGTCATAAAGACTGAGTAGAAGTAGGTGTTGAAGACTGAAGCTGGTATCCCTGCATCAGAAACTGCAACATTGTTAATTGTAATAGTGTGGGGTGAACAACCAGATGGTAGTATAGTCTTACAGAATTTACAAAAATTCTCTTTCATTAGCTTCGGCGTGGTAACTTTGTATTGATGTTCTTTAGCAGCTTTCATTTTAGCACATGCTTCTGTTTTAGCGCCGCTAACCAACTGTTGAAGTTTTGTCGAGTTGCCAGGGTGCTTTTAGCAACGTAGTCTGGCCACACGACGTGACAATTATAAGATATCCCTAGTCATCAAGGGTATATCAGTGTTAGTTTTCTTTGTTTTAACTGACAAAACCTTCGAAAAAAGTAGATATCGTATTGACATAACTCATACTTTTTCAGCTGAAATACATCTGCGTATTACAAAAAAGAAAATGCCTTGTACGTTCACTTACTCTAATAACCAGCGCTATATATACAGGAGGTAGACACATGTAGGTATCTGGGTGTCAATATCGACAACACACTAACCTTGTCATCACATATATTGGTTACTTGTAACTCCACGCTGCAGAAGTTGTTGTTTCTGAAATGGAAACTGGGACCACACAACAAAAATGATGTTGCAGAACTAGAATGGGTACAAAGAAGAGCAGTGCGCTATATATTTATTAAGTATAAAATGACTGACTCATCTTCCTCAATAATGAGAAAATACAGCATCTCGCCATTAAAATTGCGCAGAAAGGTAAACAGCTTGTTTTTATTTATTGTTTTACCGCAAGTACAAAAGTAACCATGCTGAATTGTGTACTTCCCCACTCAGCTAGGAAGACTGTACACGCTCACAAAAGGGCACTTGCCCCAATTTTCACTAAAACGTAATCGCATAAATACAAGTGTTTTCTGAGAACTGCGTTCGAATGGAATACTCTAGCATCTACTGTTTTTTTTATTCCATTGATTTTGTGTGCGAACTTGATAACCTATATCATGTTTCTTGATTGTACATGACAATTTTGCGTCCTCATTTTTCTCATTACTTTATTGTGTTTTGCTGTGATTGCAATCTCAAGTTTTTTTTTTCTTTAGTCTGTGAACAATTTACAGCCCGTCCTGCATGGACCATGCGGTGTTCTGGAGTATTGCTAAATAAAAAAAGAGTTACAAAGGGCGTTGGTATTTCCTTGATCATCAGTGCAGTTAAAAACACGAACCCTGCAGTAATTGTAACGGCGTTTTTAAACGATACCAAGAGCTGATGACAGTGCAGCCTTATCAATATGTGTCGATAATATCACATTCAAAACCAGACATAGCTAAGGATCTACTGATGAAAACCAGATCAACAACAGCACGACTACGAGTTGATAACTTAACAATTTGTTTAAAGCCACATGACAACGGAATAATAAGGAGCTCCCTTCCAATGAATACTTCGTGCCCAATGACTGTCATGGATGGCCAGTTTATAGCAGGAGCATTAAAATCACTTATTCAAATATAGTTAGATGCTGAAGTAATGTAGCTTTCAAGAAATTGGCCTATGTTATGTGTTCGATATCTAAACCATGCGGGCGGTAAACGATGCCCATCATCAATGACATCTAAGTGAACCTTGCACCACAGAGACTCAGTACTTGGTGGTGCAGACAGCACAGAAAAGTTTCGGTGACACCGATAGAATATGGCTACACCTACCCCTCTCCCCACCTCTCTGTCTCTCCCAACTACTTAGTAGCTAGAGAGAACTATTTCAGAACTAGGTACTCCATCGTGCAGCCAAGTATTAGTAATACCAACAATGTGTTGGGCATAACAGGAGACCAAAGAAAGAAACTTGGAATAAAAACTTGGAAGTTGATTCAACAATTTTAGTCAAACCAGTGGATACTCTGACAAGAGTATTCAATGAACTGTTCCATTCACATCGCACCTTGTCAACGACTACATAGTAAGAGCGAAAATAGACAGATGAGCCGTTATCCAAAAGGTAGACGAATGCCTCCCATAGCTTCTTGAGAATATTGCGAATCTTAGGAGTGAAGTCTTCTCAAACCCAAAAGCTAGTCTTTTCAAGTGTATGACAATTTTTCTACACAGTAACATAATCCTCGAAATTCAAGAGATTCATGATGACGGGACGGGGACGGCCTCTAGCATCACTCCCAAGTCTATGGCACCATTCTGTGCATGGGCATGCAACCTTAAGAATGTGGCGGAACCACATGCAAACATTGGCGGAAAGTTCCTCATGATTTTCACCAGGGCTGCTTTTTTAAGCCTTTGAAGGATATTGTTCTTGTACGGGATCTGCTTTCTAAGCTCTCATTTTTGGTAGAGGGATTTGATATTGTTCTCTTTAATTGCTGAACTTGAGTATGTCAGTCATTATTCGAAATCAGTGCATCAACCGACAACGATGGTGATTCCAGTGCGCATACATGAGCTTCCAATGCTTCAAACCTCACGTTGAAATATCACTGAAAATTTTGATTTCAGCAATATCCTGAGCCAGTTTCTTTTCACCGTTCAGGAGCTCAGTGAGTATTTCACCAACCGTGCTTTGAATATTGTAATCTGTAAGTTGCGATTCTGAAGTGTCGTCGCGCTGAGAACGGGTGTTAGGACCACATCACCGCTCAGTAAAAATCTGTGGGGGGCATTTTAAGGTACAGAGTACAACGAAATGTAAACAAAACCATGGTAGCGATCATGTGGGTGACGAAACAGCAGCTTGCAAAGCTCAATGAAAAGACTTCACCAAATATCGGCAAGATAAAATACTTGCGTGTGAACAGACAGCATATTAGCACGGTGCCCACACCGCTTTTGCCTCGCCCACTGTTGAAGAAATCCACCTGAGATGCTTTTGAAGCCATAGACATTGTGATCATCTAGCTGTGCCTGTCGATGATTAGATCATGAAGTGCAGCGTTAGTCTCTTCCACTTTAGGATCCAGGATGAGAACCGAAGAATTGAAAGGGAAACCATTTCTGTTATGCGCAAGGCAAATTGGGCAGCCCACAGGTGCACTGTTGGTCACATCTATGACGCGGCGATGGAATGATGACCAGGCCACACAATGTATCACGTCAGAGGCTTGTGTGGTAGCATTCCCGGACACGAAGGCAGCAAGGTAGCCAGCAAAATGCGTAATGAACAAAGAGTCGATTGGCATGGTGCCCAGACTGCTGTTGCCTCGCCCATTATATAGCCGCCACAGGCCGGAAATGCTCGATCACTTTCCCCGTGCGCCCAGAAAACTACGCCGCCACGGCACTGCTAGAGCTACTGTGCTACACATGATGAAGACGGTAGTGGTGAACTTGCGTGAGCACTGTGCCAACTAACATCACTGGTTGTTAAACCTAAATGTGGCCTATCCGCGAGACAGGTGTGTATCACGACATGAAAACAAACTTACCGGGGATGATAGCACACGCCTAGTATTAATTCACTCTTGTCAGATGCCGACAAGGAGTCCGAGTTTTCAAGTAGCAGAGTCTGGACGCATTATTCATAACAAAGTGAGCTGATATTTAGGGAAGGCATGCCCTTCAATTTTATTTGGAGGCGTAATATGCATCCTAACGGGTTCCTACAGCAATTCTAGGTCACCTACGTAAGACCGGAATAATTTTCTGCTAAAGCATGACCATATAATTTATGAAAGGCCCACGAGAAGTATGTAGTTTAATGCATTGCAAGCTCTCAAGTGTCTGCTTTGCCTAAAGAAAGGTGGTAGAATTCACGAGACAGACTCAATAAAACTTGCATTACCACCAATGTTCAAAGTAGTGGTACCCGTCTATTTCGGACAATGCATATCACGAATTTATCAATTTACAATGAAGCCTTGATGTAAGCTAAATATTGACAGAAGAGGTGAGAAACGTAATCATGAACAAGTAGAAACCTCTAGCCATGCTTGAGTGGCTTGCGTATTTCTCAACATGTTAATAAAGTAGGTCTACGTAGAGTGCGAGCCCGCACCATGAGGCGCGAGATCTGGCAATTCTGTTTTTCTCCTTATACAGCCTACTCAAACACTATACACTCACAGCATTGTACGATAAGTGCTTGTGGGTAAGGTAACACAATATTACTGATAATTTTAGGCGCGTGACAAGACAGGCCACTAGAAGACACCGACTTCTGCAGTACTGCATATACTAGCACAGTCATTGAACAAGAGCTGATTTATATATATATATATATATATATATATATATGTATATATATATATATATATATATATATATATATATATATATATATATATATATATATTGTGAGAATTCATTGTACGTCATCTTCCTCATCTATCAATAACCATCATCAGTCTTGGGCCGTTCCTCTTCATGATCGGCGCCATCTTGCGGTTGCTTCAATAAAGCGTCAGCTGCACCGTTGTATTTCAAGTGGTAGAAGGTGCTTCCCGATCTCTTCGACCTCTCTCCATCCAAAGCCAGCTCCTGGAGCTCCGTTCGGGACGTCGCTTGCGCCAGCAGAGCACCATGGCCCAAGAGCAAGCCCAACCGAACCACCCGCCGGCGCAACCACCAGCCGCCAACCCTAGCCCGGTCAACAACCCCCCTCGGGAGCCTCCAATCTTCTCCGCTCTGCCTGGCGAAGATGTCGAAGACTGGCTCGACAACTATGACCGCGTAGGTGTCTACAACAACTGGAACGAGGCATCGAAATTAGCACGCGTCCAGTTTTATGTCTCTCAGGTTGCCAAGACGTGGTTCCTGAACCATGAGAGCGACTTCCGCGATTGGTCTTCCTTCAAAGACCAGCTCCGACGCATTTTCGGTACACCGACCGTCCGTTCAGAAGTTGCTCGCAAGAAACTGGCAGAACGCGTTCAACATTGCGGTGAGTCCTACACTTCCTATATTGAGGATGTGCTTGCACTTTGCCGCCGTATCGACGACACCATGCCAGAAGGTGATCGTGTCCGGCACCTTCTGAAGGGTATCGGACCTACCGCTTTCAACGCCCTCGTCGCACACAACCCTTCGACGGTTTCCGACGTCGTCTCGGTATGCCAGCGGCTTGATACCTTGCAGTCAATCCGCCTATGACCCGACTTCTCTGAGAACCCCCTGGTAAACAGTATGGAGCTCCGATCCATCATTCGAGCCATAATTCATGAGGAATTGCAAGCCTACACTTTACCTCCTTCTAACAACGTTCCCGCTCAACCCGCCTCTAGCGATCTGTGTGGAATTATTAGGGAAGAAATGTCAGCGCTTCAAAGCACCCACCGTGCTCCACCATGCGCCCAACCCCCTTTGTATGCACAGATCGCTGCAATGCAACCCTCGCCGTTTCAAGTACTACCACCTGTACCTCATCACGAACATCTCGCACCTCTAGTCGCCCGTCCACCGAACCCTACCTACCATTCCTAATGGCGGGCCCCACATCCTATTTGCTACTACTGTGGAATTCGAGGACACATTTTCCGGGTCTGTCGACGTCGGCAGCAAGATGAACGTCGTGGTTATGCCACTTTTGAACGAGACGACACATGTGCTCGAGGTTACTACCGTTATGCCGACAGTCCTTCCAACCACCGATCACAGTCTCCTGTGCGCATTTCCAACACGACCAACAATACACGTGCATCCCGACCACGCTCCCCTTCGCCACTCCGACGCTCTGTTTCACCACTTCGGCCTGTCTCTCAACTCGCTGCCCAGCGATCGGAAAACTAAACAGTGCAGTTTTTGGAGGGAAAACTGCATCGCGGCGAAATGACCCAAGTCCTCCTGAACGACCGTCAAATATGTTATTGGTAACTGTGGAAGGTGTGCGGGTGTTGGCTTTAGTGGACACGGGAGCAACTATTTCAGTTATGCGTGCCGACTTGTGTTCTCGATTGCGGAAAGTGAAGACACCCTACCTTGGATCATCTTTGATTGGGGCCAATGGAGCAATAATTAGACCATCGGCCCAATGTACAGCGCGTGTCTTCAGTGATGGTATTCTTCATCACATCACCTTCGCTATCTTAATTTCAATGGTGATCATGAACTAATTTTAGGTTGGGACTTTCTCTCATCAGCATCTGCATTAATTCCCTGCCGTCAACGTGTAGTCGAAATGACCGAGACCGATCACTGCAGCGAACGCGTCGACGAAAAACAATTGCGTTTCTTCACAGCTTCCGAATCCATACTGCTCCTGGGTCAAGAGCAACTCATCACCATCACTTCTCCGAATATTGCCAATGGTGACGTACTTATCACCCCTTCCAGCAGCTGTCTAGCTCGCGGCGTTGTAGTCCCCTCCAGCCTGGTGCGGTTCAAAGTCAGTGCAGCGATAATCATTGGTCTGAACCCTACCCCAGAGCCCGTCCTCCTACCCCAAGGTTCTGCAGTGTCATGTTATGTGGATACCCAACCGGTATCTTTGGTCTCTCTTGACGCCTTGACAGCTCAGCCACAACAGGCCCAGTCTGTTATTTCCTCCTCCTTTGCTCCCGGCATAAATCCTGACCTTTCTGCTTCTCAGCGTGAGGCGTTGCTGAATTTGCTCAGGAAACACCAGGCCTCCTTCGACGCCAATGCTTCGGCACTAGGACAGACCACAGTTGCGCATCATCGCATCGACACTGAAGGTCAGACTGTTGTACGTCGTCGTCCCTACCGAGTCTCCTTGGCCGAGCGCCAAATCATCGAGGGGAACGTGACCGATATGCTAAACAGAAACATCATACGACCCTCTACCAGTTCTTGGTCGTCACCCGTTGTGTTGGTACAAAAGAAGGATGGATCGGTACGATTTTGTGTTGATTACCGCGTGCTCAACAAGATTACCCGAAAGGATGTATATCCGATGCCCCGTATAGATGATGCACTTGACTCATTGCAAGGCGCCCAATACTTCTCCACCCTTGACCTTCGGTCCAGGTATTGGCAAATACCAATAGACGAAGCAGACAAAGAAAAAACCGCCTTTTCTACGCCGGACGGTCTTTACGAGTTTAACGTAATGCCATTCGGTCTATGTAATGCTCCCGCCACGTTTGAAAGGATGATCGACACTGTTCTTCGTGGCCTCAAGTGGAAAACTTGTCTATGCTACCTCGATGATATCGACATGTTTTCTTCCACTTTTGATGATCATCTGCAACGCCTAGATCAAGTGCTCACATGTCTCTCCAACGCTGGACTTCAACTAAACACAAGGAAGTGCCATTTTGGCAACCCAGCTATAAAAGTTCTAGGACATCTCGTTACTAAAGATGGCATCCAGCCCGATCCGGACAAAATTTCCGCAGTCCTCAACTTTCCGCGACGCTTTCGTTCCAAAGAACTACGCAGTTTTCTTGGACTCGCATCGTATTTTTGCCACTTCATTCGCAACTTTGCCACTATTGCCGCTCCTCTCCACAAGCTCCTTGCTAGTACCGGTTCCTTCGATTGGAATGATCAATGCGAAGCCTCATTTCAAGAACTCAAGCAGGCACTGACATCCCCACCGGTGCTTTGCTATTTCGATGACAAGGCACCTACGATATTACACATTGACACGAGTGGACAAGGAATCGGCGCCGTACTGCTCCAGCGCGACCATGCCTTTCGCGAGAAAGTTGTCGCGTATGCAAGCCGCACTCTGACCACTGCAGAGAAGAGGTACTCGAAAACCGAACAAGAGTGCTTGGCTGTTGTCTGGTCCATCCAAAAATTTCGTCCGTACCTACATGGTCGACATTTTACTGTTGTGACAGACCACCATGCTCTTTGCTGGTTGTCCAGAATCAAAAACTTGTCGGGATGACTTGACCGCTGGATTCTCCGATTACAATCTTATGACTTTGACGTCATCTACAAGACTGGAAAACAACATCAAGATGCCGACGCTTTGTCACGATGCCCTTTGCCGCAGTTTTCTGTGCACGTCACATCCCCTTGTCAAATTGGCTATACGGAGGACGCCTCGTCGATATCATTCATTTCTTCCCTACCTTCATCCACCCGTCCGTCAGCACTTGCTACTCACCAGCGAGCCGATTCTTATTGCACTGACATCATTGGTCGGCTTATCGGTGCTTCGTCTTCCCCTAATGCCAGGCTCCGGAAACAACTCCGACTATTCAAGTTGGAGGACAATGTGCTATATCGATACATTTTGCACCCGGAAGGCCACCGATGGGTTCCCGTCGTACCCATCGGTGGCCTGCGCGCTTCCCACGACGTTCTGCGCGCTTCCCACGACGACCCGACGTCAGGACACTTGGGTTACTACAAAACATACGAGCGCATCCGCAGTCGATTTTTCTGGCCAGGTCTTTCCACGACAGTAGCTAAATATATTGCCTCGTGCGCACTTTGCCAACACCGCAAGCGGCCCACTACTGCTCCAGTCGGGACCCTACAACCACTTCCTTGTCCATCAGAGCCGTTCTCTGTCGTCGGAATTGACCTCTTCGGGCCCCTCCCAACTACATCAGACGGCAAGAGGTGGATCGTCACCGCGGTTGATCACTTGACCCGGTACGCTGAGACGGCCTCAATCACTTCAGGAAGTGCTTCGTAAGTAGCAACTTTCTTCTTGAATGCTATTTATCTACGTCATGGAGCCCCACGTGTCCTTTTGAGCGACCGGGGAAAGGCATTTCTTTCAAGCACGCTCAGTGAAGTTCTTCAAGCATCAAAAACAGTTCATAAAACAACATCTAGCTATCACCCGCAAACCAATGGCTTAACGGAAAGATATCATCGCACGCTGTGTGACATGCTGTCCATGTATATCCGACCGGACCATCGCAATTGGGATGCCATACTACCCTTTGTCACGTATGCATATAATACGTCAGTTCAGCGAACCACAGGCTATTCTCCATTTTTCCTAGTATACGGACGCCAACCGACATCACCACTTGACGTTTCATTCTTTTCTGGCGCCGTCAACTCTTCACCATTCGTTTGCGACCAGTTTCTGTCCCGCGTTGCTCGATGCCGTCGTCTTGCCCACGTAAACACCGAAGCTAGCCAAGAAGATCGCAAACATCGTTACGATGCCACTCACCGCGTTGTTCTCTACCGTCCTGGCGACAATGTACTTCTGTGGACTCCTGCGCGAACGCCTGGCTTATGCGAAAAGTTTGAGTCACGCTATCTTGGCCCTTACAAAGTTATCGAACAGACCTCACCTGTGAACTACCGTTTCACACCTGTTCATGTCCCCACTGACCAACGCTGCCGCGGGACAGAGATTGTGCACGTTTCGCGTCTCAAGCCCTATTGTATGCGTTCCAGAGCGTAATTCGCGGCCAGGCTGGCCACTTCCGTCGACGGGGGAAATTAGTGTGAGAGTTCATTGTACGTCATCTTCCTCATCTATCAATAACCATCATCAGTCTTGGGCCGTTCCTCTTCATGATCGGCGCCATCTTGCTGTTGCTTCAATAAAGCGTCAGCTGCACCGTTGTATTTCAATATATATATACACATATATATGCGTGTGTGTGTGTCTGTGCACTACAACTTGCAAAATGAAATCATCATAAAAATGCTAATAACTTGCCGAAGCCCGTCTCACGCAGTACAAGAGGTTTATTTGTAACAACTGCAGAATGTGGGGCCTTTCAAGAACCTGAGCTACTCACGAACAAGTAGTGTTCACGCGTAATATTTACAGCTTGAGTCATCATCCCAATGTCGCAATCTTCCCGTGTATCGATGACACATTCACATTCAACAAGTACATTCGCAATTTTTCACTTGTTTAGTCGACCGTTATTCACCCTAGTAGTTATAGGTCGCTTTTTCAGACAGCTGTTCATCTTGCAGGCCACTCCGCAGCGCAGAAGCCAATTGCTTAAAACATGTCATTGCTTTCCTGGCTCTCCTTCGCCTCACTAAAATGCCCCTGGAGCTCTACAAACATGGTGTTTGTATCCCAGATCTCGAGAGCAGCAGTGTCGCACAGTGATGTATATGAAGCAATACAACGCACCTTGAGAAAAAATGTAAAGGTGAGTAGTGTCACCACTGGCAAATATGAAGAAATAAAAAAGAGCAATCTGAATATTAGCGAACCGAGCGTTTGTCGAATAATCAACGTTCCTTTACTGCCGAAATAGGAATTAATCGGCAATTGAATTCAAAGAGTACAAACCTAACACTTGCAACTTATCGAGGGATGCTTTCTTGAAATAGGGATTAGTTGCACACTTGAAGCTTCGCTCATTATCTGAACATCATTTCTCTTCACTCGCACGGCTAGCAGTTGCGTCTGGGTGCTCTCGTTGTCACGCCGTTAACATAATATGAACCCAAATTAGCATTTGAAAAAATATGGTATGAAAAGGAAGAATAAAAACGTTTCATGAGAAGAAGCAGAGGTGGGCCTTGAAAGCGAGATTCTGGCCTGTTACTGCTCACTGGAGTAAGGGGAAAAAGGAAAGAAAGAGGACGATATGATGAGGGCTGATTGTGGTATAGCACAATGAGTCACTCCACACAATGTCTCGTTCGGTGTAGTACTAGCGAAGAAGTCTCTAAATTTGCAGATTCTCTAAAGACGAGAATCTAAACCTGTCTTGCTTTGAAATGCAAGCAGGCCCTTTAAACTGCGTTGGTTGTGATCTACACATTCCCAAACACCCAAAAGTTCTCTTCCGAAAAAGTCACCAGTCTAGGTCATCTGTGAGGCACTTAAGAGATTGTCTTTGAACTGCGTATAAAGGGCACATACACAGGATGTGATTATTAGTTTTTGACGTGTTACACAAGGTGCAGTTAGTATTTTGCTCTTGTCCAATCATGCCTAAGTATCTTCGCATGTATGCAACACCCAGTCGCAGTCTATATAGCAGCGCTTCTTGGTCTCTCCTTAGTCGGAACGGAAGGCGAAAAACACGATAAGAGTCAGGCCTGTAAATATGGTATGACAAATTTGAGGTGTTGTCAACACCTGGATAATGTCACAATCCAGTCGCATATATTGTCAAGCACTTCCCACAATGCAATGGCACATACCCGCGGGCGGGTATTTGCCGCAGGTATTCGGGTATATGCCGCAGGGGATTGAAACTTTCTATCTACCTGAGAACAACGTGGACATACATGCGAAGTATTATTATCAGAATCCCAGCAAAATTTAACCCAAGAATTCTGCGTGTCAATCAAAAATTCTACCGCAAAGCCACTCCATTCTTCGGAACTGCTTTTAAAATACACTGTATTGTTCGTGGAACGTCAGTTGTTGTTGCAGTAGTAGATATCTGATTTCATAAAGCATTATTATGTACGCGTTTATAGTCACCGTCACGTCTGGTAACGTCAATTCAACTTGGATGCCATGCGCTGCAGTTCTTTTTTGGAGCAGTGTACAGGGCTACCACATTCGCGAGCACCAGTGCTTCATATCAGCTTATCGCTTCTCACGTTGCTCATAATGATGTTCCTGGTGGCATCGATGCGCAAGTGAAAACTGCTTATACAGGCCTCAGAAATTCTTGAACATATGTATGTGCCTTTGACTTATATATATATATATATATATATATATATATTTATATATATATATATATATATATATATATATTTAGCGTAACATGACGACTAGTTCTAAATAGAACAAAATTACAACATAGTCACCTTCGCATGATTTGCATAACGTCGATTAAAAAGATACGTGGGATCTGCCATTTTTTTCTTTGTAACACCACCTTTTTAGTCTGTATTAGCAGTGGTTGGTAGTGAGTGACAAACCACCACATTTTCTGCAGCCCCAGAAGTACCTACCGATTTTCCATTTTCCATCTTTCGATACTGAAAATTAAACTGACAGCTTTATTTTTTCAACGCACAAGTTGGATAAGGGATGCATGTTGGTAAAATAGACAGACAACTCCCATTTAACCTATATAGTAGGCTACTAGGTGGTAATACTTCTCCATCATGAGTTTCAAAACTATAATGAACTGATGTTGTTTCCTTCCCCACCTTTTCTCAGGCGTATAACGTTGCTTCATCTTCTTGCTACGGCTCGCACGATGATAGCCTGAAAGTTTCAATGCAGGCGCGTGTTCGTGCATATCTCAGGCCATTTTGCACGCTTTCTGTTCTGTGCTTTGGAACATGGACCTCGTCGGTAGAACGCCATAGGACGCATTGGTTTACCGAAGAAAACATGGTCATATATATAGGAGAAAACATATTTATTCTGGCTGGCGTTTCTTATTGACTCTTATATATACAGCAGCTACTTAACGAAGTTATCATTGGCGGGTGAGTGAAGACTACCTATATGCTGCAGCAGGTCTTCCCTCATATGCATGATATTTCGTATACAGTGAAGCGGTATGGATTAGAGTCACTAAATTTATTCTGAACAACGAAGGTGCCTAATATAGATGAAAGGCATGAAGGAAGATGAGCAGAAAACGACAGGATTGCTGTCAACAGGACTGGTTCTTATCCTCGTGCCTTCATGCCTACTCTCTCTCTCTCTCTGTATGTATGTATGTACATATATAGTAAAGCTTGCACAAACCAGCTCGAAAACGTGTTTTAGTTAATAAAACTGGTCTGGTAACTTGTACAAAACACTCTTTCTGACTCTCTGTGTCTCTCTTTTGCTCTTTGATTTCTTTCTTTCCATCTTATCATTATTTTGCCCATAGCAATGAAATCATGCTGCCCATAAACGCTCGTTTTGATAGCCGTAGAGTAACGACGCTCACTTTCTGTCTAAGGGTACCCTGTTGCCAATCCTGCCTCCCGAAGAAATTTGATAGTGTTTTACTTATTTATCCTTCTCCCCCAGTCCACTTTTCTCTGATTTCCTTCCTCTAACAAGCGGCTATGCAGCGAGTGGTGCCGCCATCAAATGACAAAGTGTAGCGAAGACAGGCAGACTAAGCTATATATTAAAAAGAACGCGGTTCTCAAGAGCTGCGAATACCACCTAATGCTTCCAAATAAAAAACAACCAGATGTACTCAAACGGAAGCATGCGTGGCAAAAGTCTCGATGGGAATCTGTGGAAACGACTTTCTTTGCGCTCCAATCTTCCTTTTCTCCAAAGCAAGCATCACACCTCGCGCTAAGCCCAAGCTGAAGATGGGGACCACTAACACATCGTTCCTGAAGCCAAGCCAAAGTGAATGAAATGGCGAAAAGAGGCTACTACAAGAAGACACAAAAACAGAAACAGGAGCTATAACGTAAAAAAAAATCTCCCAAAAGGTGGATTAGGCCTACATCAATAGCGTTTGCTTGCTTTCCGCAGCAAGTTCCGCCAAAGCTGAAAGACGGGTACTTCCTCGAGAGAAACTTCCGGTAGACGATGACTTCGGTAATAGTGTCATTTCCTGTCAAGACCTCTAAACCTTGCTAACTTTGTTACGTTCATGCAAGTCGTGTTTGTTTCGAAGCCTTGCTTAAAGCCTCCCGGCGTGCTAGGAGCACGCACAGTGTCCCGAAATATCTTTTAATTACGAGCACAAATGTACTTTAAAAACATAAGTACAAATTGAAAATGGTGATTTTTTCAGTGTTCAGCAAGTCGGATATTCATTGGTACTCAACAAGTGTCTTTGTACATGATCAATCCTTTGTTTCCAGTTCTTTGAATTCGTGTTAGTGGCTCACTTTCTAGTAGTTTTTACATTATGGCTTGACTATTGCCGTATATAGGAAACTTTCTTGGCCCAGTGCAATCTGGCAACAATGTCCAACTACCAAAAAGTATTCCAATATCATGCCTGATGAAGTGGGCAATCTTTTGCAGCGACTTCAAAAAAAAACATTCGTAATCAAATCGGGCTATTTTAAGTCGAATATGGGCCTTGCTCAAAGGTGATGTGTTTAACGGTGTGCATCTATCAGGCAATGCTCTTACACCAGGCTTTTACCAGTGGCAACATCAAAATAACTAAAATTGTGATGACATTGTCTAAAGCTCTTCTCTCAGTCTAATCATAGGGGATTTTAAGGTTATGTATGAATAGAAAATGTTCAGATTGCTCAATATTTAGAATATATAAATATCTTCGGAAGCGATCAAAAACTCCAAGAGTGATTTTTAACATGTGGTGTTTTTGTCACCTTAAAAACAAAAGTTTACGGTTGGATAGCACCAAACAAACAACCTGAGGAGAATCTTGCTGCTTTTCATTCCAGTGCATGTACTCCCCCAAATATAACCTTGAGAAATTGAATATATAGTTAAAGCTTTCGTGAAGCAACTGTTCGAGTAACGATTACCATTGAAGCGGTTGGTTCTTGAATTTGGCAAATTTACGCGTCTTTTCGTTCCTTCTGATATCAGTAAAGGATGTTCCAAAAGTCTTGTGGACGGAATGGCTGAGACTGTAGCGCATTTAAAAATTGTTCATTCTAACATAGGGCGCCACAAAGGCTAGGGCATTATAGCATTCCCACAACAATTCGAATAACCAAGCAGTATACACAACTAACAACGTACAACACCTTGCAGTAACAACGTAACAACACCTTGCCTCTAAAATGAATAGATTGACGTTTAGACTATAGCATTGTGGTGGAGAATTGAAAAGCAAGGACACAGTAACAAAGCCTTAGAGATACTTCCCACGAGAGACTACATGATGAATCTCTAAAATATGCACATGGTGCGCACCCATTGCTCCAGTGTGGACGGTAGAAGCTCTTCTTAAGACTGATAACGTAAGTATTCTAATATCTCAGGCATCTTTTTTCAAGAAGGTAGTCCACAGGATAACTTCAATTACAGTGAGGTTGGCAAAACTCCTATAGGCTGTGAGTTTGTCTAACCTTAACACTGTGTTGTAAACGACGTGAAAAGTTACCTGCAACTAGTTTACAAAAGACCACTCGAATGCGGCACTTACAAAATGCGAGGGGTGGTGGAGGCTATCATTTGCATTTCATTTGACTGAACTCAAGCTTTGCCAAAGTGAACTAGAACACTTTTCATAGTGCAGTTGAACTGTCCTATAAAATTGCTGAAGTATCACAAAAATGTACTTGTTATAACAGATAATTGCTAGAGGCGGGTTTAACCAAGAAAAAAGCAAAATAGGGTCATGGTAGCCTCTTCTGGCAAGGCTACAATATCGGATTGGTTATTTCAACACACATCAGTGAGAAGGGCAACAAAGCTCCCAATTTTTCGGGTGCTTTGCTGTCAGTGGGACCAACACAACCTTCATAAATCCAATGTATGACAACGCCTGAAGTCTTGGACGCTGATTTCTTGGAAGTTGGAAATTCGTACTCACATTTCATGTAACAGAGGACATCGCCACTATCGCGCCGAAGCTCATTTAAAACGTCAGCGTTATAGCTTTGCGGTGAAGCTTACCGTGAATCCGAAGGAATGATGGTGCACGTGGCAGTTTAAGCAGGGTGCGATGTAGGAATTCTTGTTTTTATTCTTTTCAAGAATTTTGCATTTTATTACTTTTTGGCAGGGACGCCTCACAGCGATAATTCATAGTTATACAAAATATTACGGCATACAGACATTGCAATGCTGTAAGCGGGTTACCTTATCATAGCAGACCAAAAACATAAATTCGGCAAATACCACGTACCTTGGGATTTGATGTTATGTAAAGCATGAGGAGGGAAGGTTAGTGTGCTGTCAATTTTTGCTCAGTGAAACGTTACAATATAACGATAAAGATATGTTCAAACGTTGCACGTAGAGATATATGTTTGACAGTCACATGTTTTCGGTTGTTTAACGATGCCAAAAGCAAAATGGGTAAAAGCAAAATCAAAAGTGGTTTGCTGATATGTGGCGCTTTTGCCAGGGAGGATGGCGGCCTTGCACACACTGCTAGATAAATGGGCTTCAGCGGATGGCACTTCACTACAGTTGCTGATAACTCAATGTTAGGGAAGAGTGTATAATAGAAGTACATGTGTGCTATTTATAACTTTGCACAGCCAACCCTGCAACCACAATTGACGTTTACCAAACATTTTTACGGTCTATTTGAAAAGCAGTTCCAACACTTGGCACAGCTCCGTGGTAGAATACTTGAGGGCAACAAAGAATGCTTGGTTGAGATTCCTGCTGGGACCTTGACGTTTATTCTACGTACTCATTTGATTAATACTGCTGATCCCAGTGTTTAAGCTGTCGTTATTCAGGACAGATGTTGATTGCGTCCATCGCGTTCCACAAACCCCAGGCTGAACCTAACACCTACACAACAAAAAAATCACAGAAGATCCACAGAGTCAATCATGATAAGTGGGATGAAGCTTCGAATGGATTTATCGACAAACTATCAATCGTCAGCTGGTCGCGTCCGTCTATCCGAGCGTCCATCTGTCTGTCTGTCTGTCTGTCTGTCTGTCTGTCCGGCCATGTGTCCGCCTATCGTTCGATACATGCGTCCATCCGTCCATCTGTCGGTTATCTCGTCTATCTGTCCATCCATCTAGTTAACACAACAAGTACCGCCATCGCGAATCTCTTCACCATATACAAGTACTGCCATCCAGCGTAGATTCCAAAGAATAAAACGAGATGTGACTGCTACATACAGAAGACACACGACGCACGCCTTTAAAAGCTTCGACCAGAACAACGGAAACGTATATGTAAACAACCAGCTTTATATTTTGTGAACTATATGACAGCACAATAGAAGATCGCCCATTTCATTCATCTGTCCATTCGTCCGCACGTCTTTCCGTGAATCCGTACATGCGTTCAACGGTTCATCCTTTCATGCGTCTGTCCGCCCATGTGTCCGTCTTTTATATTATTCCGTGACTTCAATGTAGGCGTTATGAACTTTGGGACCTATAGATTCGCCCACTTGTCATTCACTTCGCAGAGACGCACGGATTTTTCTTGACTCTCTCGAAAGAAAATTACCAATATCTGTCCTCGCCACTTTTTCATTCATAGAAAATGTTAATCACCTTCAGTACATTGTACCTAGCTGCAGTTGATCATTATACGACATGATGGCTGTGTCGAAGGAGTACATATGTAGTGTTTACGAAATTGAAGAGCCATCATTACATTTAAAATAGGTCGTTTTGTACGCCTCACGCACGAAACGGTCTATGATAAAAACATCGCAGCATATCCACGGAATGAATGATGATGATTGGGGCGAAGCGTCCGTCAGCCCATCCCTGTTTCCGTTCGTCCGTTTTTGCTTCTGTCCGTCTGCGCGACCACCCGTGCGTCTATTCATGCGTTCGTCTGTCTGTCCATGCGTCCAACCGTGAGCCCCTCTGGCCGTCTGCCCGTCCACGCATCCCTCCATCTGTCCGCCCGTCTTCTAGTCTGTCTGTCCGTCCGTCCGTTCGTCCGTCCGTCCGTGCGTTCATCTAGGGAGCACTTCTAGTACCATCATCTGACATCTCGCATTTCTGTGGCACATACCCGCTCCTCACATCCGTTCATTTGTCTGTCCGTTTGTTAGTATGTCTGTCTGTACCTCCATCTAGTGGACACTCCCATCGCCATCACCATCGAGTGACGGACTACTCGCGGGACACTAGTAGTCCCGCGAGTAGTCCGCCACTCGGTCAGCCATTTCAGCGAGTGTGTCTAGTGGGACATCTCCTGCGGCTACGAGGACCGGGACCATGCTCTGCGGTAAGCGCTGGAGGAACAACTCACGTAACAGCTTCTCCTCTTGAGGGGCGGAGGGGCTGCCAAGGAGCTGGCGCATGCGTCGCAGGAGCTGTGATGGGCGACGGTCACCGAGCTCTGTAGCCGTGATGAGCTGTTGGAGTCTGCTGTGTTCGGACTCAGACTTGCGGGAAATGATAGCTGCCTTCAACGTGTCGTAGGGATGGCTCGGGTGCGGCGACGCTAAAATATCAGCTAAGTCGTCGGCTACGTCCGGAGGTAAGCAGGATATCAGATGCCAGTACCTGGTCTGTTGACTGGTGATTTGCCGTAGACGGAAGTGCGCCTCGACCTGCAGAAACCATGTGCTGGGGCTGTTGGGCCAAAATGGTGGCAGGTTGACATGTTGAATCGCAGCGACTGCAGCACCGGTAGGTCTGGCGTCTTCTTGGTCGTCAGGACCGGTAGCGTTGGTGGCAGAGCCGGCGGGATCCATGGGGGATGATCGGGGCTGTGTGTTCTTTATCGGGTCACCATTAACTGTCGGAGCTTACACGGGAAAGATCCAGCCCTGACAGCTTTCGGTTTTCGAACTGATTTTTTTATTATCGCGCTGCACGTGCCGCGCGGCCCAAATGCCATCTTCTTCCTCCTTGACGCGCAGCGCATTGAGGCGCTACAAATGTATCGCGCAACTTCTAGAACATCCGTGTGCATCATTAGCGACCGTGTATGTTCACTATAGGCAGCAGTAGGAAACATTAACAGTAAATAGTAGTGAGATACATGTTTTATGACCAGCCAATCATGGCTCTAAGGTGCGCTGCGTTTTTACTACAATGGTTGTAGCACAATGAAGTTCGGGTGCTTGGCATTAGATAGTTTAGATGGCAGAATCGATGTGCGCTTTCATGAACACGCACCGCGTCTGCCCTTTAGTATGGTCGTAGTGTGGCTTGAAGGTAATTTGGCTTTTAAAAACGTGTGCGCTTCATTCTTGAAACAAGATGACGCTTGAAAAAGTACATAAATTTTAACTTCAATAAAACTAATAACTGGGCTATAAAGCGACCTCACTACAATACGGCGATGCCATCAGGAACAAAATACCAATACGTGTGTACCAAATGTTTGCCTTGAAGGTTTGTAAATTCGTAAATCTTCAACAATCACCAGCTCCATCATTCCTAATTTCACCTCCAAGTTTCCGCTGTACTTCGTGTCTGCTGCTTGTCGCAATCAAGAAAGATGGAAACATTTGTTTAACATTCTTGGTCGCATTACGTTTTCAGATGGAAGTAGTGAAGCATGGGCCTTTGTCGCTCTTGGCTCTTAAGGATTTCACCACTGCGCAGCAAGGACCCTTACACACTTCTCATGGTTACTAAGAACGGGCATATAACACAATAAACACTGACGAACCAACTGCTGCCGGCACACTACTGCACTGCTGTCAAGACATGCACAAAGACGCACAATCTGAGGAGGGCGGAAATGAAAAAGTGAAATACTTATAAGCTTTGGCCAGTTGTCACCCTGTAACCATTGCATCAGCAGTTGACGTAAATGTCACGGGGCCGTCACCAAATCTCCATCATGTGTTAGGAGCTCTTAAGGCATGGTGCGGCAGCAGCTTCCCGCACGCCTACATTCACCGAGGACTTTCGGAAGTGTCGTAAGAATATGTGCAATTGAACAAACTCGAAACTAAACAACCGGATTTTCTTAGGGAGAGATTCCTTTTAAATGTGTTTCACTCATACCCTATTTGTGACAGTATTTATTTTTCAATCAGCTATGCATAATGCGTGCGTTGAAGTACGTCAGTTTTTTTTTAAAACTTGATTGAGCTCTCTTACCACGACTACATAGTCACGTGTTTAGGTCAAATTAGCTGTACTGCTGTCAACAGAGAATAGAGAATAGGTGTATCCAACTTTCTGGAACTCACACACGCACACACATCACCTGTTTTAGAGCGCCTAGGAAAATATTTGTTGCGAAGTATTTATTAAAAGCTTTGTAATTCAATATTAGAATATGTACATGTCACCACAATATGGCTTCCTGGATTGGTCGTAACTTCAAGGAAGACACCAGATAGGAAGTTTCTGGTTTCTACAATACTGGAAGCGTAGCTGCTAACACTTCCAGATATTTGATCTCTTGAGAACGAGCTGCTTTCAAGAGCTTGCATACAGAGAAATGGAGAGACTGTGTATATATTGAATGCTTCGTGTTTCAAAAGTGAACCTCAGTTAAAATGGAGCGGTCTTAATCTTGTACGAAAGCCATTACAACTGAGTTACATCAAAGAAAACAAATTGGCGAAGCGAGAAAAGCGTATTGTTACGATGATCACTATTGCTTTTGCATCTCGTACATTGACCCCTGCTGAACGCAGATATTCAGTAGGAGAGCGTGAAGCTCTCGCTTGTCTTTTTGCCTGTGAGAAATGGCATGTTTACCTGTGGGGCCGGCACTTCACATTACGTACAGATCACCAAGCACTAGTTGCTCTTCTTTCTGCAGGATCCGAAGGCCGCCGCCCCATTCGCATTTCCCGTTGGTGTGCCAAACTCATGTATTATAATTTCAGTGTTCAATATTGTAAGGGTTCTAATAACGTGGTTGCTGATGCACTGTCGCGCCTTCCTCTTCAGATACCGGTTACTGAAGAGCGGGATGAGGAAGTTGTTTCATTAGTTACTTCCTGCATTACTAAAGCTGAGCTTCAGGCAGCTACAGCTGCAGATTCCACTTTGTCTCAAGTTCTCAAATATTTACGTGAAGGATGGCCTTCCAAAGGTGCTCTTGCTTCTAAATTCTTGCCTTACTTCGCAGTCCGACAGGAACTGTCTTGTGTCGAGGACTTGCTTTTCCGCGATGAACGCGTGATTCCCCCTGCTTTTTTTCGTAACAAGCTGATACAGCTTGCCCATGAAACCCATCCAGGCATTGTCCGCACCAAACAGAATCTCAGAGACAGGTACTGGTGGCCAGCCTTAGATAAGCAGGTCGAGCATGCAGTTTACAACTGCCATATATGTCAGGCAGCTGACAAGTCTGCCAAACCTGCATTTTCTCCGTTGCAGCCAGTCCAGTGGCCTGATCGGCCTTGGCAGAAACTCGGCATGGACATCATCGGTCCCTTGCATAATGTTCCGCAGAATGCCCGGTTCATTGTTTCTCTCATCGACTACCATTCCAAATGGCCAGAAATTTGTTTCACACATACGGTTACTTCTGAGGTCATCATTGAGTTTCTGTCTTCAATCTTTAGCCGGGAAGGTTTTCCTGATGCCATAGTTACGGACAATGGTCCACAGTTTCAGTCCCAACATTTCGATGCTTTTCTTTCTCAACGAGGAATTCAGCACTTGAGGTCATCAGTTTTCTATCCCCAATCAAATGGGCAAATCTAGCGCTTTAATCGCGTTCTGAAGGAACATATCCAGATCGCCCAATTAGAACACCGTCCCCTCAAGCAAGTCTTGACGGAATGTTTAGCTTCGTACAGGTTCACACCACAAGGCACTACTGGAGTGTCTCCTGCTCAACTTCTCCACGGTAGGCAACCGCGAGTTGCTCTCGACATAGTCTCTTTGCCTCGCAACATAGCAGTGTCTTCTCCTGATCAAATCCGTACCAGGGTTTTTTCTCAGCAACAAGCAATGAAAAAGTATGTCGACACCCGTCGAGGTGCAAAGCAGTCCCAAGTTTGCACTGGCGATCTAGTCAAGGTTCGTGTGCCAGGCAAGCGCCCCAAGTATCGGGGTCCTTACAAAGTCTTGGGCCAGGTTAGCCCCACTTCTTTTCGCTTAAGCGATGGTAACATCTGGAATGCTTCGCGCCTTGTTGTTTTTCATACGGATTCGCCTTCAACACCTAAAAGTCTTCCTCATCACGTTCCGTCCACGCCTTTTAACTACGCATCAGATTATTACCTGTGGCCTCCATGTACAGGCATTTCTTCTTCAAGGGGGGAGGAGTTACGAGGGGAAAAGTCCACGCCTTTTAACTACGCATCAGATTATTACCTGTGGCCTCCATGTACAGGCATTTCTTCTTCAAGGGGGGAGGAGTTACCAGTCGGTGTCGCTGGTTCAAGTACACCAAGTAACACGGTTCACTTCGAACCTTCAGATACGGCTGAGACCGTTGAACCAGACTCCGGCCCGCAAAATTCTTCCGGAGCTCATGCTGCGAGCTCTGATCAATCTTCCACTCAAGGTGCAGAGACACCTCATTCTACACCCAAAAGGGCCCGCCCTAAGCGGAAGCGGCAGAAGCCGCGTCGGTTCGAAGACTACGTCACGTAGCACTACAAATCTATATTGTACTGAGTTGTATAGAATTTTTTAGTGAATTTTCAGGACTTCCAATGTACATATTTCAGTGCATTTTCAAGACTCGTAGTGTGTGAGTTCAGTGTGCCGTGTTTTGAATTTTCATTTGTTCTAACGTTCATACCTTGTATATATTTTTGTATCGATTATGTATAAATATAAACAGTGTATAGGTGTGCTTTTTTCGAGGAGGGGATGGTTGTTGTGTTCAGTTTCGGTTTCGAATTGACATGTGAGGATGCCAGGGGGCGCCGCTCTGGCATCCGGGACTTCAAGGCGACTGTAAAATAAAACCAGTGTGTGTTAGGTAATCGTGGAGTGCGGTTGTGTGCTTTCCTTTCGGCGCTACGCGCCAACCCGCGTGTTCGGGCTGGTCGATGTCCCCGCCGGCCACGTACGTCTCCGTCGGCCGTCTTCTTCTTCTTCTGCTTCGTCGGGACCAGCCAGCCCCCAACACAGCAAGCATAGTGGGGCATACCTAAGAAAGATGCCTCAGACTGAGAGTGAAGAAGTGAACGTTGTCGGTGAGCTGCGTTGTGGCTGCGGTCTGACAACTGTTATTTTCCACGTAACATTTTGGTAAAAGTGCTGGGTGCTCTTCTGACAACGGAGCTACGCAGTGGACGCCTCCTTAAGTCTGCTACCATGGCTCCGGGTGAGGATACGGCTTCGTCACCTACCTCAGCAACGACAGCAACCCGGTACGTCGTCCTAACGCAACCCCGTGATCCCGGTACCTTTACTAGAGAGGACAACGCGAATGTGGACAAGTGGCTTAGCATGTACCAGCGCGTCAGCAAGCAATAAGGCAGGGACCCAACCGTTACGCTTGCGAATGTCATTTTCTATCTGTACAAGACCCCTCGTATCTGGTTTGAGACCCACGAGCACGAAATCACAAGCTGGGAAATGTTTAAACAACAGCTCCGCAACCTTTTTGGCAACTCGTTTGGTCAACAGCTTGATGCCCGAAAGCAATTGGCTGTACGTGCACAGACGTCCACTGAGCCCACTTGACTTATATTCAAGACGTCTTAGCGTTGTGTCAAAGGGCCGATCCCAACATGACTGAGGCCGACAAGATTTCACACGTTTTAAAAGGAATCACCGACGATGCGTTCAGCCTGCTTGTATTCAGCCTACTTGTTCAGCCTACTTGTTTAGCCTGCTTGTACCATCGACGCCATGATCAAAGAGTGCCGCCGTCTTAAGCAGGTGAAGAGTCGACGCATTTTGCAGCAGTCTCAGCGCCTACCCAACACCACGGCAACGTCGTCTTGCGAAGCCACCCCTTGTCATTCGTCTAAAACCGAAGACGTGACGCGCATCGTCCGACGTGAACTCGAGGCCGCTTACCCGGCTGCCAACAAACCGACGTTGCCCGACGCCTCAACGCAAGCAGTCGCCTTAATCCAGGCTGTTGTCTGCCAGGAATTCGCTAACCTTGGTATCCTGTCCACTGCACCCACCCTGGATAATACTTGTCCCTCGATAGCTTCTGTGGACACGACACGTCGCCGTTCGTACTCTATTCAAACCAGGAACCCGTCTGAATGGCGAACAGCTGATGATAAGGCCATCTGCTTCCGCTGTGGTCACGCAGGACACATCGCTCGTTACTGCCGCAGCCAATGGTCATCTATGTCTTCTGGCTCGTACCCCGCTTACAGTAACTCATTTTGTCCACCAAACCACCGTTATACGACCCGCACTGAGTCTACAGCATTTACTGCCCCTGAGGACTACGGCCACCCTGTCTCGTCGTCGCCACCGTCTCAAAGCCACCCTTCTCGTTCAAATACGCGTCGCCGCTTTCCCTCGCCATCGTTTAACCGCCACATGTCCCCGGAAAACTAGGCTGCGCAGCTTCTGGAGGTGAAGCTGCCCTGTCGACCTTACCCAAAAATACTCTGTTACCCTTACCTTTGAACTGGAACAACCTAGAAGTATATGTTGATGGCACACCTGTTGAAGCTTTGATAGATACGGGCTCTCACGTCTGTATTATGAGTTCGCGTTTCGGTCGTCGCATGAAGAAAGTTCTCACGCCCCCGTTGACCAGTGTCGTCCAAGTTGCAGATGGTGCAACAGTCCCTGTCGTCGATATGTGCACAGCTCAACTTACCGTAGCCGGTCATCAAGTGGTCGTCCTTTTTACCGTGCTTGCAGCAGGTCCCCACGACCTCATACTAGGCCTCGATTCTCTTGCCGCCAATTCCACTCTGATTGCTCCGCTGGTGTGCTCCGCCTTGAACTGCCACAAATTAATGCCACCCCGTACCAACCTACATGCAGATTATAATGCAGCGACTTTGTTCGCCTGCCCTCCAAAACTGTGACGTACGTCGATTTTCTGTGCTCAACAGCTGTGCACGACGGTGACTATTACGCTACGCCTCTCACTGACGTACTTCTTGCGCACAATGTTGCAGTGCCCTATACGGTGCTCAGCATCACAGATAACAAAACTTGTCTACCTCTTGTCGATTTCGGCTACACGAATCATGTGCTTCCACAAGACATTTCTGTTGCCCACCTGTGTCCGTTGCTCGATTCACAAATTGAAGTGTTTGCTTTAGACACACTTGTTTCACCGCAGATCACATCACTCGCAACACATTCGGGCAGTCATCGAATTGTAGACATGATCGCCGCTGATCTTCCGCCTCCGCAAGTTGAAGCCCTAAACATCTTGATTGATTGATATGTGGGGTTTAACGTCCCAAAACCACCAAGTGATTATGAGGGATGCCGCAGTGGTGGGCTCCGGAAATTTAGACCACCTGGGGTTCTTTAATGTGCACCGAAATCTGAGCACACGGGCCTCCTTTATTTCCGCCTCCATCGGAAATGCAGCTACCGCAGCCGGTATTTGAACCCGCGACCTGCGGGTCAGCAGCCGAGTACTTTGGCAACTAGACCACCGCGGCGGAGCGGCCCTGAAACATTTTTTCGAGGCCTACCAGAATATTTTCGATTTTGGCGACCGACATCTTGGGCAGACGTCCTTTGTCCAGCATCGCATACACACAGGTGATGCCAACCCTGTTCACCACCGTCCCTACAGAGTGTCTGTTTTTGAGCGGAGCATAATTCAGAAGGCGGTGAACAAGATGCTAGCGAAGGACATTATTGAACCATCCTCCAGTCCCTGGGCATCCCCGGTGGTATTAGTTAAAAAGAAGGACGGATCCTGGCGATTTTGTGTGGACTATCGCCACCTTAACATCACCAAGAAAGACGCATTGACGACGCCCTTGATTGCCTCCATGGTGCCGCCTACTTTTCTTCCATCGATCTTCGTTCTGGTTTTTGGAAGATTGCAGTGGACCCCATGGACCGAGAGAAAACGGCTTTTGTAACACCCGATGGCCACTACCAATTCAAATTCATGCCTTTCGTCTTATTTAATGCCCCCGCCACCTTTTAACGAATGACGGACTCCCTGCTCCATAGATTCAAGTGGTCTACGTGTCTTTGTTACCTGGATGACGTGATTGTGTTTGCTCCCACTTTTGAAGTGCACCTTTAGAGACTGTCGAAAATTCTTGATGTATTCCGTCTCGCCGGCCTTCAGCTGAATTCATCCAAGGGCCGGTTTGGTCTCCGTCGCATTACAATACTCGGACATATTGTTGACGCTTACGGCGTACAGCCTGACCCAGAAAAAGTTCGAGCTGTGAAGGACTTTCCTGTGCCAAAAACCACCAAAGAGGTCCGCAGCTTTGTGAGGCTCTGCTCCTATTTTCGGCGGTTCATCAAGAACTTCGCAGAAATCGCTCGGCCCCTAACAGATTTACTCAAACCAGATGAGACGTTTACCTGGGGTCCCTCGCAAGCGGCAGCATTTTCCGACCTGACCACTTTGCTCACTTCTTCTCCTGTTCTGGCTCACTTCGACCCTACAGCACCGACCGAGGTCCGCACCGATGCCAGCGGTTACGGAATAGGCGCTGTGTTGGCTCAGCGACAACGTGGGCAGCATCGCGTGATAGCTTATGCCAGCAGGCTGCTGTCCCCCTCGGAGCGTAATTATTCTATCACAGAGCGCAAATGCCTAGCGCTGGTGTGTGCAGTCACGAAATTTCGTCCTTACTTACACGGCCGACCATTTATAGTTCTCACCGTCCACCACGCTCTCTTCTGGCTCGCCTCCCTCAAAGATCCCACAGGTCGTCTCGCCCGCTGGGCACTCCACCTCCAGGAGTATTCTTACACCATAGTGTATAAATCAGGAAAACTGCACAAAGATGTGGATTGTCTGTCCCGCTACCCTGTGGCCGACTGTGATCTTACGAGCGCTGATTCTGTGGACTGCGTTCTTTCCATCTCCCAGCTGCTTCTTCTCGGGGACGAGCAGCGTCACGGTCCGGATATCAGCCGCCTAATACAACCGCTCGAATCTTCACCGCAAGACGCTTCTGTTCGCATGTTTACCTTAAAGCACCGCGCCTTATATCGGTGTAATTTATCGCCCAATGGTCACGACGTACTTCCGGTCATACCAAACAACCTGCGTTCCACTGTACTACGCGAGCTCCATGACGCGCCAACCGCGGGTCACCTTCGTGTCTCTCGCACATATGACCGTGTCCGTCACCGTTTCTACTGGCCTTGCCTTTCACGCTCTGTACGTCGCTGTCAACGCTTGTGAAATTCGCCAGCGTCGCAAAAAGCCGTCGGGACTCCCTTCCAGATATCTTCAGCCCATCGACATCCCATCGGAGCCATTGTTCCGCGTTGGTTTGGACCTTCTCGGTCCCTTCCCAACATCCGCCTCCGGAAACAAGTGGGTCGTGGTGGCTACGGAATACGCGACCCGTTATGCAGTCAAACGAGCCATGCCAACAAGCTGCGCTACAGACGTCGCTGATTTTCTACTACGCGATCTCATTTTAGTGCATGGAGTATTCGTCAACTGCTGACACACCGAGGCCGTACGTTCCTTTCGAAAGTGGTTGACGATATTCTGCGTTCCTGCTCTACCCAACATAAGCTCACAACATCATACCATCCCCAGACAAACGGACTTACAGAACGTTCAAACCGCACCCTTACAGACATGCTATCGAAATACGTCTCGGCTGACCATCGTGATTGGGACCTTGCACTACCCTACGTGACGTTCGCATACAATTCCTCCTGGCATGACACTGCTGGGTACTCGCCATTTTACATTCTGTTTGGACGCGAACCAACATCGCCGTTGGATACCTTCTTGCCAGCCGCTTCTCAGTCTACTTCTGAATATGCACGCGACGCTATTACCTGAGCTGACCACGCTCGTCAGCTTGCCCGCAGCAGATTAATGGCGTCCCAAGACTCGCAGAAGCATCGTTACGACGAGTGGCATCGCGACGAACACTTTCCAACAGGTTCCCTCGTTCTTCTTTGGTCGCCTACACGACATGCAGGCCTTTCAGAAAAACTTCTCTCTCGTTTCATGGGCCCATACCACGTGCTTAGACGAGTGACTGAAACTACATATGAAATTGTCCCTGATAATCCATCAACCTCTTCCGCTCTGCTGTCAAGGGATATTGTCCACGTATCAAGGCTCAAGCGTTACCACACTGCTCCTGCTGTGGCCCCGTAAACTCGCCGGGTCGGCGCTTTTGCCACTGGGGGTCGTGTTACGTGATTTTGGCTGACTGAAATCGGGCATATTGGACATACCCAAGAAAGGTGCCTCAGACTGATAGTGACGAAGTGGACGTTGTCGGTGAGCTGCGTTGTGGCTGCGGGCTGACAACTGTCATTTTCCACGTAACAATATTGTTTACTTGATAAACGTATTTCGCAGACGCACGTACATTTCGCCGCAAGCACTGGATTGCACGCACACAAATACATTCATATAGTCCCATACCAAAATACATTATTAAGAGTTCTGCTGAATTTACACAAATATTTATGCATTGAAGAAATATAATAAAGCAATAGCTAGAGTTAAACATCCACATATTTGTGCGACACCGTAAAGCCGCAACAAACGATCAGAAGAATAGAGGACTGCAGCAGCTTTTGTGCAGGTCACAATCACCACTAGCGAAATGCACTAATAATTTCATAATCCCCCATAATATGCGTAGTTTACTAAAACATTTGGACGAAGTTTTCTTCTCCCCTTACCAGTCAAATGCACTTCGTACATACAAGGCAAAGGAAGTTTCGAAAGCACAGCTAAAGCTGGACATACGGTGTTACAAACACCAGCGATTATCCTACTTTCGAGTGCCGCAGCAGAACTACTCGCTGTATAAATGGTTATCCTGGGTGGAAAGTCATGGCACTGGGCAGGCACGGGATAGAGGTAATATAAGCTCTCCTTTCGAAGTTGTAAGCTTACTCGTTTCCGGGTATATGTTCTTATAGAGAGGGCAGGGACTCAAGCAGAAGAACCCACACGAGAATCCACATTCTGAAAGGCAGATTGTAGTTGTGTGAATCATCACAATTTGGGAGGCTTGCTGGCTCCTGAATCAGGAAGCTGGCTGCTGGTGTTTCGGGTTGCGATAGACAGAGTGACCATTGTGACTTGGTAGGCTAAAATGTGAGACTATCCTATGGTGAGTCAGACTTCCTTATTCTGGCGACGTGTACAAAAGCATTCAATGAACATCCGGCACTGTTTGAAAAGCAGGCTTTCACTTCTGAGGTCATCGTCCGGCTGACCCCATCAGAGATCAAGAATATTTTTCCGGAAAATTCTGCCAATTCTTCATCACCTGTAGTGGCGGCGTCTAGCTGCATGGCAGAGAAATCACCAGAATCGGGACAAGTGAATAATAGAATCGCAGTCAAAAAACATCACATTTCTAGCTTTAATTACACAATTACATCTATGCCAATGTACCTAAACTATGACAGGGCTAGTTTAGATTAAGCATTTATATCTCATACTCTTTTGTGTGATGTCTAAGACGTTCCCGTGGGATTGCAGAGTCTTGTCGTGATTTGGACATTGTCTCAATCTCACAGTTCTTTTCAAAGAATGGTGCTTCAGTAAAAATGTGGTATACGTATACAGACAGACAGACAGACAGACAGGCAGGCAGGCAGAAAGACAGGCAGATAGATATAGATATAGATAGATAGATAGATAGATAGATGGATAGATAGATAGATAGATAGATAGATAGATAGATAGATGGTACCGCGGGAGTAAAGTCTGGGTGATCGAAACGCAGGTAAATGAAGAGGCGTTAACAGACGATGAAGATTACGCTGTCATACCACCCGGCGTGTTGGTTGTGCCAACTTCACTTCATAAATCACATATACTCGTTTTCTTACATCAGTATGTACGCTACCACTTCATTCTGGCAAAGATTCTGGACAAATATTTTGTATAAATCACTTTTAGGGTATTTCACACGAAGCTAACAATACACAATGTCATTTGCTGAAATTTTTTTTCATGAGTGAAATAAAGACATCTATGCTGAAGGCAACGTCGATTCTTCGCTGAAAAGAAATATTGCACTGACATTCAAATAAAAAGTTTTGCAACTTCACCGAGCAAATACTTTTTGTTTGGAGATAAAATTCAGCAGAATATATTCGTGAATATCTTGTGAAACGCACGAACTACACATACACGGCACACATGCATGCATACGCCCGCACACCCAGAGGGAGAGAGGGCCGCAGCAGTGCGAGCGTCTTATTTATTGACCGTGTGAAATTCGCACATGCTTTAAGAGCAACCGGGTGCGGTAAGCGTGACGATATCCCAATTTAAGTTACGATTGCCTTTCTTCTGTTTTACTTTATCCTACACCGGCCATAAAACTTGAAAGGCCACGAGTGTAGACTTTTTACTGCACCGACAGGGTTGCGAGTGTGGCGGACGTGCGGTGGAAGAAGGGTTCGGCACGAGACAATAAACACGTCACTTCAAAGGGAAGTTCCCTCGTATAGACGCCGGAGAAAAGACAAAAGAAGGGCTGGGCTTAGTAAGATGTGGGCGTGTATGGTA
The DNA here is from genome assembly GCA_013436015.1 of Rhipicephalus annulatus. NCBI lineage: Eukaryota > Metazoa > Arthropoda > Arachnida > Ixodida > Ixodidae > Rhipicephalus > Rhipicephalus annulatus. The sequence goes on along the minus strand of WOVY01003484.1, from coordinate 339,010 downwards.
CGAACTATGCACCGAGGATGACAGATTCGTCTAGCGAGTATTTGCCATCTTCGGCAAAGAAATAAAAAGTGGTATGAACGAACAGGGACAACATGTAAGTAGTTTGCCATGCGCTGCCATTATTCCTTTCACGCGCCTTGAGAAGACTATGTTTTCGCAGGCATTTTGGAACACAACAAAGCCTTCCGCGCTCTTTAACGGCTTCTATACTTTGATTCACTCTTTTTTTTCTGCGCCTGGCTGAGCATTGCTAGGAAGGCTTTGGACATTAGCAAGTGTAAATTGAAACATGCCCATATTTCATTTTCTTGCAGTCTGCTTGTTGTTTCTCTCTCCCTACGTGTAAGCAATCTAGGATGCTGCTTAAATATCACAACTTCTCAGGACACCTGTCATAAGAGAATAAACCAGCCAATGCCACCTGAATGTTCTATATTACAGAAGTGCATCTAGTGATTATCACAATATTGTGGCATTCAGCGTATTGCTATCTACCTAAGCAAAATAAAGATATTTGTGTTTTTTTTTGTCTCAACATACTGCCTCACTTTGCGAACACTATAGGTGAATCATTAGTAACAGGCACGTTTTGATCCACAAAATCGATTATTATACCTTTTCATTTGGGGGATATAGAAGAGGAAGTTATACAGACTACTGGTAAACGATTTGAGCCTACGCGCCATTCAGTCAAGAGAGCACGAAGCAGGCTGTTGAGGTTCTTTTAGCAGATAACATTCGCTTTCGAACGTTTGGCAGGGGTCCTAGAGAATATATAATTCGTTAAAAAAGCAATAAAAAAGAAGACATAACAGAACGCATTCCAACAAAATTTTTCTGCCTTTCACTGGACACGTGTTGGCAATAACGGAATAATTAGTATATTTCTACAAGTTTTTATCGTTGGATGGAAGAGCGAAGAACGGCATAAATAAAGGACCTCCATGTCAGCAAAGTTACCAGGGCAATAGTTGTTTATTCTTGGCGCTTCGGCAACAGCTATTGCACCCCCGTAGTGAAAATTGTTAGCACTCTTCGATTGACATCAATGCGTTCTAGTGATAACACAGCTGGGATGAATTGGAACTGATTGCTGGGAACGTCACGAAGCGACATAAGCTAAAAATGCCTTACTGAAGCTCCCGAATATTATCAACTAGCTGTAACTCTGAAATTGCACAGTGCGCCGACGTCTAAAATTTCAACCTCATAGAGTTGTGACCGTCTCAATTAGGATCGACGCCGCGTCTTTCATCCTATGCCCATAAGCACTGTTCCACAGCATCTAACAAAAGTAAAAACATTCGTAACGTTGATTTCATTTTGCTTGCTACAGAGCGTCAAAGCACAAAATAAATACTTTATATATTACGTCGAATAACAGTTCCGAGCGTTGTTCAAGAGATGTTGCGCGCTCAATTCGCTTGTTTTGTGGGCACACATAAGTGGTACAGCCCGCCCTAATCCAGTAACGTAGGTAGAACCTTCATGATTTGTCATCGTAGGACTCGGGATGCTAGGAAAGTGCCAGTTTACACATACATACAGCGATAATTGCTGTAGCAGCATGCAGGCGTAACGTACCTGGACTGAAAACAAGAAGAAAGTTTCACAGCGAGTGCTTGGCCGTGAATTTGGTGTTTAGAAAGTCTAGTAGCTCTACATTATACATGCAATGATATAAGTCGGTTCAATTAGAGGCGCCGGATCAATTCAAATTGCATATTTACTCAAAACGCGGGATGAAAGAACTGTTAAGGAAAGGCCAAAAAGAGAAGAGGTCCGAGATGCGGCATCACTGGCGCCCACCTGCAGGTGATATCTCTCTCACGAGAGCATAATTGATTACTCTAGTGCAGTGCTACACCACTACGTTCATTCTCAACGTACCATTTGAGCTTTTACCTTTAGTCCCCAGTGGCTGCGAAGCTACTGTTCAAGGTAGCGGTCAGACCTGCGACGCTGCGGAGAAGGCTGAGAATCTCTGGGTTCAAACAGGCCGGCATTGCAATCAGAACTTGGCTACCTTGAATACCAGAAGGCATTCTAGTGAGGCTGCTCTAGCTGTACTACTCGGTACACTACAGGGCGTTAAATGAAATGTGATAGGGCTGAGTAAAGTTAGAAAAACGTGTGTGGCCCATACAGTGCTCAATAACGAACACGTCCTTTGCTACCGTGGATTAGCTGACAGATAAGAACTAGGCGTGTGATTCTTTAAGCACAACAACATCGCTGGTAACATGGGAGGACACTATAGTATTGTTGAGAGGGTGGAAAGTATCATAATTAGGCTGAACAAAAAGTAGAAGATAAGATGATACAGGCCTGCGCGCCTATATCAAATCATGATGATCATTTGGTTGAACCCTTCTATAAAGACGCCGAGTCAGCCATTAATAAAGTAAAGATACATTATACTATTTTTATGGACGACTTTAATCACAAAGTAGGCAAATAAACAGGCCGGAGGCCATGCAGTGGCTAACAAGGCATTGGCTCTAGAAATGCCACAGGTGAGATATTAGTAGAGTTTGCAGAACGCAATAATTTAGGAATCTTCAATATCTTCTTCGAAAAACGAGCTATCCGTAAGATGACGTGACAGTGTCCTAAAGGCGAAACTGAAAATGAAGTAGACTTCATTCTGGGCCCGCACTCAGGTATTTTACAGGATGTAGAAGAAGTTAGCAAGATCTGATGCTGTGTCCATATAAAGGTAAAGGCCGCTTTGCCTAGACTTAAAAAGCAAAGTCATAAACCGTTACGCAAGAAGTCAGTGAAAAAGCTAGTGGTGAAAGGGAAAGTACAGGAATTCAGAGTTTCACTTGGAATGAGTCCGAGGCTCTGAACAAGGTAACCGACGTTAGCGCTGACGCAACGAACGATAATCTTACTAGTGCCATCAAAGAGTGTGCAGTGGAAGTCGAAGGTATAGTCACTAGACCGGACACTGGCAAACTATCTCAGGAGAAAAAAAGTTTCAATAAAAGACGACAAGCTATAAAACCCTCCATGGCAATGAACCTTATGGAGCTTTTGGAGCTTTCGAAGTAATCAATAGCGTAAGGTAGCCCATATCAAAATGTATAGTATGGATAGAATCGACCAGGTTGAAAAAAGTCGCAGAAGCTTGAGCGCTGCGAAGGCAAGCTTATGCACAGGCGAAAATCATAGGTATGCACTAAAAACCAATGCCGCAACCAATATGAATACCACAGTTTAAGTGGCGAAGCAATTTCACAGAAAGCTGTACAGAATCCGAAACAACCAGGATGATATTGTTAGATGCATTATCAACCCAGAAGAATTTGATATCCAACGAGTAATGTCAGGGGAAGTAAACAACGCCCTAAAAGGAACACAAAGAGGCACAAAGAGGCGGAGCCACTGTCGTGGTTAAAGTAACAACGGGCATGCTGAAGGAAGGTGAAAAAATTGTGTTAGAAAAACTGGCCACCTTATATAAAAAGTGTCCCTTGACGGGTAGGGTACCAGAACCTTCAAAGAACGCAAGTCATAATAACCCATGATGAAAAAGACGTGGAGGACTCTAAGGATTACAGGCCGGTCAGCCTACTATCTGTTCTCTACAAACTAGTTTCAAAATAGGAGGCACTAGAATTAGAGCGACATTAAAGTTCACTCAACCAAAGTACCCAGCAGGATTTCGCATAGGCTACTCCACAATAATTTATATTCATACTATCAATCAGGTAACAGAGAAATGCGCAGAATACATAGCTATTATAAATGACAAAAAGGCGTTTGACTCAGTCGAGGCTATAGCAGTATTGCAGGCACTTAGGAATCAAGGTATCGACGAACCATTAACATACAGGAAGAAAACAGGGAATCTACAACCACCATAGTTCTCCACACCGCAAGCGACAGAATCCCCTCAAAAAGGGTGTGAGGCAGGAAGACAGGATCTCTCCAATGCTATTCACCGCGTGTTTTCTGGAGGTTTTCAGGGCCCTAGGTTGGAAAGAAATAAGAATGATAGGTAAATGAGAGTATCTTAGTAACTTGCAATTTGCTCATCACATTGCCTTGAAGAGTAACTCGGGAGACGAATTACAGCTCATTATTGCAGAACGGGACACGGGAAGCAGAAGAGTAGGTCTAAAAATAAATATGTGCAAAACGTGCAACAGTCTTGGCAGAAAACAGCAATTTGCGGTAGGCGGAGAGATGCTGGAAATTGTAAATGAATATGACTACTTAGGAGATGCAGTGACCACCGAGCCGAGCCATTGGAGTGAAAAAATTGGCTGATCTCACGTACAGTGGGAATCGATGATATGCGAAGCACGAATGAGGAAGGTTTCTATGTAACTTTAAAATCAGCACAACATTATGAGGCGGAAGTAAATTATGCTGTACATGACTTTCATGTTATGAATATAAAATCTGGACGTTTAATTTACCTTCGTCGCCCATTAACGTCTCCTGATACCAAATTCGGCATATAATGAGCTACAAAACAGCTGCCAGCGTACTATGAGCGTAGCATGTAGTCAAGTTTTATGTGTTTGGACGTGTCATTTACCTTCGTCGTCTCTTGACGTCACATAATACCAACATTGGTATATGTGCAACTAGTGAAACGGCAACGAGCACGCTGTGAGGGTTCCATGTAGTCATGTTTTACATAAGACGCATATCATGATTATCATGTTTGGACGTGTGGTTTACCTTCGTTGTCTATTCACGTCCCGTAATACCAAATTTGGTATATGTGTAGTCAGCTAAACGGCGGCGAGCGCATCATCAAAGGCCCAATATACTCCGTCGTGACGTTGATGCGGTGCACGCTCGGGTAGCGACACCATGCCAGCAAAACTCGAGGATTGTATAGTCTTGCGCCAGGCGCGACCACCGCGACCAGCGTTCGTCGGCATGGCCTTGCAGCAACCGGCACCGCGTCTGCTTCTCTTTCGTGATGGAAGGACGCCAGGCGCGTCCAAATCCGCATTCGTCAAAGCAAAGCCAATGCAACGCATTGGTACCTGGCGTCACATCGCCGGCGTAACGCGACTAAACGAACGCCGGGGCGTGCGCGCGTCGGCCCCCTTCAAAATGTATTGGTGCATTAAGTGTGCCTTGTAGTGATGGTTTTACAAGAGAAGCATCTCATGTATATTATGTTTACACCAGTCACATACCTTCGTCGTCCATTCACGTGACGTAATACAGAATTTGGCAAAAGTTGAGCGAGCGAAACAGCCGCGAGCGTGCAACGAGCGTTGAATGTAGTTAAGCATTACTTAACACGCATGCCATGATTATCATGTTTTGACGTGTCAGTTACCTATGCCGTCAATTCGCGTCACATATTATCGAATTTGGCGCATGGGAAGCTTGAGAAATGACCACAAGCGCATAATGAGCGTAGCATGTTGTCATGCTGTGACATGACACGACATGACATGATTATCATGTGACATCACGATTATCATGTTTGGACGTGTCATTTGTCATCGTCGTCTATTCACATTTTGTAATACCAAATTTGGTACATGTGAAGCTAGCAAAATAGCGACGAGCGCATGATGAGCGTGGTGTGTAGTCATGTTAACACATGACACGCATCTCATGATGATCTTGTGAGCACCAATCACATACCTTTGTCATACATTCACGTCCCGTAATACTTAATTTGGTTCATGCGAAGCTAGCTGAACGGCCGCGTGCGTATTGTGAGTGTGGCACGAGTCATTTTGCTACCTGACATGCATGTCCTGATTTTAAGTGCGAAGCGTTTCTCAGCGAACTTCAGCGAATTTGGATCTATCTATCTATCTATCTATCTATCTATCTATCTATCTATCTATCTATTTATCTATCTATGTAGCCGATTACGTTTGGGTGCTCTCGTGATCAGCCTCTTGGCGTGATCCGAAATTAGCATGGGAGGGTGAGATAGTTTTACAAATATGGCGCACTGGTCAAACCATGAGTAATGTCACAATCCCAACGTGTACGTCGTCAAACACCCACGGGCGGGCATGTGCCGCTGGTATGCTGGTGTGTGCCCCAGGTGATTGACTCTTACTATCTACCCCGGAACGACGAGAACACACATGGGCAATTTCAACTCGTCAGCTTTAAGCAACACCTGACATCGGTAGCGTCGACCCAACGAAGGCAAAGGATAAATGTTAGTGTTAAGAAACAGCTCACATGGGCGGCGTTGATGACCAGACGAATTCAAATAACAAATTTCAGGGTCCCAGCAGGAATGCAACCCAAGCAGTATGCGAGGAAGTCGAGTATTCCACCACAGATTTATGCAAGAGCCCGTAACTACAATTCAAATAGACGTAAGTCTTCGTGAAACGTCAATGGTGGTTGTAGTGCTGCCTAACAACTTTTATGAACATTACATTTGTACTCGTTTGATACAGCCGTCACGTCGGGTTAACGTCAATTGCGGCTGGGTGCCATGCGCTGAGGTTGATGTAACAGTGTCCAGGGCTAGCATCTTCGTAAGCATCAGCGCTTCACCTCAGCGTCTGGTGTTGCTAATATGCATGTTCCAGTTGACATCCTTGCACAAGTGCAAACAACTAGTTATATAAGCAACTCCAACTCTTCAACGTGTGTCTGTGCATGCAACATTTGTACATAATTTAGGGTCGTTTCATGACGTGTCACTCAATAAAAAACTCCCAAGCATTTCCCCGAGGGTGATGAACATGGTTAAGTCTGGATGCACGGGGTGATGCTATGAGGGGTATTAAGGTTAAAATCCGTTGGCATTCGCCAATGAGTGGACGTAAACTCCCCCGTGTGATCACAATGCGATTCCCAGGAACCATTAGACCCTCTCAGGAAATTTTCGTGAGTTTACACGTATATGTGAGAGTAAATTCGCACTATAATGATGTTTATGTCCATGGGCCACTTTGCCCGCTTGCGCTCGGCATCACGGGCCCTTCGCCGCGCTGCCTTGTCTTGAACCGGCGCGACATCTTCAACGACGCGTGCAATGCTCGCATTCGATTGCGTTAAACTTGTTGGAGGTATCGCAGTCGAGGTTGATGCCTGCGATGGATCAATGCCTATGACGACTTGCCGATCTCGAGCAAGTCGTGGCTGCGCGGGTGCGCAGCCACAGGGTTGAGGATGGAGCACGCGCTATCACGTGGTGTGTGACGCCGCTGCGCCGTTGCTACAGGCGCTCCTCTCTGCTCCTCGCGCCATTGCTAGAGGAGAGAAGGAGGTGCACCGCGGACGGCGGATTTATAGTCGCTTATAAAATGCATTCTCACCTAAAAAATGCGACGTAATCATCTTCCCTCCCCATGCTTCGCATACCGTCGATTCCCGAGTATGTGGGTTCTGCCAAATTTTTTATGTTAGGGTCTGTCGCTTGTGTTCGCTATGCAGTCATGTCATACCATAATAGTTTTGCAATATGTATTTTACCGAAACCAGCGCAAGAGCAATAACACCATCAAATATAAATCATGACATTCATAGCATAAATACCATGATTTTTGTGTTTTGACTAGTCACTGATGCTCGTCATAGAGTCATGATATGCCATACCAAGTATGGTATTTACACCATTATTGAAACGACCGGGAGAGCTAGAAGTCGTAGGTGGCCACATAGATAGATAGATAGATAGATAGATAGATAGATAGATAGATAGATAGATAGATAGATAGATAGATAGATATGTTCAAAGTCACCAAAGTTTGCTAACAGATGCTTCACACGTAGTTACTAGAATAGCAAAGATGGGGTGAATAACATCAGGCACGCATTCTCAAAACAGGATAGTAATCTGCCACTAACTTCAAAAAGGAATGTATATTACAGCTTTGGGGACCTGAGGCCCGCCCGCGACCATTTTGAAGGCATTCTGCTATACAGCCGCTCCCTTTCCTTTTTCGTGCTCTGGTAACCTCTGGTAACAGCGCTTTGCGATAGATGGCGCCATGCGTAGGCGGGGCACGTGTTCTTGGGGGCTGCCAGAATCGGAGAGTCTGAGTCACGTGCGCGCCGAAAAGTCTCTCTCCTCCATGGTCGGCGCCGGGCAAGCTTGTGTTAACTTAATCCGCATCCCCTTTGGAGATTGCCGGACTGTAGTCTGCCTGAGGGCCTTGGCATCTTGGCAGGCGTGTTTAGTTGAGTGCTCGTTTCGGTACCGTACGTTAAGCCAACAGCGGTACCTAGTGCTTGAATTGGTCGCACCACACCAAGCCGCACTTTCCTTAGGCCTACGCGTACGAGGTTCGCCCTAACTCTCACGATCACGCTTATTGGCCATCGTGAGAGTGCGCAGCATTGCCGCTAGGGACCTTTCCCCGACCGGCGTGTCAAAGCTCGCCATTGGCAGCTGCAACGTGCTCGTAGTTTTCCCTTATTGTGAACGTCCACGTGCGGGAGCCCTTGCTCTCCGCGTCCCGAGAATAGACGTTGTACTGTTGCTGAGGGTGCCGCCAACGACAATAAAGTGTTGGTGTATTTCTGTTATTCGAACACTGCCTGTTTAGCCGCGCCGCGCTAAACGCCTTGTTAGGTGAGCGCGCACGGAGCAGTGCGCTACATGCGAGTAGGCGACGGAGTCCGGGCCCTGTGGCTCGCTAAGCGTGAACCCACGGTGATCATCCGCTGCGGTGGGTAGTGAGGTCACCACAAGCTGAATCTTGCCTGTGCTTGCCGATGGAGCAGAAACCTGGAGGCTCGCAAAAAGGGCTTAGCCTAAATCGAGGATGACGCAGCCAATGATGGAATTGAAAATGATAGGTGTAACCAGAGGAGACACGAAAAGAGCACTGTGGGTGAGGGAACGAACTGTGGTTAAGAATATCGTAGTTCGAACGAAGAAGAAATATAAAAGGAGTGGGCACACAGCACAAAGGCAGGATAAGCACTCATAATTCAGGGTAACTCACTGGATTCCCAGAGAAATCAAACGCCTGAAGAAGTAGTGCAGTAGGCGTATGTGGCTTAATGTTATTATTATTATTATTATTATTATTATTATTATTATTGTATTATTATTATTATTATTGTTGTTGTTGTATTATTATTATTATTATTATTATTATTATTATTATTATTATTATTATTATTATTATTATTATTATTACTATAAAATCGATAACGTTCATCCAACGATATTGATTGTCACGTATGCAATGATTGAGCGGGTGAAGCAAGCTCTAAGAATCATGTCCAGACAAATAAAGCACTCTTCGACGTCTCTAGTATATTACACTTCACGTATAGATCTCTACACGTTGCAGTGGCTCAGCTGAAGTTTTTACCTTGCCAAGCCTTATCTACGTGCCACTATTTCATCTTACTGACGAACAATTCATTTGAATTTGTCAAGTCTGCGTAACTTGATCTCTGGTGGGCTGCAAGCGTCAGCTGCCTGTGTTAGAGTATGTTCCGTGTCGGTGGGAGCAAGTTCACAGTGCTTGTGTCTACGTTTCTTTCTACTTACACCATAAACAGCCCTACCTACTTTATGTGTCACAAATCTTCCGATTGGTGACGTGCAAAGTGACAACTTCATCGAAGGCTTACAATGCATTCAGCAGGCGCATTCGCTTCAACTCGTCACTGCAGTTAACACATCACTTTCTCATTAGAAGAGTTGCCTTCTAACCTGGGGACACCATACCAGTTCAGATGTGTGTCACAAAATGCAAACATTCTAGTGGGCTCCGACAGTAGTAGGATGGCAATGCCGCACCACGCATAATGCAAGGGTGGCCCGAGCCCAGGCCGGCAACTTTGCACGAGCATTTTATGAGCGACAGTCCCTTACAAGCCCACACTGCACCGTCGACGCTCTATGAACGGGGAACATATCTTTGTGGACATCTAGCTCTAAGCCACGTGGAACATGCCTTTATGCTAAGAATAAAGAGTCCACGGCCCTATAAAAACAGAGTGCCTCGAGCTAAAGACAACCCAATTTACTTGAAGTGCACTTACTTTTACGTAGAAAAGTGTGGTGATATCGCTACAGCAGATTCTTCTGCCATATAGTTACCCGTTGATGTCCTCGGTGTTCGCAATTGCACTCACGCACAATTAGAAAGTAATGTTCAAATCGAGCGGTATTCCAACCAAGCTGCTCTGCACGGCATCCGAACATTCTGCTATGAGGCGACGCCAGTGATTTTTTCTTTAGGCGTGAAAACGCTTCGCACGCCCACCATAACACGAACACCGGCGAGATTGCGGTAGCATTTTTCATAAAAGAAAGTATTGAACTTTTACCAGTTCTCCGCCTACATTGTCTTTCGATTGTGATATGTCGTTTCTGAACGAAACTTGTTGGCTATAGAGCCTTCCATCTTGTGTTTTCTTTTCTATTTTTGCTTTCTCTCGTATTTAGTATTTTGTGTTGTAATGCTGAATGAAATGGGTCATGCATAGCTCGGCAAACACACAGTCAGTGCTAAGCACGAGATGCTCAGCCCGGACGTTGTCGCTATTTTCGCTGGCTAGGCCTACGCTTCTACCTCGCTTAAAATAACAGTTCTGACTGTCTCAGTTCTTTTTTATATTTGGTGGAGTTTACTGAGTCTCCTCACAATCCTGAAGTTGCGAAGCCGGACTAGACCTGCCGGTATGACCACTGAATCTGCCACAAGCCCTCCGCCTATGGATCCCCTGGCCATCATGTACTCCGGTGCGGTCCGTCAGCGGGACCCTCCCATATCCAGCGGCACTGACGATTATGACGTTGATGACTCTCTGGCTACCTACGAACTCGTGTCTTGAACGAATGGGACGAAGCCACGAGACAGGCCACCGTCGGCATTTATCTCAGTGGCATTTCCCACTAGTGGCTTCAAAACCATGAAACCGACGTTCCAACCTGGACAGCATTCAACACAAAGTTCAGCGAAGTCTTCGGTCGCACTGCTGTCCGCAATCTTCATGCGGAGCAGCGCCTTCAGTCAAGATCCCAACTGCCTGGTGAGAATTTCACCGGTTACTTAGGAGACGTCATTGACTTGTGCAAACGCGTCGATGCGAACAATACAGAGTTGGACCGCATCAAGCATATTTTTAAGGGTATCAATGAGCACGCATTTCAGGTGCTCATTTCAAAAAGCCCGGCTACTGTCGCTCAAGTCACCGAGCTCAGCCAAAGCTATCATGAGCTCCGCCGGCAACGCCTCATCACCCGCCGTGCTGTTCCACATCAGGAATCGATGTCCGGCTTAACTTTGTCGCAAGATCCCATCCTCCTCTCGCAAATGAAACATTTTGTGCTCGAAGAAGTTGCCCGCCAACTATCGCTCATCTTCGGCCTACCGGAGCGCAGTGCGCCGCTTAGGCCTACCTTACGGACTATTATACAAGATCAAGTGTCTGAGACCCTTCCTCCGCTGCTGGTGCCACTGCAGTCAATGCACCATTGACGTATGCCGAAGCAGCAGCACTACCACAGACGTTCCGAGCGCCGCCCCCGCTGCCTCCTCCTGTTTAGACCGCTCAGCCACCATGACCTCCAGTCCACCTAGTCCCTACTCCAGGGTGCACTGCCGACAACTAACCGATCCGCTTTTCGTGTGGTCTACCCGGACACGTCGCACGTCTGTGCCGCCCTCGCCCACTCCATTCATGAGAAAACCCCCGTTCATACGAGTACGACCACACATTACCCTGCACTCAAGACCCCGAGTTGCACCCTCCACGATAGTGCCATCGACCACCTTATGATCACCGATCTCCTTCTCCACGTCGTCACTCACCCTCCCCGATGCGCCGATGCCCTCCTAAATGAGGCAGTTCCTGCCGACGCCCCCCCCCCCCCTAAACTAAATGAGGCAGTTCCCGAGGCAAGAACTGCGTCCTCGTCGCAAAGCACAAGCCCTCTTCGTTCGCCGCCAAATGTAATTAATGCCGTCCTTGAAGGCGTACCTGTACTTGTCCTTATCAATACTGGTACCGCCGTTTCTGTCTTTGCCGAAAACGTTTGCCGTGCAATTCGGAAAGTGACAACGCCTTACTTGGGTTCGTTTCTTCATACTGCCACTGCACAGCCTGTGCAGCCTGTGGCTGCGTGTACCGCCAGACTTGTAATTCGAGGAGTGCCCTACACAGTGCAGTTTGTAGTACTTCCGCACTATTCTCACGACATCATTTTAGGCTGGGAGTTTCTCTCACATCACCAAGCCTTCACTAATTGCGCCCGCACCGAAGTGGTCTTTTGTCCTCTTGGTGGGGCTCTACCTGCGGACGAGCGCCCTTCCTACGCGAAGTTGCTCATTAGTGACGACACTCAGATACCTCCACGTGCTACTCTCTTCGCACCTGTGTCATGTTCCGCTGTCGTCGACGCTACCGCAATCTTCACGCCTTCCGCTGCTTTCGTTCATCGCCACCTATCGCCACTCCCAACCACTCTCGTTACTCTTCAATGTGGTGCGACCGACGTGCTTGTGTAGAATGGGTTCTCTTTCACAATTACGCTGCTTCGGGGCGAATGTATCGGCTCACTCGAGTCATTCGAAACTATCGCTACACTTGACGTTCCTGAGAAATCATCAGAAGAGAGCGCCCTCTACTGTAGTTTCATGAATGGCCCTTCCACTGCCGACATTTTCAACCGTGTAATCGACGAAGGCTTAAACCCACAACAGAGGTGTGGGCTTTTGAGCCTCTTTGACAAGTTTTGGCCATTTTTTGACAATCACAGCGCTAACTTAGGTCGAACATCTACTGTATGCCACCAGATCGACACAGGTAATCACTCACCACTATGGCAGAGACCGTACCGTGTTTCACCGACTGAACGCCGTGTCATGCTAAAGCACAATCTCGTTCAACTATCAAACAGTTCTTGGGCGTCGCCGGTTGTTTCAGTTAAAAAGGATGGCACGATAAGCTTTTGCGTAAATTAACGTCATCTAAAGAAAATAACAGGAAATGATGTTTTTTCCTTTGCCTCGGATCGATGACGCCCTCGAATCATCACAAGGCGCAGAGTTCTTTTCCTCGATGTACGCTCTGGGTATTGGCAATTGCCAATGAATCCGGATGGTAGGCCAAAAACAGCTTTTATTACACCAGTTGGCTGATACGATTTTAACGTGATGCCATTCAGCCTATGCAATGCGCCGGGAACATTTTAGCGCATGATGTACACTATCCTACGAGGTCTCAAATGGAACACGTGTTCGTGTTACTTAGCAGATGTGGTGGTATTCTCGCCTAATTTTATAACGCACCTTCGTCGCTTGGAACAGGTTCTACGCTGCCTTTCTGCAGCTGGCCTCCAACTAAACTATAAGAAGTGTCACTTCGGAGCACGCAAGCTGACCACTTTTGGACATGTCGTGTCGACGGATGGCATTCTCCTTCACCCCGTTAAGCTACGGGCTGTTCGCAAGTTCCCGAGGCCCACGTCCCTTATAGAGCTGCTTCGTTTCATTAAGCTTTGCTCATATTTCCGCCGCTCCGTCCGGGATTTCGCCTCGATCGTGGCACCTCTGACTGACCTACTTCAGGGAGACCGCAATCTACCTGCGTGGTTTCTAGCCTGCGACAGTGGCTTTGTGAAGCCCCATGAACTGCTTACAATACCACCCATACTGACACATTTTGACTCAAATTCTCCCACAGAAACCCACATGGGTGCTATCGGTGTCGGTCTTGGAACTGTACTCGAGCAACGAGGCCTAGTTACCAAGATTACGTTGTTGCCTACGCGAGCCGCACTCTTACAAGAACAAAACCAAAATATTCAGTAACTGAGAAAGAATGCGATAGTGATCATCTAGGCCTTACAAAATTTCGGCCTTATCTGTTCGGCCGCCCTTTTGATGTTACCGATCACCACGCACACTGCTGGTTATCCTCCGTCAAGGATCGCTCCGGATGCTTGACACGACGGGCTTTACGGCACCAAGATTACAACATCTGGGTCATTTATCGCTCAGGCCAAAAGCATGCCGATGCTCTTTCGCGTACGCCTGTTTCTACTGATATTGCGAGTTTCTCCATCCAAGACAACTTACTTGCACTATCAGGACCGATCGACATGGTTGAGGTGCAGCACAAAGATTCGTGGATTGCGTCTCTGGTGGATTACCTATCTGAAACACTTGTCCACCCGCCATCTCGAGCGCTACACCGACAAGTCTCTCACTTCGCCATTCGTGATAGAATACTTTATCGCCGCCACTACCCCCATGACGGCAAGAAATGGCTACTCGTCATACCCAGGCATCTCCGTGCCAGCATTTGTGCTGCTTTCCATGCCGATCCACAGTGTGCACAAGCCGGGTTGTTTTAAAACCTACGCCAGGCTACGTTTTCGGTTTTGTTGGCGCGGCATGTACACATTCGTCCAAAAGTACATTTGTTCTTTGATTGATTGATTGATATGTAGGGTTTAACGTCCTAAAACCACCATTTGATTATGAGAGACGCCGTAGTGAAGGGCTCCGGAAATTTTGACCACCTGGGGTTCTTTAACGTGCACCCAAATCTGAGTACACGGGCCTACAACATTTCCGCCTCCATCGAAAATGCAGCCACCACAGCCGGGATTCGAACCCGCGACCGGCGGCTCAGCAGCCGAGTACCTTAGCCACTAGACCACCGTGGCGGGGCACATTCGATCTTTCACAGAGTGTCAATGCCGCAAGCAGGATACTAGCCGTCCTACTGCACCATTGCAGCCGTTGCCGTGCCAGTGTGACCATTCGACCGGGCTGGAATAGACCTTTATGGTCCTCTGCCATATACACCAGCTTGGAATCGCGGAATAATTGTAGCAATCGACCATCACACGAGATATGCAGAAACGGCCGCTCTATCAGCCGCGACGGCATGGGACGCTGCGTATATCCTGCTGCAAACATTTTGTTCTGGGTCACGTCACTCCAAGTGAAGTTTTGAGCGACTGAGGCCGCGTCTTTCTCGCGAATGTTATTCAAGAACTTCTTGCTGAATGCCATGTGATTCACCGCAGTACTACCGCATATTGCCCACAAAGAAACGGCTTGACCGAACGTTTCAACCGAACTCTTGGCGACATGCTTTTTATGTATGTCACCTACAACCACACCAACTGGGATTTTATCCTTCCATACGTTACATACGCTTACAACACGTCACCTCAAGCAACAACAGGCTTTTATACCTTATTTTTATTGTATGGTTGAGAGCCTTCATCTCCAATTGACACCATTCTCCCCTACCGACTCGACTCATCCAAAGGCACACCAGTTTCCGAAGCCGCTCGGTATGCGGAAGAATGTCGGCAATTACCTCGCACCCTTACAACACAAGACCAAGTACTAACGAAATTTCGTCACGACGATGGACGGTCCCACTACCAGTTTTCGCCCAACTCTCTTGTTTGGCTGTGGATGCCATCACTGCTGTTCCTGGTACTTCTAAAAATTTCGTCAGCAGGTACCATGGTCATTATCGCGTCATAGAGGAAACTTCCGCTGTCAACTACCTCAGCGGACCCCTCACGCCCACTTCGGACCTGCGTCATCGAGGCCGCGAAATCGTACACGTGGATCGTCTCAAACCGTATCACGAACCACTTGTCCTCACGACAGCTTTCAACACCAACTACTTGGCCCCGTCTTCAGCGAGAGGGAAATATGTAATGATGAATGCAGTGGGTCATGCATAGCTCGGTAAACCCATAGTCAGTGCTGAGCACGATACGCTCGACCCGGACGTTATCGCTGTTTTCGCTGGCTAGGCCTACGCTCCTACCTCGTCTAAAATGACAGTTCTGTCTCAATTCTTTATTATACTGTGAATAAATTCAAGCTTTAGTCTGTTCGTGTTGTGTCTCTGTTTTGTTTCACGTGAGCTTGCGCTGTTAATCAGTTTCCATATCGTTATATTGTTGTCCAGATATATTAGTCAGATTGTTTCATTTGGACTGCATCATACATTCAGCCATTTTTTACCACTCTGTAGTGCCAGCCTTACTCATAGCTTCAAATATGAAGAAACAAATTGTATTGTGGGTGCACGTTGAGGTACCCACGTTATTAATTTGCTTAGCTTGACTTAGTTTAATTGAAGTGCCTCAATAGTTACTGTTAGTCTCAGCATGCATCAACGCTTGTACACGACCAAAAATGCGTATGTATGCGGTACCGTTTTTATTTGCACGAAGTCAGCTCATCGCTTTCTCAGCACATTATTCAAAGCGCGTAAACCGTTCCCGTAGGCCTCCAGAGTCTAAGATTCTGCGAGTTGGCTCTGTCAGAGCAACACCACAGCGCACAAATGAGATAGCGGAAAGATGAAAATTGCGTGGATGGGGGTCTATACATGGTCAGACATGAAAGTCCTTGTCGTGTTACAAAAGGGTCACCATCTGAAAGTACCTGGCAACGCATGCTTGTATATACCCTACATTCCTGCAACCTGCATGATCATTGTTTGTGTACATGGCCTGACGAAGTCGAGTAACGTAGCGTACTGTGACTAAGACGCTGTCTGTAGTGTCCAGAAGAGCAAATCACAAATGAAGTTGCAAAACATGAAGTGTCGTGTACCCATCACGGTCGTTGGCTTTTGTTTCATTTTTTCTCCTCCGCTTTGCATTCTTAACTTTCTGCCCCCATGACACTTTCTCCTGCACTGCATAGCAAACCAAATGTTTTTGGTTACCTTCCCTGCTTGTCACATACATGTTGTTTTTTTCCAACCTTCTAATGTGCGCTTAATTCTGTGCCTAATGCAGCAAGAAGGTAGAAGTAGCATGGTGCTGAACACTACTTGCGCTTTCAGAAAGCAATATTTCACTGAAAAGTATATAAACAGACAGTACTTACAGCCACCATATGTGTAGCACTTAAGCAATAAAAAGCAAAAGGTACTAGCGAGTGAGGAGGAGACACCATTGCAAATGGCTCTTCACGCTTCCCTGTTTCGATTTTACGCGTTTCCCTGCGTCGATGTGATGAAGCTTTATGGAAGCACTGCCACGACAACACCAAATCGAGCATGGTGGTCGTAAAACAACGAGACCACAGGAAGAAGTAAAATGAATGAAGCAAACGACGCAAAAGCACTAATGTTTACGAGGGAGACGTCCGCAAACTTGTGCTTATTTGTGCGCTCCTGAATTGTTTATTTTGTGAGATCTTGCCTGCTAAACGACCCACACTTTTGAGAGCTCCACTTCCGTTCGAACTGTTGTATCTCGTGCATTCCATTGCTCTTCAAAATAATTTCTGAAAGCTTTGCTGCAGCTTTTGCATTGCCATTTCTCAGATACAGTTTTCACGTTGTTTATCATTTTTTATGTTCTCCCGAATGTCGCCGACATATACTGATTAGGGGCCAAGTTTTGTTTGAATATCGAAATGACCTAATGACAGCCTACTTTGAATACTTCCTGTAATGACCTTGGATCACTTTATTTCTAGATTTTTATAAAATAAAGCATCCGCTGAATTTTTCACATCTAAAGTCAGTGGCATGACACAGTTGTTATGTTTTCAGCCCTAATTTATCTTGATACAGCCTCAGGAAGCCTAAGACCCATGGGGCGGATTTTATCTGTACTGTCATAAAATATTCAGTACTTTAAATTGTTACCTAGTTTTTCTAAACGCATCAAGTTGGCATCTCAAAACGAATCTGCTTCTTATGAATGCAAGTCAATAGTTTTACAACATCAAACCTTCCGAGTTGAATCTTATCGCGGAGACTGACATAAGGAATGCAAATGGCAGCCTGCGTGCATCAGCAAGCAAAATTTTGCGTCATGAATTGATCGCAGGGCGTTGTTGTCATTGAAAATATAAAAATTCTTAAATATATTTTCTAGGGTTTCACGTCTTAAAGCCAGAATTATATCAATGATAGCGCTGTACTACGTTTTCCAGAAACAGAGTATCATGAATTTGCCGAGCTATCTGATATAGAAGAACTCTCGACACGTTTTAAAACCACTGTCAACTAATGCGAACATACCTTCATTCCGGATAAAAAGAAAGACATCAACCAGGAGTATCCTTGGATAACTCCTGAAATAATTCAACAGAAAAGGAAAATAAAGCGACGGCGGAAAAAGGAAACAAGAGCAACATATCCAATCTCATCGGAGCTTTGAAACATAAAATGTTTGTAACAAAACCTTATTTCTTCAACACTACGTTACCTTCATTTATGACCCACAGTCCCCACAAATTCTGGCGATACTTGTCAGATGAAAGAGATTCAATCACGCAAGTTAAGTATTCAGCGCAAGTTATTAGGTAAACAGAGCAAATCGCTAATGAAATGAATAAGTGTTTTCAATCAGCTTTTACGAAACATGCCACTAACGCGTCAATACCGCTCTATCCTGTGAATTAACTCATGAAAGAAATAACTGTAAGTGAAGAAGTCATACTTGCTCTTCTGCTCAAGCTTGATCTAAACCAATCCACTGGTCCCGATAATAATACTAACTCATTTTTATGCCAATATGCGCATTGGACATCTAAATATCTCTTCAAAATATACACGTTATCTTTACACACTTCAGAATTACCGGAAGACTGGTGCAATGCTTCAGTAGTTCCTATACACAAATCAGGCTCAAAGCTATAAGTAAGCAACTACAGCCCAGTGTCGCTTACGAGCTCATGCTGCAAAATATTCGAACATAGTATTTTCAAGGCGATAATAACTCGCCTAGAAAAAAATGAGCTCATTTACAAACATCAACATGGCTTCAGATCAGGTCTTTCAACTACAACCCAATTAGCTGAATTAACTCACGACAGAGCCAATGCAATGGACGGGAACAGTCAATTAGATCCGTTTTTTTTTTTACTTTTCTAAAGCGTTTATTGTTGCTTCACGCAAGGATTTATTAAAAAAATATCGTCCTTTGGTATTTTTGATAAAATAGTAGTGTGGATTAACAGTTTTTTAACCAAATTAAAACCGAGAGTAACAATCGACAACCATCTATCACAACCGCTTGATGTTTACTCTGCAGTACCTCAGGGTCGGTACTTGCCCCACTTTTGTTTTTATTGTTTAAGAAAGACATTCAATTTTTTGTTAATAATCCTGTTCTAATTCGACTATTCGTAGACGAATGTGTCGTGTACACAGTCGTACACAACCTAAACAATGAAGTTACCCTGAACAATTCGTTGCAAATGATGTATTCCTGGTGCGATACTAGTGGCATAAAATTAAACACAACCAAAACTCACTTCATTTCATTCACAAATAGGTCCAACACTCTTAGCTTTACATATACTAGGGGAAACAAACTACCGACAAAAGCGACCAAGTAAAATACTTTGGCGTTACTTCTCATTAACTCTCAACTGGGAACCACATATTTTAGCCATATGTCATAAAGCGGAGAGGAAGCTATCCTTTCCGAGGAGAAAATTGTGCTCTGCACCATCACACCTTAAACCTAATGCATACAAAACACTAATTATACCATGTTTAAAGTACGCCCATCTCATCTGGAGTCCACAACAAAAGCACCTCAATATTAAAATAGAAAGAATACAAAGATTGGAAATCATATTTGTATTTTCTTACTTCTCGAGGCAATCCAGTTCTGCAGGCTTGCTCTCAAGGGCAAACTTAAAACCTCTTTCGCAACGCAGAATTATCTCGCCACTAAAATTTCTTTACCATTTATATCATGGTCAATTCCACATAACGTGATCTCATTACCTGCTAGACCCGCCAAAACACTCATCTCGACTGAACCATTCCAAAACTATCCACCAACTTTTCAGTCATGTTAACACTCGCATTTCTTTCCGTCAGCTATCAACTATTGCAATAGACTACACAACAATATTGTGCGCTGTAGCAATATTCAATCATTTATGAACCTAATACAGTGGGTCCATTTTGAATTATGAGCTGTTTGACATTATATCTTCTTTCTTGTTCTTCCTGTATGTATTATGTGTCGATGCTTGTCTCCACTCCTGCATGCGCTGTGAAAAGCCCAAAGCATGTTCAAATAAATAAATAAAAAATTTATTATGAGGGACGGCGTAGTGACTCCCAAAGTTTTGACCATCTGATGTTCTCCCACGTGCACTGGCTTTGCACAGTACACGAGGCTCTGCCGTTTCGCCACCATCAAAATGTGACCGCCATGGCATGGATCGAACCCGTGACTTTCGGGTCAACAGCCGAGCACCGTGATGGCAGTGTCACTACGGCAGACAAGAAACAGGGCCTATCTCTCAGGCAGAAGAATCACTGTACGTCAACAATGCACTATGCCTTCATAAGAACATAGTTGATTGTTTATTGTGAACTGATGCATGAAAGCTTGCACAATGTTTATCGTGTTTGAAAGCTATAGCATCACTTAACACGGATGCACACCCGTTAACGCCGAGTGGCACATCTCCATCGGGACGGCTACGCAGATATAATTATTTATTCATTTTTATAGCTACAATGCTTAATATTCAGTAATACTCAAACATATCGTCATGAGACTCTCAAAACAACTCATGCGACAAATGACCGACAAGATGGTGCTTACACTCCAAGCACAGGGGAGAGTAATTGCCTGCGCCCTTATACGAATGGCGCTAAAGTGGTTATATATTAGTTACAATGGGATGGCGAGCCGCTGCTGCGTAGCTTATAGCTAGCTTAAGGTTCAGGCTGTGTTCGTTAAGGTTCTCCCTGAAATTGCTAGATTTTGTGGTGAACAACATCGCTGACTTGGCCCACTTATGACTACGATGAGGGTAGCACCTTGTGCGGATCCTCCTTCACGATCGCTTGGTTTGTTTCTCGCTGGTAGTCGGTGCCGAGAGCACGAATTTCAGATATGTTTTGGAGCAATCGTTATTCGTAGTGTTGGGTTCACATACAAATTCTTCAACTGTCGAGAGTGAGTTTCTTATCAGCCCAGCGAAGAGCTCATGCTTTGCTCCTAGCAGAAAAAAACCGGACGTTTTTATCTTCAGGCATGGCAGAATGGTGAGAAGTAACAGTGGGCTTAGTTACACAATGAAATGGAGACGCTTTTCTTCTCGAGTTGCACCTGTGTCCTCTGCAACGTCAGCGCCCTTTTTCTTTCGAATGGCAAGACCTGATCGTTCGAGAAAGCGCCGCAAAAAATGTTCTAAGTTTGAAAGGAGCACTCCCGATTCTCGAACCAGGTTGTTGCCGTGCTTAGCACGTAAATGTACACATGACACAGCTTGACATCGGCGTTTGAAGTGCTGAATGTTGGAATCTTTTCGAATATCTTAAACCATGTGTAAAGGGTTTCACTTAAATATTCATCGAATGCCAACAGCTATCTGGGTGGCTGTAGAATAATCGGTGAAGGCGGCACAAGGACTGCAATTGTCGTCATGGTCGAGATCAGTGGCTTGGTTTGTGAGTCTTTTGAAATACAGGCCCATACTGAGACAGTATACCCTGCTGACGATGGCTTTCTCGCTGCTCGGGGCTGTCGTCAATGTGTTCTTTTTGGCTTCCCCTGGGTTCACGGATTGACGTGGCCATGACGTACACGAAAGAAATGGCACCTTCGTAAGATGTGTCATGGTCGTCACATCGACGAAATAAGCAACGCGTTTCCGAAATAAAACTCTTTGTTTGATCGAATATAGGACTAAGAAAATGAAAATTCAATGTACAGCAAGAAATGCCTTCTATACACTGATATTGAAGAACAGAGCGTCGGCAGTCGATACAACTCACAAGCATTTTCGCTAGCAACCGCATAAGTTGTGGAACAAACCCTAGTTTAGGCATCGTGCACGCAATCTCAATTTATTGTTTTAAAAATATTTATCTAGGCAGTTCCCAGCCATAAAGGTTTGATGCGGCTTTCACAAGAGCATTGAAAGGAAGGTGCACGTGTATAGCACAGAAGGAGTGCTATCTATGACAAGTAGCTTATCAGCTTGCACGCTTGATAGGGCTGTCTGTGGTTATCACAGCGTTGTCCTGTCGAGTGACGTAGCGAGAGAGTAGCCACTAGGCCCGTGCCACACCCCTTCTTTGGGTTTTTTTGCATAACACACACAACAAAAATTGACCATCTAAAAAGAAAGTCCCCTTTTTACACACCCCCTCTCAGCGAGATATTTGTTTATGTCTCTGGTCCCATCTTACTAATGCCCGTTTTCGCTATTTTTCCACAGTTCCTTGCAGAGGTTAGGTTAGCCACTAGGTGAGCCAGCTTTATCTGGCTCCACCTTACTAGTTCTTATGAAGCCGAGTTCGTTAGCCTAAAACTTTTCCACTTACTAGCAGGAATGCTTTCTAAGACTTCCTAATTATAGCTAACTATCAAGCCACATACGTTGCCAGATCTCTCGCAAACATCATGATATATCTTGCAGTAATGTTGACACTTTATAAAAAATGTATGTCACTTGTGATGGATATTTGGAGTAAACGATTTCGTGCTACAATACACGTATTAGAGATATTAGAAGGGCGGACGATGATGTGTGCAAAGCGTGAATTATTTTTAATGTTCTATGGCTGCTAACCAGTTCATGCGCTGTTCCAAAGTATCAGCCTATATAGCCTTCAAACGGCTGCTACAGCTAATTTTTGATATTCTATGTGGGAATTTGCGTTATGTCTTCGTCTGCAATTATTTCAAGCCTACAAGTATGTTGCTGTGCCATGGCAAATACATAAAGTAATTAGTGGCCACCAATTAGTATACGTGGACAATGGCAGTTGAATACTGTGTTATATATACATATAAAATAAATTTTATTGGTGTGGTAACCTACAACCACATATAAATGACCATTAACTAAACAATCAGTAAAGTTTCAATTATTGGAAACAGCACTAATGATGAAATACTTTGCAAACAAGCAAGGCTCACTGATCAGCCTTTTACTACTTTCACTTAGTAGGAAGTTGGTGCGTTTTGTGGCAATAGTATTTAGTTAGAAAAGAATCAAGTATTTTGTTCAGAGAAAGCATGTTTAAACAACCAGTGATGTTTATATATTGTTCAAGCTTAAATGCAACAATGCTAAAAAAACTGACAGCAAATTTTCACGTAGAGATTCAGAGAGTCTTTGTTTACATGGGATCACATGCTTTAATTGGCTATCAAAATAACGCTTTTAAAAGTTTTTTTCACCTCTCTCTGCACGGTTCTACTCGTACAACCGTTGATCGCGTACACAGTTCACACAGCACACAGTTCATTGTGTACAAATGTGTGCTGCACTGTCCTACGCAAACCTTTGCGAAACTGTTTCGGGCGAAGGCGCCCATATATGCAGGCAGGGGGAACAGTGTTACTCAAAAAATAAAGGGTGGGGGTAATCTGTGGTGAGATGGCGCGCAAGCTCGTGTACCAAAGCTTGCAGTAATCCCGAGAATCGCAGCAGCGTCAGTACGCATCACAACATATAGAATCGCTTCTTTAGGATTTGCATCTGAGTCGCCGGTGGCGGCAGAAGCAAAAACAAGATCAAAGAAGGGGAGACAACAGGCGGCTGAGGCACCCCTGAGGGGGACAATCACAAGGTGTGAGGTGACTCTGGCGCCACCATATAAATTGGCAAGATGGATACCATGACATAGAGCCCTGTTTGCGCGAAGAAGAGAGAAGACCTTAGGCGTAATGCTTTTTATATAAGGAGGGAACTATAGTAGCTGGGTTGCTTATAAATGTACCATGCTTGTAATCAGCCAAACATATTTAAACTACAGCTTTCATTTCCTAAATTCTAGGGTATAACTTAAGACGTTTTAAAGTATGAAAATCAGTACGTCGACAAAAATGTGCTCTCATTTAGGAAAAAGACGTAACTTTATTCACATTCCATTCCGTGAAAGAAGCGCCTAATTCCATTTCCACACAATTCCTTCATGCTTTGTCGAAATTTCATTTCCATTTTATTCTGTGGTCGCGAAATTGTGGAATTATTTCGGATTCATTTCCGATTCGCAGTGCCGATTCAGCAAAACTTCTACCAATGTCGGGTATGGCTTACCGCTGACGCATTGAAATTGCCCATGTGTGTGCTCCTCGTGCCTGGGCAGATACTAAGTGTCCATCAGCAACGGCACATACCCGCATACTAGCGGCACAGTTCCCGCCCGTGGGTATATGCCACTGTCTGGCGGGAAGCGTTTGACGACGTACGTGACCGGATTGTGACAATATTCATGTCTTGACAAGCGCGTCGTATTTGTCGAACCATCTTACACAACCATGCTAATTTTGATTCACGCCAAGTTAAGGGGGTGACCACAAGAGCACCCAAATTCAAGGGGATAGATAGATCGATAAATAGATAGATAGATAGATAGATAGATAGATAGATAGATAGATAGATGAATAGATAGATAGATAGATAGATAGATAGCCTCAAAGTAGCCGAAGTTTGCTGAGAAAGGCTTTGCAGTTAATAATTTCGGAGTATTACGTACCACCATGTCACAATAAGATTATAAAATAACCAGTACACCTGGACGTGATTGCGGAAAAACGTTTTACGAATGGGGTTGCCCAACATGCACTTCACCACGGGGTTGTTTTATCATTTCTCGACCATGCAAATGATGCTCACAGGGCTGTGACACTACCAACCGATTCAATGAACTTTTGGTGGCTAGCGTTTGGTAATATGCACTTACTGCCAGGCAACATTGATTAAAGTAGGCTGTATGTTAGCGAGTGTTGCACGTGCTATTTAAAACTAAATAGTATTCGCGACCACTGAGACGCACCAATAAATTGGTGCCTGCAGTGTGTATTAACGTCCTCTATGGCAAGGTATTGGTGGCTAGCGGTGACTAACTTTAGGGTTAGTTGCTGATTGCCAATGCAGGCTTATTTGGGCGGGCACTGCCTAAACGGTCAACTGCTCACTGTCACTGAATAACAATGGCCATCTGATAAATTGTATTGGTAATGGTGGCCTCACATTTAACAATGCCGCGTAGTGCTGGGGATCTGTTCCTATTTTACTGGCATATAATCGCCGCAGCAGTCATAAGGAGATTCCTGTTGCACCTCTGCTGTCTCAGTGACGCATTACTATGTACGCATTGTATTTCACGTTTGTTCATTTGGTACACTCTATGATTTTATTCACGAAGTAAAACAGGTGCTGGTTTTTCAAAGTTATGATTTCGCAAACCTCCTGTAACACTAGAATATATTTTGGTGTTTTCATATTTTTCATATTTACGAATTCACAGAAAAACGCTGTTGTATCGTCTCATTACCTAGGCATACAAAATATTTCGAACGATAGTCTCATTTTATCCAGAACGCTGATGATTAGTTTGCACGGTTGTAGCGCCATAGTCGTGAATTAGATCGCAATTGCCGGAACATGATTTGCCACTTAGTCGCACACAAGGTTCATGGCACGCAGAATCGTCGAAAGAAACGGGACATGTAAAGAAATATAAAAAAATACTAGTGTGTCCTAAATAAAATCATACATTGCGCCAAGAACAACTTTTTCTGTTTCTTTTAGGTAGTGATGCAAGTGAGGCGGGAAGGCATTGACACTGGTAACATATTTATTTTTCATGTAAAGATCGACCAGTCAAATCATTGACACTGGTACATATTTATTTTTTATCTAAAGATTGACCTGTGAAATAATAACGTGCTTGGTGATAGAACTTCTGATCAATACAACAAGATTCAATGTGCTTTCTTTCGTTGTTTTAAGTAAAATATTGATCTAATAGGACTCAAATGGTGTGCAAAAAACCAATTGCGATGTACACAGTAGAAGCGAAGAGCTTTCCACGATGCTTTTAAAACATAATTAAAACATAAACACTAGTAAAGAAAAGGCGGTACCATTCCGACCTAAAAATAGGCCCGTTAATGAAAACATACATCTCAAGTATGGCGATACCTATATTGAGCTTGTAAAAAGTATAAAAACTCTTCGAGCAATATGCTTTGGAGCGAATACATTGACAGTGTGCTGAGTCAGTTATCTCGCGTAGTGGGTATGGTGTACAGTGGCAAAACTGTTCTACCATACAAGGTAAAACTCTTACTTTATAAATCACTTTTCTATTCACATCTTACCTATTGTTTCTTGATATGGGGGACTACAACTTACACGAACTTGCAAGAACTGTACCGGATGCAAAACAAGTATATTAGAAATATTTTTAACTTGCCGTATGATGCTCACACAAGCGGATTGTTTCAACAGGCTTGAATACTACCCGTACATAGTCTCTACAAGTTTAAGTTAGCATTCACAATCAGGCGTGATTCGAAAGAAAGTCGACATTTTTTGTATGACCTCGCAAAACTGCAGCCAAATATTACATAGTTTGAAACACGAAATAAATAAACATGGAAAATAAAAACTTCGAGAACAAACCACATCACAGATAAGCTATCCTACATAGTTTCTACGTTATTTATTAAATACGTGGAAGCTGGCATAGATTTTTTACACTGTACACAGATTACATTTCATGATATACACATGTTTAGTTTTTAAGATTTTTTTGAAATTGCTGTATTATCATGGCTGCTAAATTTATGTTTGAAATTTTGAGTCAATTTTTATATATTTATTTATTTATATTTATTTATCTATTTTGTGTTGTTGTTATTGTTGTTGACTTCACATTGCTGATAGTTTGCCACTGCTGTCGTGCTAAAAGGTAGCTGTGGGCCTTTGTCACGCTGCCTCTTTTGGAGAGCAGCTTTTACCTGCAGCTGTTTATTTATTTATTTATTATTTATTTATTTATTTCAAAATACTGCCAATCCCTCAAAGGGATTATTACAGGGGTGGGAGTTGATTTATACATGAATGTACAGAAGTAATGCGGAGAGCATATTATGCGCTCTGTAAGAAATAGACATATACACGTATAAACGAAAAGATACACTCTAAATTTACACACAGCAAGAGATTAAAACAAGCATACTACATCAATATCACAATAACAATAACCAGAGTGACATGTGTCTGTGTCAAACAGCTCTCTCCACGAGTTCAGAGAATAATTCTAGCGTAGGCTGAGTAACAGTAATTTCATCTAAGGCATTCCAGTCACTTACAACTCGTGGAAAAAAAAAGAGAAGCGAAATACATTATTAGTAGGACGAAATTCTTCTAACGTGAATTTGTGTTTGTGTCGCGTTTCTCTGGCAGAGCTGTATGTAACAAATGACCTTGGGTTGATCTTAAAATTATTTTTTAACAACAAATATAGGAATTTCAATCTGTGCACTCTCGCTCGGTTAGACAAGGTAGTGAGACCAGCCTGCCGAAGAAGTTCTGTTGGGGAATCGCTACGCCTGTAGCGGTTGAAAATAAAACGGACAGCTTTCCTTTGTACGCGCTCAAGCGCAGCGATGTTGTATTTAGTGTGTGGAAACCACGTAATACTGGCGTATTCCAATGTCGGTCGGATAAGACTGGTGTAGGCAAGAGAACGTGTTTCAAAGGTAGATCCGGCAAGCGATCGTTTGAGAAAGAACAATTTATTCATTGCTTTTTTAGAAATTTGCTGCACGTGCGCATTCCAGCTTAGGTCACTGCTTATCGTTACACCCAGATATTTGTACTGTGAAACATTTCGTAGTGGGGTGCCGTTGATACTGTAAGGAAAGGTAAGTGTTGATTTTTTGTTAGTAATGTTCATGTAGACTGTCTTTTCTGCATTTAACACCATTTGCCAGTCTGAGCACCATTGAGACACTTTGTACAGAGAATTACTAAGTTTTGTTTGGTCATCTTCAGTTTTGATTGTGTGGTACAGTACGCAGTCATCTGCAAATAATCTAATGTTTACGTCGACGTGCTTAGTAATATCGTTTATATATAGTAAGAATAGCATCGGGGCTAATACAGAACCCTGCGGTACACCAGATAGAACGGGAACAGTATCAGATACATGGGCATTGTACTGTACGTACTGATAACGGTCTGAAAGATAATCTTCAATCCAACGTGTGAGTGGTCCTTCGCCTAATAGACATCTTAGTTTATAGTTAAGCTTCAGGTGGGAAACCCGGTCGAAAGCCTTTGAAAAGTCCATAAATATTACATCTATTTGTAGTTGGCTGTTAACATCTTTGGCAAAGTCATGAAGCGTTTCTACTAATTGAGTAACAGTCGACAGGCCACTGCGGAACCCATGCTGATTGGAGTGTAATATGTTGTGACTTTCGACAAACTCTGTTAAATATTTCAGGATGATATGTTCCAGTATTTTGCAAGATGTGCATGTCAGAGATATGGGCCTGTAGTTAGCAGGGGAAAACGTATCACCTGATTTATGCACAGGTATTATCTTTGCTAATTTCCAGTCAGCTGGAAGATGACCAACGCGAAGTGACTTTAAATATATTAGCTGAAGGAATTTGCTTACAGGCTCAGCGTACCGCTTTAAAAAGGCATTTGGAATGTCATCTGGACCAGTGCTTTTCTTTTCATCGAGGTTTAGCAAGAGGGATAATACACCCGCCTGCGATATGAAGGGGGTATCTAATGGTGTATCTACGCCACTTGGTCTGAACTGGTCGCGTTGAAGTAGGCCATTATCAGCGGTGAAAACAGACTGAAAGTAGCTGTTGAAATGATCGGCTGTCTGTTTTCCTCCCGGGGTAGGCGTATAGGCTTTGTTAGTATGTTTCACACTTATGTATCGCCAGAACTTATGAGGCGCTGTTTTGATAAAACTGTGTAAAGAGTGACTGAGAAAGCGCTTTTTCGCCAAATTCACTTGGTTCTTAAGGGACCTAGCTAGTGCTGGGATTTCCGACGCAATACAATTGCGTGGGTGAACTTTCTGAGCTTTTCTGAGCCTTTTTAGTTTACGCTTCATATGAATTATGTCGCGCGTGATCCATGGATTGTGCTTTCTGATGCTTTTTGTAACTGTTGGAACAAAGTTGTCTATGCAGTGCCTAACAATATTACTGAATGTTGACCATATCATATTTACCGTTGAGTGTTCATTTGAGTAGAGGTCCAAAAAGTTGGAAAATTCGAGAGCAAGGTATGTCATGATGGCAGCGTCGTCCGCTCTTTTAAAAGCAGGTACCCGTTTGTTGTAGCTTTCGTATGAATAGCGCTTGGATATTGTAAACAACACGAGACTATTTTATGATCAGATAGGCCTTCTAATGTCTCTACGTTGATAGGATATTTTAAAAAGTGATCACTTACAAAAAAAGATCTAGAATAGAAGTGAAAGAGCCTTGATTACGTGTAGGAACTGTAACAACTTGTGTGAGGTTAAATGTGAACATGATATCAGCAAGCACGTTGCCAGTCTTCGTCGCCAGATTCAGCGAGTCCCATTTCACTTCAGGCAGGTTAAATCACCTGCTACAATGATTTTTTTACCGCGAAGAGCGTGCGTAAGCATATAATCGTACAGTACTTCTAAAAATGAAACTTCAGCATCAGGTGGTCTGTAAACGACGCCAATGTAGGTTATTTCATCCTTGACGTAGAATTTACACCATACTGCTTCGATGTCAGATGCCATGGGCATAGCTGTGTAGGGAATACCGTGACGAATTAATAAGGCTACTCCTCCTCCTCTCGTTTTCCTGTCCTTGCGTAGAATCGCATACCCTGGCGGTACTACCTCGTGGTCTAGGATACCGGAATGCATCCACGTTTCAGTGAGCGCTACAATATCAGGTTGATAGGACAGTAGGACAGCTTCGAGTTCATGTGTTTTATTGATAATGCTTCGACAATTCACATTCAAAAGTGTCAACGTGGATGGTTGCGAGTGTGTCGCGCTTTTGCGCGTCTTTGTTCTTCGTTTTTTTCAGCCTCAAACGATGTCATTTCGTTCACTGTCCCAGGAGAATAGTCGGCCATTTATGCGAACTTTATCGTAAACTAATGAGACCTTCTCATGGCGCTCACGATTGACTTTTGTTTTTTGCCACAACTTTCTTCTGATGTCACGAATTGGCTGGGAGAAGTCTTCGCTAATCGAGAAGCCTGTGTCTTTAAGTCTTGAACACCGTTTTAGGATGTTAATTTTGTCACGGTAGTCCAATAGCCTTAGGATTACTGGTCTTACTTTTTGTTCGTTACCCGGTTTTTCGAGCACCGAGTCGGTGAATTCTCTCTATTCCTGAGGTAGTGAATTCTAGTATATCTTGGAATATATTTTTCGCAACCACATCGTGTAAAGATTTAGACGTTTCATTCTGTTGTTCTTTCACACCATAAATGATAAGGTTAGATCGCCGGCTTCTGTTTTCTAACTCGTCGACTTTTTTTGCCATAGCCGAGAGACCGTTTTCCAGCTCCGATATTCTTTTCGTACAGTCTACTATTTGTTTTTCAAGCCCGCCGATTTTCTCAATCTTTTTATCTATTGCATTCAACTTTTCGTTGATTTCAGTTTTTCCGTTCTTAATTTCCTGAATGTCTTCAGCTATCAGTTTTAGCTGTTCTGCTACTGTAGGTCCCGGATTTTCTTCGATGTCGCCACCGAGAAGCAACAAAAATGTTAGAGAATTAATGACATCGTGTAACATTTCACACAATAGCGTTATGGACCGTGGGCACGGCAGCAAAAGTAGGCAGACGTCATCGCTATGATAAGATTTAGCGTTGCGTTTTCTCACCTGCATGAAAAACAGCAGCGGGTTTGAGCACTGCATCTTGGTGTTGCTGCCGAGCCCACTGCCACACGGTCCTTGCGAAGCTTGTTTTATAGCTGTGATCCTCGATGCCGATAGATCTGCCGGTTCCAAGAATTGTAGTGTAGCGCCGCCCGGGACGCCATCACATGGCCGGTAGCGAAGCACGTCATGGGGCGGTAGTCCTTCGATCGTCGTGTTGGGCGCTAAATGTTGCAGCTGTAGCGCATCCCATTGTGCCGCTGTTGATGATAACCGCAGCAAGCCAAGCAATATCTGCATGAAAAACAGCAGCGGGTTTGAGCACTGCATCTTGGTGTTGCTGCCGAGCCCACTGCCACACGGTCCTTGCGAAGCTTGTTTTATAGCTGTGATCCTCGATGCCGATAGATCTGCCGGTTCCAAGAATTGTAGTGTAGCGCCGCCCGGGACGCCATCACATGGCCGGTAGCGAAGCACGTCATGGGGCGGTAGTCCTTCGATCGTCGTGTTGGGCGCTAAATGTTGCAGCTGTAGCGCATCCCATTGTGCCGCTGTTGATGATAACCGCAGCAAGCCAAGCAATATCTGCATGAAAAACAGCAGCGGGTTTGAGCACTGCATCTTGGTGTTGCTGCCGAGCCCACTCGCGAGCCCACTCACTGTTCTTCAAGCTATTGATGAAAATTAAACATTATTATTATTATTACTATTACTATTATTATTATTATTATTATTATTTTATCAGTGTAACCAAACCAGTATTATGAAAATAAACCTAAGGAAAGTGTAATAATGAAAACGCCAAACCTGCGCGGAAGGCGTAGCAGACTCATAGCGAAAGCTAGAAGAGCGGCCTTTCATAGCTCTTTAGCAATACCCTTTGGGTAACTGCTGCAAACACACTTGCTGGGAACCCACTACGACAATAGTAATGAAGCTTTTAGGTTAGTAGTCGCGCATTCGCTATGCTATATTTCCACATTTTCGTCAGAAGCGTGGTATCCGCTAAAGTATTGCGAGAAATTTTATGCCAAATGTGAATGCAGCGGTTGACGACAATGAGGAATTATGCCTCAAGTTGGTATGCGCCACAGTTTAGAGCGGAACAAAAACAAGCTACGAGAAAGTCGGAAATCTTTTTCTGACATCAGGGGAGCTTGTTGCAATATTACAAGCCTCGAAATTCACTGTTGAAAACCAGCAAAAGCAAAGCTGGGTAGTATATTATGACTCCAAAGGAGCGCTGCAAATGATTAGGAATATTTATTTTCAAATAGATGATAACATCATATATGAAATATAAAAACAATTACCATTAGTTATCTGGATGGCCACAAGATATGTTCTCAGTCGATTCTAAGCCATGTAAGAGTGATAGGAAACGAAATTGCTGACAAATTAGCCACTGCAGCACACAAAAAAGTTCACTCGACAGATTACATTGCATGATATACACATGGTTAGTTTTTAAGATTTCGTTGCAGTTGCTGTATTATCATGGCTGCCATTTTTATTTTTGGAATTTTGTATCGATTTTATATATTTATTTATTTTTCATTTATTAATCTATTTTGTGTTGTTGTTATTGTTGTTGACTTCACATTGCTGATTGTTTGCCACTGCTGTCGTGCTAAAAGGTAGCTGTGGGCCTTTGTCAAGCTGCCTCTTTTGGAGAGCAGCTTTTACCTGCAGCTGTTCTTCATCAAACTATTGATGAAAAGTAAACATCATCATCATCATCATTATTATTATTATTATTATTATTATTATTATTATTATTATTATTATTATTATTATTATTATTATTATTATTATTATTATTATTATTATTATTATTATTATTATTATTATTATTGCGCCCATATATTTTTCAGGGAGCAAGACGGCTCTTCCTGAACTGTGCCAGAAATTCTGCAAATATGCTTGGTTTGACGAAAATACAAAGTCGTCACTCATACATCAATTAAATCCGTCTCTCCAATTTTCACCTACTCAAAATATCGACAGATCATTCGATACACTATTTCACCATCTAGGGTTAGGTGTTTCATACACACCTCACTTCTTATGCCACATAAAAGGAACCTCCCCGCACTGAGACCACTGCAGTCATGTCCATGCGTCAGAGGAGCATATCCTTTTAGAATGTCCGCAGTACTATCAACAACGCGCTTAACTGAGGGATCGCTTGAACCGACTTGACAGTCGACCATTCACAACTACAAAAATACTTGGACTATAGCCGCGTTTGGATAACGAGAGGTGTGGAACTCAAATCTAATGAACTCTCTTTATTTCATATCATACCTTGCCGCTATATGTACGCACTCTATCTGTAGTGTGATCCCGAGATATTAACTGGTCTATGAACATGCATACTGAGCATATTCATTCATTATATTTCCTATAACGTATGTAGGATCGTACATATAGCCTTTAATTGGTTTTTCCTGTTTTCTTCATAATTTTGCTTTGTGTGTTTATATTGTACACTACAGTTATGATGTTGGAATAGCTGGCTCTAACCTAGTCTACCTGCCCATGTTCCACCAAATATAAAAAATAAGCTTTTGTGATAGGTTGTAGCATTGGACGACCCACTCGTTACGCTCTTCACATTCTGCGACGATTGCTTCTTCCTCCGTTAATTTAAAAAGGCTTTATAAGTCGTATTAACGCTATTGCTTTTCCGACAATAAGCCTGCTTGAAGCAAGTTTTCCCACAAGTCCCAAGTTCCGGTGTGGCTAAGTGGCAGAACACTGAGCTGGCGCCCAGCAAACCTGTGCTCGAGGCTAACTGTGTCATTGTTACTAATTGTTCTCTAATTTCGCACGATGGGATTACGGACACCAGCGGTGGTGGTGGCGGACGACCGCGGCGCTGCGCGAGACCCGAGTTGTGATCTCATACCAGCTTTCGCTCGAAAAGAAAACAAGAGCTAAACTGGTGTTACGGTGCTCCAAATTACGTCGGCATTATGGGAGTTACTTTGTTGCTACCGAATTCTCAATAAGTCCATGAGGAACAATGTCACTTATGATAATTTCGACAATCTACAGTGGCCCCACACATTCGCTGGAAATCTATGCCCAGAGTTATTTAATGCGTGCTCTGTGGAAAAACCGCGAATTCTGTCACAGACACTTTATCACTCAGTGACACTGTCACGGTAGAAACACCAATCAGACACTGCTAGTCGCCAGCCACGCCAAAGAACGTTATCGCGTTCTCCTACAAAAACATCACTTTTCGTGCCGCACGAGCTTTGAACGCAGCCCTCCTGATCGACACGGTGGCTCCAGTGTCCACAACTTGTACCTACACCACCAACAGAACTTGCACTCTATTTTTAAACATAAACACCGGTGGAGGTACCTCTTCTTGCAGCGAGTCGCCAGCGACGTCACCCTCAGCGGCCGGGCTGCCTAGTTCTCCTGATGTTGGTACGGGTAGTGACGACGGGGTGACGGCGATCGGCGCAGTCGAGGTGCTGGAGGTGGTGTCACACTTCGGTCCGAGGCCAGAGAAATGTTGTGAAAGTGCCCCTGCTGGAAGCTTCTGTTGCGTCGTGCTTGGCTGTTCCAGTGTTTTTGAAAAGTTGGGGTCACCGTGCTGCTGAATCCAAGGTGGCGGCCGTTCGTGGCGTTATATCGGTGAGCGATCGCAGCACCTCGATATATGACCGGTCATGCCATAGTTGTAGCGCACAGGACCTGGCCGAAGTCGTCACTGCACCTCGACATGGTCTGGCATGTTGGAATGGTAATTTGTGTAAATGTGACACAAAACACAATCGTTCGCTTGCCGATGATATGGTCGTTCGTTATGCTAGCGCTGACGATACAGTGGTCTCTGATAGTAAGTCGGGTTTGAGTGATAGCTACACCAAGATTCCGCAAACTGCGCTGCGCTGACGAATTGACTCTCGAAATCCACAAGCTACGAGGTAGCCAGGTCTTGTGCGAAATGGTGCCGAGAGGCACCAGCCACTTCACGTGTCATGCTTACTTGCCTGCCACACTCTTCTCGAACGACCTGACGGATGGATGTACCAAGGTCATCAGGTGGTACAGTTTCTACGCTGGCCACCGTGGTAACATTGTCCAGAAGGCCAAATTTCGGAGCTATTCTGCGCTGCTTCAATGCCTGAAACGTCTGACAATGTGTAATGACATCTGATACAGAAGTCAGACTTTCTTTGCTGATTAGAATGTTATTGACGTCCTCAGCAATACCTTTCAATCAGTGTCCCACCTTATCTTCACCGCAACTGTCGGCATCTATTTGCCTACAGAGCCTCAAAATTTCTCCTGTGTACATTGTAAAGGTCTGAGCAAGCAACTGAGCCCTTTGTGCAAGAGTATGCTCAGCAAGATTATTTTGCGCAGCCGAAACAAATTCTTACCCCAGCACTAAAACATTCTCACGTCATCAGTATGTCCTCATGGTTCTTGTGCCACACAAGTGAAACATTGGTCATGCAAAAAACCACATGACACAAGTGGGAGGCAGCATCTCAGTTGTTGTATTGGCTTACCCGCTTGTAAGGCAAATACATCAGACCACCAACATACATCTCATCACGACGGGACCATCCTTTGAAAGTGTGTGAATATATGTGCCGAACACCAACGTATGCAAATACTTTTTTTTCCTAAAACTCTTCATGAATGGAACGGTCTTCCAAAAAACATTGTGACCGCCCCTTCCACAGCGTTTTCTTCCTTTTTGAAGGAGTATGTGCTCACATAACGATATTGTATGCTGTGATGGAGGTGTTTTTGATTTGTTTTTATTTTTTAAGTGTGGTTCAATTCAACTTGTTCCCACTGATTTAAATGCACTTTGAATTTGTACACCCCCTACAACAATGCCCCCAGAGGGCACTGTAGGTATAAATAATTAAATAAATAGTGCTTGAGCCATGCGTTCCCGTCGTCGTTAGGCTTCCAGGAAAAGGTTCGTAGCTCTTTGTGATTATATAGACAGATTTCTCAGCGCAAAAAAGACAAAACTTTTAGATAAGAAACACACACACAGTGCTGTCTTTCTTTTCTAAAAGTTCTGTCTTTTTTGCGCTGATTATTCTGTCTAAACACTCATGAACCAACTCACCCAAGCAGCAGTTTTAGCTCTTGTGATACAACCAAGAACTGCAGGGGGGCTGCTTTCCGAGCTTCTGTTTCTTCAGGCATGATGGGCAAAGGAAGAGGCAGGCCGGCGAGGCAACAACTCCGGCAAAGTCTGAAGGATAGTGGTCCCATCGTTGGTTGTTCTACCCAGCATCTTCCATCACTCTATAACGTCTGAAGTAGAGGTGCAGGGGTCATTTGAACAGATGGTTTGAATGGTGAAGCTGCCAAGAGACCTTCTTCAAAAGTCCATACTTCTAATCCCTCTTCTCAGTCCGGCACACACTTGTTGTAATAATATAAAGAAACTGCTATGGAATGACATGAGTACATCACTAGCATATAGTACATATCATGCGTTGTGTATAAGTATGTGTAGGTTCATGGAATATATAAACCGTAGGCTCATGAATGCTTAGCAAACATGCAATAGTGAATGATATCTAATGACATGAAGGTATTTATGTGCCTCAAAGAGAAACTTGGCTATGTATGTAGTTATTGCTGCTCTGCTTCGAATTAAATCATTTGCCACAGGGCGCGGGATCTTTCAGGCTTCTTCAGCAACAAACTGTTAGTTTTCACACCTACTTCGTCAGCTGACCGTTAGGTATACGAGAAAGGAGCTGTCAATTTACTGCTGCGCGCCCACCTTATGAGTAAAAAGGTACACGGCAGAAGTTTATGATGATCTTTTCCTACTTTTTTGATGCACTAAATTTTGGGGTCACACTAGCTTAACGAATGAAAAGGCGAGGCACGCGAGAAAGCACTTATCACACTTTAAAACAGATGACAAGTAAGCTTCCGCTAGCAAGAGAAATTTCCGACAGCTCGGTAAACAGAGACTTTCTTGGCTCCTGTTCAGGACAGTTGATATTTGCAGTGTATGCGACGAAAGAAATACGCAAGAAATATTGTATATTTCTTGCTATATTCTATATTCTATATGGCTTAGTTGAGCAGTTATAGAGGGTCAAAAAGATTAGGCATTCTCTAACTCAGCCTCATTCACGCGTGGCGAATCGCACCAGTGTTCGGCCACAGAGAATTTCACTTTATCTGGTAACCATCTGCCATCTCTTCTAGAAGATATAAGTGAGTAAAGCCATTGTTTGTTACAGTATAGTTATCAGAAGGAAATACAATAAAAATATTACACGGTAGTTTTTATAGAAACACAGTTCTAAACTAATGTATACATTTGCTGTATCCATTCCCACGAAATCTTCCAAGCAAGTTCAACTGGGGGCAGGGCGACACCCACAACGTAGTTTAAAATAGGGTCAGTTTTGCTAGTTTTAGGTTCTTGTATGATTGAGACTGCACAAATTGTCATTAGGCTGCTGACTGCACTTTATTTTGTGACAAAGAAGAATAACATATTAGTGGCCATGATAACCATGTTTATACCCTTAAAATGTACCAACCATCAATCAAAGTTTTATGGGAAAAATAGATTAAAGTTACCAGCGGTAAATTAGAAGTCGTTATACCATCCTATATGCCAGCTACTAACAATCCGTAGGCGATTGACCACTGATAACTGATAAGACTTTCCAAATTACGTTCAATAGACGATAAATTAACGTGCTAAAAGTAGCATAAAAAGATTTCTCATTGCTGTATTGACCCTCTTCAAACCATTTACCCAATAATATATTGACTATTGGTTACCTATAACGAAAAAAATGTCCTAAATAACGTTTATTCTATGCGCGAAGAATGGTAAATTGCTCTATCACAAAAATAAATAGATTTTCTTCAGAACGTTGGCACACGTGATGTTCATGACGCGTTATCAAGATGATTACTGGGTTGTTAGATAAGTTATGTTTTCTTCAATTTGTCATTTCTTTTATTTGTCAGACACTGCTCAAGTATATATTACACGGTTCCAGCAAATAGACCGTGTTGTAAGTCAATGCCGCAGCCGCAGTCAGTGCCTCTGACGCTCTAACCTTGCGTCAAGGGTAACTCCCCCCCCCCCGAGCGTGAGCAATACGAGCGTCGCTTTGAGCAATTTGCAGCGCAGCTACAGCACATGCAGCACATTATGGAGACACTCAAACCAAAAACGTCGGTTAAAGTTAACAAAGGCGTCAGGCCTATCGCCAGTGCAGATTAAGAGGAAACCATAGATTCAGACTCATACCTCTGATAATTCAGTGGAACACGAGAACCCTTCCCAACAAAGTGGATGACTTCCCTAACATGATAAAGACTCTCGAGAAAACACCCGATATCGTTTGCGTGCAGGAACCAGGTACAAATTGCTCCATTCCAGGCTATGCTGGCGTTTCATCTGGTCTATGTGTTGCGTATACAGAGAGCCACCTTCCCGCGGTCGACGACCTCCTTTCTTCAGTTTTATTCTCGTGCATTCAGACTCGTACAAAAAATAAAGCAAGACATACAAAATAATAAACTGCTACAGCCCTCCCTAATAAAGTAATGTGGAGCTACCCCTCAGTAAAATACACCCTAAAGGTCAAACCTTAATTCTGGGAGACTTTAACACACCATGAGTCTTCTGGGGATACTCACAAGATTCTCCCAAAGGAAAGCAACTCAAAAAAGCTTTGGAAGACGCTGGCTTTACCCTTCTCAACACGCCACGCCAATACACGAGGATTGGTGGCGCGAATCATAATAATACATCGCCAGGGTTAGGCACCTACCAAAAGGTACGCACTGCGACTTATGGCCCGACAATATTGGCAGCGACCGCTTACCAATTGTGATTGCCTGGGGCGAAATTTTTCCTATGTCAAAGGAGTGTTCCTTCATTGACTGGGACAAGTATCGGTCTTATATGAATGGATGCCCTGCAACAGTCACCCTTGACAAATTTACAAAACATATACGAGAAGCGCCAAGGAAGGCAAGTAAAACTTACAAAAATATTTCTCACAAGCCTACGCCCAATAGGCACCTCTTTAACTTGTGGGAGGCACGCATAGCTGCGTTAAATGCATACAGGATTGAAAATCAGCTCGCAGTCATCTGAAGCTTAAGCTTTTTGCGAGACAAGCATCAAAGTACGCATGCAAGTATTGTTGGCAACAGTGGCAGGATTGCCGCACTTAGCTACACAGTCGGATAAATAATCAAAGGCTATAAAATATTGGCAAATCATTGGAAGGTCACGGCAAAACTTGAACAGCCGCTGAAAAATTCTGACTTCCCATTGATCCGCCACCGCTGATATGTGTGCCAACACATTTTTTTTCACAACCGGCAAGGCATCAGGAGTATCCAAAGTTGCCAGAGGAAAAACAAAGAAACGACATAATGGATGCTTCCTTCACAATTCAAGAAGTTATAATAGCACTAAAGCAGTCAAATTGTAGAACAGCTTTGGGCCCTGATGTATTTACCTACAAACAAATACAGCATCTGACAGAAAACCAACAAATCCCTCTTCTTTCCATAATCAATCAAGTATGGGAAGATGGCAATTTCCCTAACAAGTGGAAACATTCAATGTTGTACCACTTCCAAAACCGAATAAACCTCCGACGACCGCAAGTAAGCTTCGGCCAATTTCGTAAACTTCAGTAATCAGAAAGGTCAAGGAGCGAATTTTAAACATGCGCCTCCCATCAATGCTAGAAAATTGGGAGCATTATCACTGGTCCCAAACTGTCTTTAGAACCCACCTGTCTACTCAAGACACACTCCGGCACCTCTTCGAGGACGTACTGAAGAACCCCTCACCTTATTGGTCGAGCACTATTGTAGGTATTGACGTAAAGAAGGCTTTCGATTCGGTGCCCCATGATACTATACTTTGAGAGCTGTCAGAACTGCCTGTTGGTAGAAAGCTGTGTAATTATGTCCGGAGTTTTCTCCACGACAGTACCTTTTCTATAAAAATAGGCTCTTTCACCAGTCCCTCATACTCCAACAAAATCGGAGTTTCGCCGGGAGCCGTTATCTCTCCAGCACGATTTAACATAACAATGCGTCCACTTGTCTTTCTTCAAAGTAAAGTACACTCTATCTAGGCGGGAATCTATGCCGCCGGCGTTACAATTTGATGTAACGCGCAAGACACCTCTACGCAACAGCAGCCACTCCAGAAAGCAACTGATGTTACCACCACTTTCCTTGACAGGCAAGGTCTCCAGGTTTCACCGAAAAAAAAACAGAATTTATAGTTGTTCTGAAACCTATAAACCACAGCAAGCAGCAATTTATTTGAAATAAAATCCAACTAACTGTACGCAACACAAGCGTACAGCGCAAACAGCACATTAAATTACTCGGCATAATATATCAACAAAATGCCAAGTCCACTCAATGGGTTGAAAAAGTGCTGTGCAACACGAAACAGACAACAAGAGTGCTGCGAAAGTTGATATATTGCCCCTTGGACCTAGCCGAAGGTCTAATTAAAAGGCTCTCAGAAACGGTCGTCCACTCAAGGCTCCTTTATAAACTACCTTCCGCCAATGACGCCGACCCAGCTTAAAAAACTTGATTGATTTGTGAGGTTTAACGTCCCAAAACCACCATATGGTTATGAAAGGCGCCGTAGTGAACGGCTCTGGATATTTCGACCACTTGGGGTTCCTTATCGTGTACCCGAAACACGGGCCTACAACATTTCCGCCTTCATCGGCAATGCAGCCGCCACAGCCTTGAAACACTTGAATGCATCAATAAAACATGTATTCTCATCGCCACAGGACTACCGAAATACAAGAGGTCTACTTCTTCCATTACGTGACTATGTAGAGCCTGCACTGCAAGCTCAAAATGGGGTCCTCAAGCTAACCCACCTTGGAAGAGCCATCAGAAATCTTTTAGGTCTAAGCAACCAAGACCTGCCTCAAATTCTACCCACCATTCCGCCATTGAAAGATATTACCGTGACAGACAATCGGCCTCTTCCAAAACCTGTGAGCCAAGCCTCGGACATTCTGCGAAGGGCATACTACTCCCTGCAGCATATTGAACACCTTAAAAGTAAATCTAACAATAAATATATCATTTACACGGATGCCTCATGCACTCTTACAGGCTCCAACATAGGGGAATTTTTCAACCTGAGAACAGGGGAAGCATCCGGATTCTTTATTACTCAAACCTGATTACTTTCCAAAGCAGCTGAAGGGTACGCTATTTCGGAAGCTGTAGCCCATTACAATAAAACAGGATCATTGCCAAAAGCTATTCACGTCTTCACGGATTCGTAGCAAGTGCTTCAAACACTCCAAACTAGAAGAATGCTACCAGCGTACGCCGGGCACGTCCTGCACTATGCCACCCAATTTCAAGAACGATCAGCCCGGGTACGAGTTCATTGGATTCATGGACACATAAATATACCGGGACACGAGCTAGTTTATCAACGAGCCTTGCAGGATCTCAGCAAGGAATGACTCCGGAATGCGAGCACGAAGCAGGCCGCAACGATGACCCAAGATGAGACTCATGAAGGCAACTACCGAACAAAAGTTCAACGCCGGCGGCATTTAAGGGCCAAATCAGAAGAAGCAACAAAACACAATGCCCCGCCCCCAAGATCCACCTGCCTCTACGGGAACACACTCAGAGAAAGGAAACACGATGTTTCACGAAAATCCCGGCCCTTTACGAGATACAGCTGACAAAGTTCTCCGACCCCAACTGTGACTACTGCCACGAGCCAGCAACGATGGAGCGTCTGGGAATGCCCCGTTGACGATTCAAGCCGAGCTGCTTTTATGAAAAAAGCTCAACGTACCCTGCCACAGCTACAGCAAGACATTAAAGGGACTACCAACTGGATACTTGAAGACCCACTCATCAGAGCCAGGCTGAACCTGCGGTGTGCTGCTTTGCAGACGATCGCCATTCCCTGCCCAGCAGTAACTTGCTGACCAGTTTGAGCTCACCTGAGTTTTTTTTATTTTATTTTAGATATTTTCCAATGGTGCTGAATCTAACAAACGAGAACACTATTTAAATAGTCCAATAAAGGTTTCAATCAATCAATTGAAGCCACTAGCGGGAAATTCATCCATGGCCGTTGTTGCTGCAATGGCTCCAGCTGATTTTGTCCTGCTGCTACTAGCGCAGTTACGCCGAGCAACGTTGTGCATGGCAACAGTGACGTGAACCGGTCCAGTTCGTCCACTTCTTGAGGCGGGTAATTTGAAGGGCACTAACCCGATGCGAACACTAAAACGTGATTTTATTTTAAAAAGGCATTTCTTAGCACAAACGTAACACTACAATGTTTCTGGACCACTATTTCAACAATCAACGTAGACCTATTACTTGCCTTTAGTGTCCCTTTAAAGGAGCACTGTCATCAAATTTACTCAAGCCAAAATTCTTGCGTCAATGAGTAGCTATAGAACCCGTTGCAGCGATTGGCGACCTAAAGAGCAACTGAGGTATGAATAGCTATCACTTTTATTGATTTATATCACTGGTATCTAGCACTATTCAAAACGGTCAGCAATCCCATCATTTTTAGCGCTGGGAGCACCAGCAGTAGCGCTACCTCGCGGTCAACACCAGATCACGCCCTAGATGACCGCTTCTCCATAGATAAGAGTGATGTCAAGCTTAGCTGCTCCGCAAACATTTAATCAGCTAGGTGATACCTTTAGTCATGCCTTGTCAACTGCATTTCTGACATCGCCGTACAAAGTGTCGACTGGGCTTCAATACGATAGTCTGGAGCATGAAAATCCCGCGTTTCGCGACGTCGCAAATTATTTTTGCTTCGATCGACCTTTTGCAGAACAGTCATTCCACATGGACGCCGTTCCAAGCAGCACTGTAGAGATGACCGAGGATGCACTCTTTAGCCATGGTCACTCGTGTGTCTCAGCTATATTGAGGTGTTTTCGTGTGCAAAGCAATCAGAAATACGCAGAGGTCTCAACGCAATATAGCTATCGCCAATGAGCATGATCGAACAAATACAATACGTTTCCTGTTTGCAAGCTTTTTTTTGCGCCTCCAGATGGCCCCACATATTCAGCCTCTCACGTTTAACACGGCATTACCACTTTTACGTGTATGCAAAGTTGATAGATGAACTAAAATTCAACAATACCTGCGTGTTACTTGTTTGCGATGATATCTGACTATACGCTGTTCGACTTTTCATAGCTTGTAGTCGTGTTG
The DNA here is from genome assembly GCA_013436015.1 of Rhipicephalus annulatus. Taxonomy (NCBI): domain Eukaryota; kingdom Metazoa; phylum Arthropoda; class Arachnida; order Ixodida; family Ixodidae; genus Rhipicephalus; species Rhipicephalus annulatus. Next base: position 296,175 of record WOVY01003484.1, on the reverse strand, counting down.
ATGATTAACACATACGTGATATGAAAACACATGCTCATTGCACTTTTTCCGAGCTTCGAAGTAGACGACTGCAACTCACCTGAAACTCCCAACGATTCCCCGACATGCGACCGACAAGCACACATTTATTCACGCTCTTTTATTTGGCATTCTTTTAAAGGTGGTTTTTCTCTTGATAATTTCACGAGATAATTTCATGATGAGCGAGCGCGTTTCTTCGCTTTGGCGCCACGATAAGAACACTCGGATCGTACACGTTCGCTACGAGGGCATCGTCACTAAGAATGGTATTTGTGGAATGTATCACACCGAATACTTATTACTAGTGTCGATGTCGCAGGACAGTCTATTTTTTGTTCTTTCACCTTAGCTTTTCTACGTTGTTTGACATCAAAATAAAATGACTTCTACGCGATGGATGCCGTCCAATTAGGGCCAAGAAGATCTATGCATACCAAGCAATCGAATGATGGGCACACCTTGATCTCGATACCCCTAGTAGTACCAATTGATACCCCATACAGCCGACCCCATCCGCAGCATCCACCAAGATTGCTCATGATTCAGCGTTCATACTTGTGCAATTTGTCAATTGAAAAGCGATTGTTTGAATATCTCATGCTCCATAAAAACGTGTGAATATTCTGAATGTGTGTCTTTTTACTAGAAAAGGCATATATAACAAATTCTAAGAACCGTAGCATTTATCACGCTACACTGACAATGCAACGCTTTCACAAAAAGGCAAGTGTTTCCGACGCTTTGCGAACACCGCACGGTGGTGGCACCTACCCGTCGACTTCCGTTATACACTTTATCGCCTACAAGACAGGCGCGCACGCTGCGACTTTCATTTTCCAAGATAACTGCCAGATAGCGCTAAAATCTCACGTGCGACGTCAGTTGATGCGCTCGTTCACCTTCGCTTACAGCTCGAGGTACTCTAACGCAGCGCTTCCAGATTACCATTCACTCATTTTCTTGCGCAGAACATCAAATAAACGTTTTGGTCACTCTCTTCAGACGCAAGACTATCGCCTTTCGACAGGATTTGCAGTGTAACATGCAGATATGAGACCAATATTTTGTTCTTAGTGTACTATGTTGATATCGACAGGCTTCGTTCACTACCTCTGCAGTACACGCGCTTTTTTACTCAGTTTGTCTCGTGTGAGTGTGTGCGTATGTGCGATTCTCTTTTTAAAGACGATAGTCGTTCTTGGGCACCTTTGACGCCAAATTTTGGTCTGTCTGTCTGTCTGTCTGTCTGTCTGTACGTTTGTCTGTTTGTCCACCCTTAACGGTACCAGTACTTGAAACGGTGCCAGTCGATACCCCTAACGGCCGAACCCATCCGCACAAATGTTGCTCAAGATTTAGCGCTCATGTTTGTGTGATTGTCAATAAAAAAGCGACTATTGTGCATATCTAAGACACCATAACAACACGTATATATTCTGCATGGGCGTACTTACTAAAAAAGGCGCACTGTAGTGAAGAAGATGAGTGCTACTCAGAAAGGCAGGGGGTATGACTCAGTCGGTGAAGAAGACGACGTTTGGTTGGCTGGGTACTCAGACTGGTTCCACCATTACCACTTGACGTGTCGTGACCACTCTCCTGTTTTATAAAAGAGTGCCACTCTAAAACGCCTCATTATAATTGGGGGAGGTGCTGGGTAACGCCTAATCCTGGAATGGCGAAACCGTACGTTGCCTCCAGTTGCTACGATGTCCACGAACAGGCGGCCGCCTCGGCTCCAACTACTGCAGTTCTTGTCTGTCTCGGCTCCTTTCGGCAACGCGATCCGCCTACCTTCAGTGGAACCGATGACAAAGACGTGGAAGACTGGCTCGAAGATTACGACCGGGTGAGCAAGCACAAGTGGGACGATGCGCACAAGCTTACTGTCGTCCAATTTTATTTGACTGACATAGCCAGTCTGTGGTACCGCTATCACGAGAGAGACCTCCCCACCTGGTCGGCCTTCCGAACGGCGTTCGCGGACTTGTTTGGCCGTAAACTACGGGCTGAACAGCGCTTGCGTACTAGGGCTCAGCAGAATGGTGAGAATTACACCAGTTATATCGAAGATGTGGTCGACCTTTGCCGGCGTGTCAACTCGGCCATGACAGAAGCCGAGAAGATCAAAGACATCTTGAAAGGCGTGACTGACGACGCATTTCAGATGCTTGCCGCCAAAAGCCCGCAAACTGTAGCGGAAGTTATCCAACTTTGTCAGAGCTATGATGAGCTCTGGAAACAGCGTGACACCACTCGTCGTGCCAACGCGCCATGTTCAACAATCTCCGCTTTAACATCGCCTGGCACTACTATGGACCACAGCACTTTGCTTCTCGAGATCAAGCAATTTGTACGAGAGGAGGTCACACGCCAGTTGTCCCTCGTGCCTTATACCTCCGAAGGTGCCCCATCTACTTTAGCGCCATCAATACAGCGAGTAGTCCAGGAGCAAGTGTCCGAGGCGCTACCAGCAGCTCACGCACCACCTGTGGCTGCTCCATTGACCTATGCCGAAGCACTGAACGGAACCCGACGTCCACTTGTCGCAAACGGCCACGCTTCTTTGTCACGAATGCCTACGTCCACGCGCCCCTTTGTCGTACCGACTGAGCCTATGTACCAGGCTGCCCGTCCTTCCTCCCGACCACCACCTCCGCGCTTTCAAAACCCTTGGCGCACTCAAGACAACCGCCCCATATGCTTTGCCTGTGGAATTGCGGGGCACGTGGCACGATTTTGTCGACGGCGTGAGTTTTTCCTGCGTGACGACGTCAGGCCCAACATTTCTACTTCCCCACAACGACCAGAGCCTGCTGTATCTGGCGAGACTGCGACCATAGACACATTTTCACCTCGCTGGAACTTCAACAGACACCGGTCGCCTTCACCTCAACGCGGTTCCCTTTCCCCTATGCTACGTCGATCTCGCCCTGTCCCTGAGGAAAACTAGGAACCACAGTTCCGGGGGCAAGAACTGCGTATCTTTCGAACTCCACAAGACCTTGTTTTTCGCCGTCCAACGTCGTTGCTGTCTCCGTTGAAGGTATACCTGTTTTTGCATTGGTCGATACTGGCGCCGCCGTGTCTGTAATGACTGAAAAACTTTGCCGTCGACTAGAAAAAGTTTCAATGCCTCTTCACGACTTCGTTTTGAGAACTGCGAGCGAGCAACGAATTCGGCCTTTTGCTGCATGCACAGCACGTGTCGCTATTGCTGACGATATTTATGTCGTCGAGTTTGTAGTGCTCCCGCAGTGTTCCCCTGACATTTTATTAGGCTGGGACTTTCTCTGCACTCATCATGCCGTCATTGACTGTGCTCGCGCCGAAGTGGAATGCGCGCCGTTATGCGACGCTGCTTCACTCGACTCGTCCCTTTCACCTGCAAAAGTTTTCGTTGCCGCTGACACTTCAATACCCCCGTTCTCATCCGCCCTAGTTCCGCTTTCCTGTGACGTCTCTAGTGGCTCAACTGTTTTTTTACGCCTTCTGAAACCGCTGTTCGCCGCAAGCGCATCCTGATTCTTTTCGCCGTTCTGAATGTTCACGAGGCATCAAGTGCAATTTACGTTTCAAATCAGTTTCCCTCGCCTTCCAAGTTACTCTACGGAGAGTGCTTGGGCTTTGCCGATGACATTGATCCCTTGAGTGCACGTGTGGTTCCTGACCGCTCGACTACGCTACCTATTGACGCTGTTGATTGCTGCGCGTCATCCTCTTCCCCATCATTCACCGACGCGATTTCGCGCTCCATCGTTATCAACCTTACGGCCCAGCAGCGCACCGACATCATCGCCCTCCTCGAGCGCTTCCGTGCCAGCTTCGACCACCAGCAACTGACTTTGAGCCGTGCTTCCACAGTATCTCACGAAATCGACACTGGCCTTCACGCTCCTTTACGTCAGCGTCCTTATCGGGTATCGGCATCTGAGCGTCGCATAATCGCGGAACAAGTTGACGACATGTTGAAGCGAGGTGTTATTGAGCCCTCTAACAGCCTGTGGGCATCCTCAGTTGTTCTAGTCAAGAAAAAGGATGGCTCAATAAGATTCTGCGTCGACTACCGCCGGTTGAATAAGATCACACGCAAAGATGTTTACCCGCTACCCCGCATAGACGATGCCCTTGACTGCTTACAAGGCGCGGAGTTCTTCTCGTCACTAGATCTGCGTTCAGGTTATTGGCAGGTTCCCATGGCTGAGGCTGAGCGCCCCAAGACGGCTCTTGTTACCCCTGATGGCTTATATGAATTTAACGTCATGCCATTCGAGCTCTGCAGTGCGCCTGCCACTTTTGAGCGCAGAATCGACAACATCCTCCATGGCCTGAAATGGCAGACTTGTCTGTGTTATTTAGACGATGTCGTGATATATTCAAGCGACTTTTCAACGCATCTTCAGCGGCTCGAGACAGTGCTTACTTGCCTCACCTCCGCCGGTCTACAGCTAAACTTGAAGAAGTGCTGCTTCGGCGCTCGAAAACTTCTAATTTTGGGCCATGTTGTATCTAGAGATGACATTCTTCCGGATCCGACGAAACTCCGTGCCGTTGCCGAATTTACTAAACCGAAGACCTTAAAAGAACTTCGCAGCTTCCTCGGTTTATGTTCATATATTCGTCGTTTTATTCGCAACTTCGCCTCCATCATATCGCCCTTGACTGACCGTCTTGGTGGCAACAACGACCTTTCTAGTTGGTCGTCAGCTCGTGATGATGCATTTGCCACACTCCGCCACCTTCTTACGTCACCTCCTATACTGCGACATTTTGATCTTCTTGCCCCGACGGAAATACACACGGATGCTAGCGGAGTTGGCCTCGCTGCTGTGCTCGCCCAGCGTAAACCTGGATTTGATGAGTACGTCGTCTCTTACGCCAGCCGTGCACTCACAAAAGCAGAAGCCAACTATTCAGTCACAGAAAAAAAAGTGTCTAGCCATCATATGGGCCATAGGCAAGTTTCAACCCTATCTTTACGGGCGCCCATTCAGCGTGGTTACAAATCATCACGCATTATATTGCCTCTCCTCGTTAAAAGATCCCACCAGCCGGCTCACCCGTTGGGCGCTTCGGCTACAAGAGTACGACATACACGTCGTTTACCAATCTGGCCGAAAACATTCCGACGCAGACGCTTTGTCCCGATCACCTGTACGATGTAGTGACAAGTCGCCGTCTTCGCCTGCCCCCGACGTATCTGCACTTAGTGTCAGCGACATGCTACAGGAGCAACGAAAAGATCCTTGGATCGCTTCACTTATCAACTTGTCGAGTCGAGCTCCCTCGCAAAATATCCCTTGAGGTATGCGCCGTCAAATACAGCACATCGTTATCAGAGATGGTTTGTTATACAGACGGAATTATCTCTCCGAAGGACGCCAATGGCTCCTAGTCATTCCCAGTCGTCTCCGCTCAGACATATGCGTCTCCTTTCACGCCGACCCACAATGCGCCCATGCTGGAGTGTTAAAAACTTACAACCCGCCTGTCCCATCGCTACTACTGGCGTGGAATGTATCGCTTCATTCGTCGCTACATACGTTCCTGTCTCGCTTGCCAACGCCGGAAGAATCCTACTCCAAGTTCTCCAGCTCCATTACAACCCTTACCTTGTCCTGCCCGACCGTTTGACCCTGTTGGTATCAACCTGTATGGACCCCTTCCGATTACACCGGCTGAAAATCGCTGGGTAATTGTCGCTATCGATCACCTTACGCGCTATGCAGAAACTTCACCACTCTTTTCTGCATCAGCCAGTTACGTCGGTCGTTTCATACGGCATCAGATCATTTTACGTCACGGTGCACCACGTGAACTCCTGAGTGACCGAGGGCGTGTGTTTTTTTCGGACGCCGTCGAATCGCTTCTCAAGGAATGCCAAGTCATTCATCGCACCACCACCGCGTATCATCCTCAAACTAATGGCATTACACAACGATTCAACCGTAGATTAGGAGATATGCTAACAATGTACGTCGCAACCGATCACACCAACTAGGACAAGGTAACATACACGGTAACATTCTTCCTTTTGTAACATACACGCATATTACTGCTGTCCAGACAACCACTGGTTTCTCTCCATACTTCCTCCTTTATGGTCGCGAGCCCTCTTGCACGCTAGACACCATCCTTCCTTACCACTCGGATGTTGCTGAGTTGACAACGATGTCACAAGCTGCTAAATACGCGGAAGAGTGTCGTCAGCTTGCCCGCTCCTTCACAAGTGCTGAACAGCAACGACAGACACACCACCGCGATAGCCCGACGCCTCCAGCTTATTATCCATCAGATGACCTTGTCTGGCTTCGCATCCCTTCAACCAGCCCTAGTCTCTCAACGAAACTGACGTACGAGTATGACGGCCCTTACCGAGTGGTTAAGCAAACTTCACCCGTCAATTACATCGTCGAGCCGCGAGAGCAGCCCCATGATCTACGACACCGTGGACGTGAGACCGTCCACATAGACCACCTAAAACCGTATTATGATCCCTCTATTGTCTCTTGCCCTTGAGTAGCCAGGACGGCTATTTTCCAGAGGGGAGGAAAATGTAGTAAAGAAGATGAGTGCTACTAGGAAAGGCAGGGGGTATGACTCAGTCGGTGAAGAAGACGACGTTTGGTTGGCTGGGTACTCAGACTGGTTCCGCCATTACCACTTGACGTGTCGTGACCGCTCTTCTGTTTTATAAAAGAGTGCCACTCTAAAACGCCTCATTAGAGCACATAAGTATTTCTGTAGACGGCAGCGTTTTTCACGCTGCGCTGACTATGCCACGCTTGCCCGAAAAGGCGAGTGTTTCCAGCGCTTTTCTAAGACGACACGGTGTTGGCACCTATCCATCGCTTTGCGTTCTGCACCTTATCACCTCTGAGACAGGCGTGTGCGCCCGTCTCAGAGCCACGCTACGTTTTCCAAAAAAATGCCAGATGCCACTCAGGTCTCACGTGTGACGTGACTTGATGCGCTCGTTCGCCTCCGCTGCACGCTACAGGTACTCTAACGCAGTGCCTTCAGGATACCATTCACCAATTTTCTTGCGCAGAACATCAAATACATGTTTGCTCGATCTCACCACACGCAAGACTCTCGTCTTTCAACATTTGCAGATTAACATGCAGTTACGGGCCATTTTTTTCATAACTGTTCTTTTTATCTCTCTCTTTTTAAAGCTCTACATTCAACACAAAAGGGTGCCACGCTTGTTTTTAGTTAAGCAGCCTTGCTTATGTCGTCACTTCTGTTCATTGGTGAGCACCGTGGCTACATTGCATCTGCAGACAAGTAGCACCTTTTGGTTTTATTTTGAGCTTGATAAGATAGATGGCTGCTATCTCATTGCTGAAACGCTGTTGTAGAAAGGCTTCTTTTTCCTGGCGGAACACTCGCCAAACTCAAACAAAGGCGTCTGATATACTGCGCGAAACGAGCACGCTTTCCACTTAGCGAGATTCTTAAGTGAGTAAATTACAGCAAACTTGAAGCGTATATTTTTCAAGCCTCTTTGATATGGTTTCAAACTAGGGTGGATCCGTGCAGCGCACCTACTATATAACGTGAGACTCTTACGAAGGACGAGTACAAACAAAATTACGCCTTGGCCGGCAGAATATTTGAAAAATCAATCACCACTAGGATCCTAGAAACAAAAGGGGCTACGAAGCCTTTTTTGCATGAACATCCCTTTCCTTCTTTCTATTGGCTCTCATTCACAGCGTTGCGGTGATTGGAGATTGTACGCATGGTGAACCATAAGCAGGAGAAACTAGCTCAGTCTTGAAACAAGGAAGCTAATCTTCGCATAGCACGAAAAAACCAAGGAATAACATAAATGCTAAACAGATGGTGCTGATGTGAACAATGTCTACAGAATTTATTTTTTTCGTTAGCTTTCTACATTACAATGTGAAATACAATGTGATATTTTTCGTTTAAGGGGAACTGTAGGGCAGATTTACCTCAGAAAGCTATATTTTATTTCCTTACTGAAAACAATCGGCAGATACCACGTAATTGGAATTGACGTTATGTGAAGCATGTGGTTGGAAGGTGACCATGTTACAATTTTTTATCGAGCGACGTCATAAAATGACGCTAAATGTATGTACAACTGTTTCACGCACACATGTTAGAGTTGCGGATGTTTATATAACCAGTTGCTCGCTTTTCCACAACGATGTCAACTGGAACATGCATATTAGCAACACCAGAAGCTGATAAGAAGCGCGAATGCTCGCGAGGGTTCTGGCCCTGGACACTGCTACATAAATCAACCTCATCGCACGGTAACTAACCACAATGGACGTTAGCCCCATGAGACAGCTGTATCAAAGGAATACACATGAAATGTATAAAAAATTGAGTAGGCTGCACTGCTAACACTATTGATTTCTCACGACAATTAGAGCCTATTCAAGACATAGTTCGAATACCTGGCGTAGCTCTGTGGTAAAACGTTTCATTGCCACGCAAAATGAATGGGTTTAATTCCACATGGCGCCCTGACATTTATTCTTCGCCTTCGTTGGGTCGACGCTACCAATCTTGGGTATTTGTTAACGCTCGTGCATTATTATTGCCCGTGTGCATTCTCGTCGTTCCTGAGTAGATACTAAGCGTCAATTTCCTGTGGCATATACCCGCATATCAGCGGCAAATACCCGCCGGCGGGCATGTGGCACGGTCTAGCGGGACGTGAGAGACAACGTACGTGACGAGATTGTGACAATATTCATGTCTTGAACAGCGTGTCATATTCGTCAAACTATCTTACCTTGCCATGCTAAATTTGATTCATATCAAGGTAAGGGGATGACAACGAGAGCACCCAAACGTAGGCGGCTAGACAGGCAGATAGATAGTTAGATAGATAGATGGATAGATAGATAGATTGATTGATAGATAGATAGATAGATAGATAGATAGATAGATAGATAGATAGAACCTGTGTGAGCCTCATTTTAGAATAAGAATTTGTTGGTGATTTAGACTCATGTCAAGTGTGAAGTGTGCACAATATTTTTGATAGATAAGTATAAATGGCAGTTTTAGAGGTTCACAGTATTATCACTATTACGTTAAATAAGGGTTATAAACATAATAGTGCATCTCTTTTCAGTGTTTGAGATTATATACATGTATTTCTTGTACCAGCTTGAAATCTGGCGCCCCATCAGAAGGAAGCAACGAAAGCTACAGGAACGAAATAAAAGATTGGAGGGCTCGGGCATTCTTATTGGGCACAAAAAATATCACAACCACTTTTGGTATGAAACCTGACATTTAAAGCTAAAATAAGAATAGCTTGTTTGCCCTGTGATAGTCAAATAAGGTAATAGCTTAAATGTCTCACCAAACCCGAAAGATGATAGTCGGCTTCGTCAAAAGCAGGGGTGCTGCACCTGATCATCGTGGAACAACGCCAACCCACAAATTGTTAAAATTCGTGAAGACACCGTGTAGTTTCATGATAACGCGATCACACTAGAAATATGTGTTATCCGGGACATGCATGTCTTGCGGAAGGCCCACAATGCCTTTCAACTCGGCCGCAGCGGAAAAACATCCACGTGCCGTGCTGAAACGTCTCTGGTGCGAAGGATAATGGCAGTTCCCACAGAATGGTAACAGAGTAGGAAAGTAGCGCTTTAGCCTTCCAGTCATAGTAGGCTCATGCCTTCAGGATCCTGTGACTTTCTCGCAACAGAGAATATTGGTTCCAACGTTTTTTTAAGGCTGAGAGAGTGGAGTGGGTTAGTGTAGTCACGCGTATAACGCTTTGTTTTATTGCGTGACATCTTAACACCTTGCTCAACTATGCTGCTGTGGTGAATGGTGTGGTCAACGAGAATGTTGAAGAACATTACGACGCCCTGACATTGACTACGTGAGTCGGCGTTATCACTTAGATGACACAAATTGATATGGCAGCGAGAAGCTTGAATAAACGTTGCGTCTTCAGATCTAAGCGCTATACGGAGCGCTCCCCTGTACTGGTTCCATAATAGATGCCTTTCGCTGGTGAACACTTTTCGCCAACCTGAGGCACACTGCTTCAGCGATACCAGACCAGTGGAAATTCACACTCAAGCTTACTTACACCAAACAAGGTTCTTTTCATGCGATTACTTCCTTTATTTCCCAATCGAAGTGATACGCTGCACGTACGTACGTGCGATGGTACGGTAACTCTCACGTACAGCACTGCGGATTTTCTCTTTGGTGGCTCTCATGTTAGTATATTTGTAACGTGAGGTTTTATGTCCCACATCCACAGTATGATTATGCGGGACGCCGTAGTGGAGGGTGTTGCGACTCCGGGTCCCGCGGGTCTCAGTTTGGTAGCGAGTTCCCGTGCTAGGACCTATCGTCGAACAAGTCAGATGAGACGCTCTTAAAACGACAACAATTTATTTACATGGTTAGTAACTGAGAATTATAAAGGAGGTTATCAAGTGATTAGAACTATACATGAGATATTTTAAACTGTAGAACTTCAAATACACGAAAGTCTTCGGCTTATATAGCGCCTCGTTGCCAACCCTGGGCACATTGTCCACGGCTTCCGCCAATGAGGCGCTCTATGGTCTAGGTGCTCCACCCACGAAGGAGAGGAAAGACACTACACAATGCATGCGGAGCGGGCACAGCCCACACAATGCCCAAATATGGTCACTAAAGCTCTGCACCAACATGTTCGCACACCTCACCACGTTTCGCGCACGTCCGATGATTTCGGTTTCCAAGATTCTTCAGGCAGCTAGGTGAGGTTCGAAAAACCGGCTGCCAGTACACGTGTCAAACTTGCCTGACTGTTTTGGTAGAACAATGTAGTGGTGCGCCAGCATATTGTCAAAATGTGCCACCCCATTCAGCCGATCCTATGGAGAAAGGGGGGGGGGAGGGAAGGAGGAGTAGTCAACTAATCCCTCGTCGCCGAGGAGGGCTCCGGCAAGGGCTGCAGCAGATAGTGCATTATCTTTTTCTTCACCCCCACATTCCCTTCCTGGTTGTTTTCTAGAAGCTGTGGCTTAGCTGCACATATCCAGGGGCTCCGCTTGTCCTCGCAAGATGTAGCCACAACCAATTTGAATTTAGATTGCAGCCTGAACTGCAAATACTATGCTGGTTCCGAGATTTTCAGATTCTCGGTGACCTCAAAAATGGCCCAGCTGCCTCCTTGTCTGCCTCAAAAGCCTTGCTCACAGCAAACACAATGGCCTCTCTTGGCTCATGCAGTTTCTTTTGCGCGAACCAGTTTTCCAATCCCTCGTTCAGGTTTTTGCCGAGAGGAAATCAACCCGTCTTGACGGCACACCCTTGCTTGGAATGCCTCGAAATATTTTCGTCCCGTTCACAAAGGCCAAAAAACTTCAATAATTATGACGGTCGTAACAGTCTCTCGCGCGGTGGGGTGAAGATCTCGATGAGCTGAGGTTTGCAGCGACAGTTCGGAGAGATCAGCGCTGACGTCTGGTCTAGTGAAGACTGTCCTTGATGAAGTAGTGACCGCCTGCTTCATTTTGGCTCAACAGACATAACATAGGCTTATGAAACACAACCACTCACCTAGTGAGTGCCAGATAATTCATTCAAACCACACCAGGCATATTTACCCTTTTACAACTAATTAAAAGAAATACACTAGTTATTCTGAATTCCTCTCCTACGTTTGAGTCAAACAGAATAACAGTACTGGAAGCACACCCAACCTGAAACGCTGAATAGTGGTGTCTTGAAAGTACTCACCACGAGTTCTACAAACTCCTAAATGCAGCAAAACAACAAGAAAACCTAATCAACGGTCCTCGTCTAGGACAAGAAAAAAATATTTCAGAACTCTCGAGAATGCCGTTCGCGTCAAAGACAGCGACCTAAACACTCGGCGTTGCCATTGGGTATCCCTCTCCCTGAAACGTATGTCAAACGTATAGTGTTGCAAGACGAGGCTTCCACGCAGCAGGCGGCCATTCTTAGAGAACAAAGGCAGTAGCCCCGAGAGAGGACAATGTTCTACCTCTACATAACTTACTTGGTAATCTAGTAAGCCACTTTTCGAGCTGCCTTCACTAGGCTTTTCCACCACCTAATCAGGACACTTGCAAAACAACAAAAAGCTCAAAATGAAGAATTCTCGCATAAGTTCCGTTTACACATGAAGAAAAACTTGAGCTGTCGTGCCAGCTTTCGGTGCACGCTAAAACCCAAGCTCAAACGTTACCGTTTCTTCTTGTCTCTAGTAGGACACACCTTGACAGACTCAAATCTTTCACCCTAGATTCAGCTGCATTTTGTAACTGTCCGAAATGTCGCTCCAACCTCGACTTTGGGTAACGTTTAACGCAACGCTTAAACTGTCGCGCAATACTTAAGCATTCTATCAAAACAAAAATGACGGAAATAAACTTTGCGTAATAGTCTTATTCGGTAATATTACTTTATCATGCCAACACCTCGGATAAAGAACGCACTGGGTTTCCTTCGGTGTGTTAGCTCTACTCTACTCGCATTTACAGAGCGTTGTAACATTTCGCGAATAAACATACGCCTCCGTACCGTCTAAAATCTTCTAAATGCTCACTTGATTTTAAATGTAACACAATTCGCGTTTAGCATGACCCCTTTGAAACTAGTTTTTGTTTTCTCAGCAAACCTTACATACAAAAGAAAACTTTACCTCAAAGGTTCAAAACTAGAAAAATATTCAAATGATGTCCTTCTAGAAACTGTGGGTCACATTCGGCGAAAAGCTTGCAGCTGACTTTCACGCTTTCAGCCTTGCACGTGGAGGTTGTCTTCTCTGTCGCTTTCGCGATCGCCAGAGGCCACAATGAGCGCGAGCTTCTAGCCCAATTTCGCTATCTCACCTCATTCGTGATGTTGGCCGGCTTTCTTCGGGACACCGAAGATTCCTGAAATGTGGGGAAAGATTCGCCATTGTTCTTTGGTGTTTGGTTCCACACTGAATTTAAAACCAACAGCCTTTCTTTTAGGAACCTGTCGACATAGTTGTCGATGCAAACCTGTTACTTTCAACCGCGCCTTCCTTCTTGGGGACGCGCGTCCCTTTCCGCTACTTCTCTCTCGCCAATTTCGCCTGACCGTACGCCTCAAAGTACGGTTTCTGGAATTGCCCGTTGGCCAACCCTTCTGTTTCTGCTGGGGCGTGCCCTCTGCCTCCACCTTTTGTGGTGCCGCACGTCCCCGCTTCCTATTTTGCGGTGACGCTTACGTACAACCTTTATTTGGCTGTTACAAACTTCCCTGGTTGCGTCATCGGCTACCCTACAGTTCAGGTGTGCCTGTGCGCCACCCTTTCGGCAGCTTTTGCCCTTCGGTTTCCCCGCTCTATTGCTCTGACGGGCTAATTTATCTGCGCTATCCCTCACAAAACCAGACTCTGGGTCTTCCACAGAAGTGAACTTTTTGAAATTCGCGTCCTTCTCAATTTCCGTGTAGATTTTAGCGTCCGGCCGATCGTTTACGTGCCGCTGCACGAGGCATGTCTCTAACACCGCACAAGCTCTGTTTATGATGCTGGGATTAGACTTTTTCTCGAAACGATCCTCCACCAAACTTGTGCCTGTTTGTACACCTACGACAGCCTCGCAATGTACCTTCTCACCCTCTGAAACATTTCCCACTCCATCTGTAGGAAATGCTTTCAACAGCAGCTCGCCCTCGCTGGCAGTACTGTCGGGTTTCAGTAGCGTTTTGTCTTCGCTACATTCAGGACTACCTTCGTTGTCCTCTCTTTCAACATCCGAAAGATTATTCACTTGCTGAGGCTCGAGCGTGGTCTCCAGCTCCTCAATCTGTTCAATGACCCCACCAGCGCGACTCGAACCAGCCTCGGTCTCACATGGAACACCTTTTCGACTTGCTACAGTTTGCATACCCTGCCCTGTCCCGCTTTCTACATGCACTACCATCGCACCGTCCGAGAGTCGCGTACCTTCCCTAGCCGATATTTCACATACAACGACCTGCTGCTCTTTTCTCTCCGCTGAAGGATCACTTTGCATGTCGCACTCATTGAGACGCGTACCTTTTTCGGGCGGCACCTAACAGCGGCTTTCTCGGTGACTTCACTCTGCAACATACTCGCCACTTTACTGCACCTTTCAGGCTCTACACATACTGCACATATACACGACAAAAGACGCTTCCGATGCTGTGCCCTAGTTATACGATTCATCCTTGCACTGTCTTCGTCTAATTCTTGCATTTTAGCCTCGTGTATACGTATCTTTTTGGCTTTTTTTGCCTCTTCTCTCTGGGCCTCTGCCTCCTTTTTCCAAGCTTCTGCCTGTTGAATGCTCTCGACATACTCTGAGAGGTCCTCACTGCTTGTCCCTGTCCCGACAATCCGCTCGATCAGTTCTATTCTATTTGGGGAGTTCGACACATCGAGTTTCAACTCCTCTGCGATCACTAGAAGTACGGCTTTTCGCAGGACTTTCAGATTCATGACTGCTTGAGATCCCGCTCTCAGTTCCAAAAATGATTCCTGTTTTGCTGCTAATTAACTCTGACAACAACAACAGCCGCAGTTTCTACATTGCTTCAAGTTACCTGTTAACTTAGTCTAATAAAGCTTCCTTAAGCGCTTACACGGAATCCTGTTCTGTCGCTGTTAACCATGCCGTCACCCACAGATTATAGCTTAAACAAGCTATCTCACAATGATCTGTCCGACCCAAGTTATCTGTTAACCATATGACTAAAACAGCCCTGTCACCGTTAACATTGGCGCCACCCACAGATTATAGCCTAAACAAGCTAGCTCACTATTACCTGCCCGACGCGTGTTATCTGTTGACCTGATGACCAAAATAGCTCTGTCACTGTTAACCTTGCCGTCACCCACAGACTATAGCTTAATCAAGCTATCTCACAATCTGCCTGACGCCAGTTACACAATCACCAAAAAACTATTCGCCCTACAAGCGTTGACTCGCACATTAGTAAATGCCTGGTAAAGTTTAACACAGAAAGTCGGCACTCACCCGGCTCGCCGTCATGCCTCCAGCGTCGTGCATCTCAGCAGTGCCTTCCGGTTGCCTCTCGCAGTCGATGACCTCTTGTCATCCCAGAATTGTCATTCGGCTGCCGCTCAAGTCGATGAGCTTGGAGCATCCAACCGTTGTCGTCGTATCGCCTCTCGAAGTCGATGGGGTCGTAGCATCTGACTGCTGGCGTCGAGTCATTGCTACCTGGGTTGACGTCATCTCTCCGCTGAATTCAGTGGTTGCGACCTGGGTTGACGTTATCCCACGACTGCCATTCAGTTGTTGCAACTCCGGGTCTCGCGAATCTCAGTGTGGTAGCGGGCCCCCATCCTGAGTCCCATCGTCGAACAAGTCAGATGAGGAGCTCTTAAAACGACAACTCATTTTTTAGTTAAAACTGGGAATTAGAAAGGAGGTTATCAAGTGAACAGAGCTGTACATGAGAGCTTTTGAACTGTACAACTTCAAATACACGAAAGTCTTCGGATGATTTTGGCTTCCAAGAATTTTCTGGCTGCTGGGTGAGGTTCAAAAAACCGGCTGCCAGTACAGGTATCAAACTTGCCTGGCTGTTAGGGTAGGACAATGTAGTGGTGCGCCAGCATATCGTCAAAATATGCCACCCATTTCAGCCGATTCTATGGAGAAAGGGGGGGAGGAGGAGTAGTCAACTAATCCCTCGTCACCGTAACGGGCTCCGGCAAGGGCTGCAGCAGATAGTGCATTATCCTTTTCTTCACCCCAACATTCCATCACTGGTTGTTTGCTGGAAGCTGTGGCTTAGCTGCACATATCCCGGGGCTCCGCTTGTCCTCGAAAGATGCAGCCACAACCAATTTGGCTTTAGCTTGCAGCCTGAACTGCAAATACCATGCTGGTTCCGAGATTTCCAGATCCTCGGTGACCTCAAAAACGGCCCAGCTGCCTCCTTGTCTGCTTCGAAAGCCTTGGTCGTAGCAATCACAATGGCCTTTCTTGAGTCGAGCTCACAATGGCCTCTCTTGGCTCGTGCAGTTTCTTTTGCGCAAACCAGTCCCGAACCTCTCGTTCAGGTTTTGCCTAGAGGAAATGAACCGGCACACCCTTGCTTGGAATGCGTCGAAATATTTTGGTCCCGTTGACAAAGGCCGAAAAACTTCAATAATTATGACGGTCGTAACAAGGGGTCCTAAATTTTAACATATCATATTCTTTAACGTTAACTGGACATCACACAGTACACGGGCCTCAACCATTCCACCTCCTTAGGACTGCAAACCCTGCGGCAGGCATCGTTTCCCCAACTGTGGGGTCCACTGCCTAGTGCCCTAGACACTGATCTGCCAAGCCAGATGAATCTTATGTGCCACGTAAATTGAGATATTGATAAGCCTTCAATGCATATATAACAAAGTAAACACTTAGTCTCCTGCAAAATATGACGTATATTATGTTAGCATATATGAAATTCTTTAAATAAATGAAACGCTACTTCTGCCACACAGCCGTAAGTAGCCTTCAAAATACGATATAAAAGCAACGTCGGATAATCTTTGCGATGGGCTGAAAAAAAGGCAGTTCAGCTCCTATAATAGGATTATAAAAGCTCTCTTTAGTATTTATTCTTAATATGTTGAGCAGTCATAACATTGATAATGCAAACTATAAACAGTGAAAACTCCCGTCGTAATCGAGATCACGCGCATGTTACCGTTCACACAGAGGAAGTGTCCTAACTTTACGTTTTGCAAGTACCACATAAGCCTGTTTTGATATACGGAGGAAGCAGAATAACCGATCGTCCAGCGGAGTTTAAGTGGTAGTATGCGCTAGAGACAATGGCATATCACATTCTTGGTGTCAGCCGCTTCCTTTAACGAAAAGCAAACGTCGTGAGTCGAACATCGCCCACGACAGGGTTCATATTTAATGTCTATGCACAGAACTTCAGGCACGGTGAGGATTCACCAGAGTATGTGAGCAAAAATAATAAGAGAGCATAAAAGATTAGCAATACTGTGCGCGTGTTTTTGATACTGTCAACAGATTGGTCATGTGTGTTTGAAAAGCAAGACCCAAATGCTGCGTACGATTTGTTCTTTTAAAAAAATGATCCACTGTTATGACCAAGCATTGCCGAAAAAACCACGTAATCAAAAAAGACAGTAAGATACGTGAACCTTGGATAAATACCCACTTGTTAAAATGATAACGACAAAAAACAAATTGTATCTCAAGTTTGTAAAATGCAGGAGTGCTGATTTATTTAGTGACTTTGAAAATTTAAAAATAAGGTGATTGCTGAACTGAAGCAGGTGTAAATTAAACATTACACACAATTATTCAATAAGATGAAGAATGATCATAAAAACGTTTATGATGAAGTTAGAGAGCTCAGTGCTATAGAGAGAAGGAGCACCGACATCATCATAACAACATCCGCTGAAGTGTTGACTGGTACGGAGGCAGCAGCTGCTTTAAATTATTTTTTTTCTAGCGCGCAGTATCTTTATAAGGAAGAACATATGACCACTATCGTGAACAGTACCTGTCTCTCTAACTTAATTATACTTACGCCTGTTACAGCTGCTGAAGTTAATCAACTACTCCTAAAGTGAAAAACAATGTATCTCTTGGTCATGACGACGTTAAACCATCACCAAATAAATATATTGCGGATATTATCGCACCTTTTAGTTATTATCATAAACAGGATGTTCGAAAGCGGTATATTTCCCGATCTACTAAAAATATCACGTGTGTGCCCAATCTACAAAGGAGGGGATAAACATCTTATGACAAATTATCGGCCCATTTCTGTTTTACTTGTCTTATCAAAAGTCTTTGAGAGTTCCTCGAACGTTAGACTACAGAATTTTTTTTGCAAATACAATGTATTCAGTGGCATGCGGTACGGTTTTCCGAAAAATAAATCTTGTGAAAGAGCTCTTCTTAATAATAAACATGAAATTATGTCAAATATTGAAAATTGAACTTATACATTAGTTCTATTTGTTGATCTTAGAAAACTATTTGACTCAATTTGCCTCAGCCCATTATTTGATAAACTTAAAAGTATGGTAAAGAGTAACACACTCACACTATTGCGTAATTACTAAACAAAGCGATATCAGTCATCATCATCATCATCATCATCAACACCATCATCATCATCATCAACATCAGTCTAACTACAACCACTGCAGAACAAAGGCCTCTCCCGTCTTCCGCCAGTTAACTCGGTCCTGTGCATGCTGCTGACAATTTATACCCGCAAACTTCTTATACTCATCTGCCCACCTAACCTTCTGTCTCCCCCTAATCCGCTTGCCTTCTCTAAGAATCTCGTCAGTTACCCTCAACGACGACCGCTTATTCTGTCTACGTGCTACATGCCCAACCCATGTCCATTTCCTCTTCTTGATTTCAACTATGATATCTTTAGCCCTTGTTTGTTCCCTAATCCCCTCTGCTCTCTTTTGTCTCTTAAGGTTACACCTACTTTTTTTTTCCATTGATCGCTGCGTCGTCCTCAATTTAAGCTGAACCCTCTTTGTAAGTCTCCAGGTTTTTGGTCCGTAGCTAAGTACCGGCACCATACAGCTGTTATATACTTTCCTTTTGAGGGATAGTGGCAATTTACTTGTCGTAATTTGAGAGTGCTTGCCAAATGTGCTCCACCCCATTCTTATTCTTCTAGTTACTTCATTCTCGTGGTTCGGCTCAGCGGTTATTACCTGCCCTAGGTAGACATGCTCTTTTACAACTTGAAGTGCACTATTACCTATCTCGAAGCGCTGCTCTCTTCCGAGCTTGTTGTACATTACTTTCGTTTTCTGCAGATTAATTTAAGACCCACCTTTCTGCTCTCCTTGTCTAACTCCGTAAGCATGAGTTGCGATTCGTCCCCTGAGTTACCCAGCAATGCAATGTCATCGGCTAAGCACAGATTACGAAGGTACTCTCCATGAATTGTTATCCTTAACTGTTGCCAATCTAGGCTTCCGAAAGCCTCCTATAAGCACGTTGTAATGAGCGATATCAGTACGTCAGTATAAATAATGATACTTTGTCTTTCAGGAAAATAACTAAGGGTGTCGCACCAGGTTCAATACCTGGAGCTCTGATGTTCATTGCATATCAATGACTCGTGTGATATCTCCGAGTCACCACAATTAGTTATGTAGGATGACGATACTAACGTTTTCTTTAAAGCAACCACTATACCAGATCTCGAGTCAAAGGTGAGCTACTATATGAAGCAACTATTTTAATGCGTACGACAGAACAAAATACAAATGAACACTTCTAAAAGAAAATATATGACATTTGCCCCGACTAATAAACCACGAAACTGCTACGCGACTAATGTTTTTGATAACAAAATAATCGAGAAGGTTAAATGTCGAAAATTTCTAGGAGTGTGGTTTCAGGAAGATCTGGCCTGGAACACACATGTAGACAAAATTGTAACAGAATGAAGTAAAACTGTTGGCTGCTTATACAGAATGAGTACTCTGGTTCTTCTTGGCGAAAAAATTTGTTCTATTACACACTGTTTTACTCCCGACTAACTAACTGCATATTATTTCAGGCACGACCCACACCAAAAATACATAAGAAGCTGATTGTGCTGAGAAAAAGGGCCCCACGGGCATTTTAGGGTTATCCTGAACCCTTACAGAATTTTACAACACAGCCTGCTTTTATCAAACACTCTATGTTAAAGGCAAATCAGGTGTAATATTACAACTTATTGCAACATATCAAACAAAACAGGACACACTATGTCATAGATGCACCCACCGACCCACGTTACAGCTTTTGGCATCACTATCTGAAAACACCAAAAATAAGAACAAATTATGGCTAACAGTTACAAAGTTACCAAGCACCCTCACTACTCAATAGAATACATGAATTTCAAGACGAAGTTGTGGAAGCGTCGAGTGAATCATTTAAAACATTGCTCATTTCATAAAATATTGTCACGGGGTCATGACGTGGCCGAAGACAGGAGACTTCGTGTTGGGATTTAACTGTTTATTTGGGCGAACCTGTGCCCAGTAAACGGAAAGTCCAACTACAGCAGCAGTCTTGCACAGATAGCAGTCTCGGACTGATAGCGGCGAACGGAGCGTCGGCGTTCGATCAACAACTGACAAGCGGCGAAGCGCGTCGGCATTTATACTCTTGCCGTCGAATGTTCTAGCGTTATCGCTGGGCGGTGGCGTAGGTTCCAGAACAATCTGTACCGTTCGCACAGTGGGCGTGATCTTATCGAAATGATCTACTACAGTCCGGAACCTTCTAGAAAACTGCAGGCGCGGTTTGCGCTGAGAATCGTGTGGTGTTTTGGGACGATAACAAAAACTTGGGAAATGGAACGTGGCATTGCCCCCCTCTGAAAAAAGGCATCGTCCCGATGCTTGAACTAAATAATGCAAGAAAGTACAATGAATAAATTACGATACAATGAAAAAACACTAGCTCAGTTTGTTAACGCGCATGAAACGGCTTGAGGCGCGCGACATGGACGACTTCAGGTCGCGATCGGCGTCGTTGAGAGTTCGTGATGCCGTCGGGGACAACCTCGTAATCAAGTGGGCCGAGACGTCGAACCACCCTGTACGGTCCGAAGTACCGTCGCAGAAGATTTTCACTTTGTCTACGTCGGCGTATCGGCGTCCACACCCAAACACGTTCACCGGGCTGGTATTCCACGAAGCGACGTCGAAGGTTGTAACGGTGGCTGTCGGTCGTCTGTTGATTCTTGATACGGAGACGCGCAAGTTGTCGGGCTTCTTCGGCGCGTTGAAGGTACTCGCTCACATCGAGGTTTTCTTCGTCGGTGACGATGGGTAACATGGCATCGAGCGTCGTTGCCGGGCTCCTTCCGTAGACCAATTTGTATGGAGATATCTGCGTCGTCTCCTGCACCGCCGTGTTGTATGCGAAGGTCACATACGGAAGAAGGGCGTCCCACGTCTTGTGTTCGAGATCGACGTACATTGACAGCATGTCGGCGATCGTCTTGTTAAGCCGCTCGGTGAGGCCGTTGGTCTGTGGGTGGTACGCTGTCGTCCGGCGGTGGTTTGTTTGGCTGTATGCCAAGATCGCTTGAGTTAAGTCGGCAGTGAATGCCGTTCCTCTGTCGGTGATAAGGACCTCCGGGGCGCCGTGACGTAGGACGATATTTTCGACGAAGAACTTAGCTACCGCGGATGCACTGCCTTTTGGCAGGGCTTTTGTTTCGGCGTAGCGGGTGAGGTAGTCGGTAGCTACCACGATCCACTTGTTTCCGAAAGCCGACGTCGGCAACGGCCCCAGTAGGTCCATACCAATCTGCTGGAAAGGTCGGCAAGGTGAATCAATTGGCTGCAGAAGTCCCGCTGTCCTTGTCGGCGGTGTCTTGCGTCTCTGACAGTCCCGGCATGTTCTCACATAACGAGTGACGTCGGTGGTAAGACGTGGCCAGTAGTACCTTTCTTGTATCCTCGCGAGCGTGCGAGAAACACCGAGGTGCCCTGCCGTCGGATCGTCGTGCAGGGCCTGCAGGAGTTCTGGTCGCAGAGCTGAAGGCACCACAAGGAGGTACTTAGCTCGAAGCGGTGAAAAGTTTTTCTTTTGTAGAAGACCGTTTCGTAGAAAGAACGACGCAAGTTCGCGCTTGAATACCTTCGGGACTTCGGCGGTCCGGCCTTCGAGGTATTCTATTAGGGCCTTAAGTTCCGGGTCGGCCCTCTGTAATTCAGCGAAGTCGTCGGTAGTTATCGTTCCTAAGAAGTAGTCGTCATCCGGGTCGTCGGGTAGCGGTTGGTCTACAGGCGCACGAGAGAGACAGTCGGCGTCGGAGTGTTTTTTGCCGGACTTGTAAATGACAGTAATGTCATAATCTTGAAGTCTCAGGCTCCATCGTGCGAGGCGACCTGAAGGGTCTTTCAAGGTGGCTAGCGAACACAATGCGTGGTGATCGCTCACAACTTTGAAGGGCCTGCCGTAGAGGTAGGGGCGAAATTTTGACGTAGCCCAGATGATGGCGAGGCACTCCTTTTCTGTTGTGGAATAATTTGCTTCTGCTTTGGATAGCGATCGGCAGGCGTAACTAATAACCCTTTCAAGTCCGTCAGCCCTCTGCACAAGAACGGCGCCAAGACCTACGCTGCTTGCGTCAGTATGTATTTGTGTCTCGGCGAATTCGTCGAAATGGGCAAGTAATGGAGGCGTCTGGAGGCGATGTTTAAGCTCCTGGAAAGCGTGTTCCTGCGGCGTTTCCCACTTAAACTCCACGTCGGCCTTGGTAAGGTTAGTGAGAGGATCGGCGATGCGGGCGAAGTTTTTTCATGAACCGCCTATAATAGGCACACAGGCCCAGAAATCGGCGCGCGGCTTTCTTGTCAGTGGGCAGCGGGAAGTCGGCGATGGCGGCTGTTTTCCGTGGGTCGGGACGAACTCCAGACTTGCTGATAACGTGCCCCAGAAACAAGAGCTCCTCATACGCAAATCTGCACTTTTCTGGCTTCAGTGTGAGTCCAAAAGTCTTGATGGCTTGAAGTACAGCTTCAAGACGCCGAAGATGCTCGTCGAAACTCGAGGAAAACACGACAACGTCGTCCAAGTACACAAGGCAAGTCTGCCACTTCAATCCTGCCAGTACTGTATCCATAACGCGTTGAAAAGTTGCAGGCGCTGAGCAAAGGCCGAAGGGCATCACCTTAAACTCGAAGAGGCCGTCCGGTGTTGTAAAGGCCGTCTTCTCTCGGTCTCTTTCGTCGACTTCGATTTGCCTATAGCCAGTCTTGAGGTTCATTGACGAAAAGTACTTGGCGTTATGGAGCCGATCAAGTGCGTCGTCTATTCGTGGGAGAGGATACACGTCCTTTCTTGTGATTTTGTTCAGGCGGCGATAATCGACGCAGAAACGTAGGGTCTCATCCTTTTCCTTCACTAACACCACGGGGGATGCCCATGGACTCTTGGACGGCTGGATAATGTCATCCCGCAGCATTTCATCAACTTGTCTCTTCATGGCCTCACGTTCTCGCGTCGAAACCCTGTACGGACTCTGACGGAGTGGTCTGGCATTTTCTTCGGTTATGATTCGATGTTTCGTGATTAGGGTCTGCCGAATTTTCGATGACGACGAAAAGCAATCTTCGTATTGCAGGAGCAGGGCCTTGAGCTGTTCTTGCTTATCGTTCGGAAGTCTGAGATTGACGTCGAAAGCTATGGGAGGGGCTTGGTTCCTCTGAGCAGGTTCCGCAGAATCGGCGAGGGCGAAAGCACTGGTGGCTTCGACAATTTCTTCGATGTATGCGACCGTTGTTCCTTTGTTCACATGTTTGTACTCATTGCTGAAATTCGTGAGCATAACCGTTGCTTTGCCTCCCCGCAGCTCTGCAATTCCTCTTGCGACGCAAATATTTCGGGTGACCAACAGATGCTGACTGCCTTCAACAACGCCTTCCAAGTCAGGTGATTTAGGAGCGCCGACTGAAATAATGACGCTTGAGCGAGGCGGAATGGTGACTTGTTCTTCCAGCCCATTCAAGGCATGGTGTCCTGACGACGTGCGCGGTGGTAGTGCTTCTTCTGTGGATAACGTTATCGACTTTGTTTTTAGGTTGATGACAGCACCATGGAGGCATAAGAAGTCCATGCAAAGGATGACATCTCTCGAGCAACGCTGTAGGACTACGAAGTCTGTAGGATAAATACGGCCGTTAATGGTGACTCTCGCTGTGCAGATTCCTGCAGGCGTTACGAGATGACCTCCGGCTGTGTGGATTTCAGGGCCTTTCCAAGCTGTCCTAACTTTCTTTAACTTCGCGGCGAACGACCCACTGATGACAGAATAGTCGGCTCCAGTATCGACGATAGCGGTCACATTGTGGCCGTCGATAAGAACGTCAAGGTCGCTAGTTCGCCGTCTCGCATTACAGTTAGAGCGTGGCGTCGGGTCACGGCTGCGTCGGCTTGTTCCGCTGCTGCCACGTTGCGTCGTCAGGCCACCTTCGGTAAGTGAGCTTTCCACGTCAGGGCTTTTCCTGGTTGGCGTTGTGTTCGGAAAGCTCCGTCGCGGCGTCGTCGTCGTCGGAGGATCTTCGGTAGTTCGTCGCACAGCAACCGCACCTCCACCGGTTGCTGTCCTAAGTTTCCCGGATACGGGCTAGGAGACCGGCCCCGCGTTGGGCCAAAGTACTGCCGGTGGTGCGGTGACGTGCGGCGGCTGGGCGACGGCGAACGCGAAGGGCTTCGTGGTGTCCACCGAGTTCCTGTCAGGTAGTCGGCGATGTCACGTGGTCGTTCTCCTGGCTGTGGACGCGGTGCATTGACGGCGAAACCACGCAGTCCCATCTGTCGGTACTGGCAACGGCGGTATGTGTGTCCGGCCTCGCCGCAGTGGTAGCAGAGAGGGCGATGGTCAGGGGTGCGCCACACGTCAGTCTTCCTCGGTGCACTGCGCTGGGCCGCTGGTGAACGGTATGACGTCGGCGGGGGTGGTGGCGGCGGTGGCGTCTGTCGACGGAAGTGCGACGGGGCGGCGTTTTGGCGTGGACGGGGAGGAGCGTTGTGGCGCAGTGCAGCGGCGTAGCTCATAGCTTCCGGCTCGGGGAGCGGTGCGTGGGGAATTTGAAGTGATTGCCGAACTTCTTCTCGCACAATGTCGGCGATTGAATCCACTTGAGGCTGCGCCGAAGGCAACAGCTTGCGCAGCTCTTCCCGCACGATCGCTCGGATCGTTTCACGCAGGTCTCCGGAGTTACTGGCTTGAGCAGCAGCGTAGTCTGCAGTCAGGCGACGATTATACTGTCTGGTGCGCATGTCCAAGGTCTTTTCGTTAGTGGTCGCTTCGGCTACAAATTCTTGGACAGTTTTCGGTGGGTTTCTCATCAGTCCCGCGAAGAGCTCCTGTTTGACCCCTCGCATGAGGAAACGAACTTTTTCTCCTCAGACATGTCTTGGTCAGCGTGACGAAAAAGTCGGGTCATTTCTTCTGTGAAAATGGCGACATTTTCATTTGGTAGCTGTACCCGGGTCTCTAATAAAGCAGCGGCCCTCTCTTTGCGAGCGACGCTCGCAAACGTTTGCAGGAATGCGCTGCAGAAAACATACCACGTTCGGAGCGTGGACTCCCGATTTTCGAGCCAGGTCCTTCTGGTGTCTTCCAAATAGAAGAACACACGACGCAGCTTTTCGTCATGGTCCCAATGGTTGAGGGCGGCCACACGGTCGTATGTTTTTAGCCAGGACTCCGGGTCTTCGAACGATGACCCATGGAAAATTGGTGGTTCCCTGGGTTGGTGCATGACCATCGTGGGCTGGGACGCTGCGGTTGTCATTGTCGCTGCAGTCGCGGTCATGGCCTTGGTCTTCCCCGCCTTGTCTTTTAGAAGCCCGTACTCCGGTGGTAGCCCTTGCTGTCGGCGGCTGGTTCGCTGCTCCTGGTTGGCGTCGGTGTCTTCTCCGCGACGTGGGCTGGGTTCACGGCTTGACGGGGGCGTCCGGTACATGAACGAAGCAGCACCTCCACCAGATGTCACGGGGTCGTGACGTGGCCGAAGACAGGAGACATCGTGTTGGGATTTAAATTTATTTGGGCGAACCTGTGCCCAGTAAACGGAAAGTCCAACTACAGCAGTAGTCTTGCACAGATAGCAGTCTCGGACTGATACAAAGAGAAGTTTATTGACTTCAAACTAAAAAAACTCTTTACATCAATTTATACATACAGTGTTCGTTTAGACACCCCTCGGACTGATACAAAGAGAAGTTTATTAGCGGCGAACGGAGCGTCAGCGTTCGATCAACAACTGACAAGCGGCGAAGCGCGTCGGCATTTATACTCTTGCCGTCGAATGTTCTATCGTTATCGCTGGCGGTGGCGTAGGTTCCAGAACAATCTGTACCGTTCGCACAGTGGGCGTGATCTTATCGAAATGATCTACTACAGTCCGGAACCTTCTAGAAAACTGCAGGCGCGGTTTGCGCTGAGAATCGTGTGGTGTTTTGGGACGATAACAAAAACTTGGGAAATGGAACGTGGCAATATTCATTTTGTCTGACAAAGCAGCAGTACGTATTTTCAATTTTTGTGTCCTAATTGCAAATTTCAGTTGTTGACTTGGGCAAAGTGACCTATCAGTATACTAGTTAACATTGTTTTTGTTCCTTTGCAGACATGACGTGTTTGTTCTCACTTTTCTAGTTTTTGTACACATTTTCTTTAATTTTGTGACTCTTCAGTGGATTATATCTGTACAGTATACTTTGTATTGACTTGCGCTATGTATGGCCTACGTGCTGAACTGGCGTAGGAGTAGAAGTCTTTGTCAGGCCACATGGCCTTTAGCTTCTGCTTCCTTTCTTTTATAAACAGAAGGAATAAAGTCAATTCAATTCAATACTGTATATGATCTCACAATTGACAAACCAGCAGTACAATTTTGTGATGATCTTCTGATATCAAACTACCCAGTAAAGGAACTTTTTTCTGCTGTGAACCGCACGTCTCGCTGAACTAACCTGTTTTCCTGTATTAATCATTTTTCTCGCATTGCTTCACACTTCATGGCCTGCGTTCTTGTTTAATTTGTATGTGTGCTTTGTGTGGTGCGTTTCGCGTAGGGTTATTCAAACATACTAAACATTGGTTGGGAAAACAACCGTTTTAGCGCTGACGAATACGATGTGTCGTGAAGTGTTCACTCTTCCATAATTAGAGTTGAAAAATTTCACTCAATGCTTTCGGGTCACTTATCACAAAGTCTTGCGCTCTCCTGTTTTGAGAATACTGACTATTGATTTGTAAATTATTCGAATAAAAATATATTTGCTCTTTACTCTTGCGTGGTTTGTAATTTTATTCTCTGCTCTTTCATAAAAAAACAGTTTTTGCGACGTGTGAAACACAATGTTGTTACCACAATTTATTGATAACGTTCTTTCCTTCTTCTAAGAAGCTTTTCAGCTATCTAGTATAAAAATAAAGCGCGGAAATATGTCTCTTTGTTGGATAATAATTATACCAGTCTTATAAAATTGCACTCATATTAAGGGGAACTCTGTAAACGCAACATCTATCACGAGTTCGCGGTAGGAGAAATGTTTGCACCAACAACTGAAAAAATAAACGAGGTAATTTCGCAGCCCTCAGAAATAAAAAAAAATATTGCTTTAGATGTCTTCTGCCGTGCGTGGTAAATGGCAATGTTATGCCTAAATACGACGATCATTACTAATATTTCATTTTATTTATGCACTGTCCGTAAACTGAAAAAAATCTTCGAATGTAGGCATACATTGTGTGGATAATCCTGCGGCTATGGGCAGCCGGAAATAAGATGCTTTCGTGGTAATAAGGGCTCGACTATAAAGGTGGGCAATTTTCCGCATCCAGCCTCAGAATGGAGGACTAAGAATGAAGCGGGGATTGTGAGTGGCAGCCGGAACACAATTTATTGCTTTCATCATGAAGACGAGCAATAGCAAACTAACTTACGCGAATGAAATAACGAATAAATAAAAATAAGGGAACAATTTATTGACAATTTATTTCACACCTTCTCACTACTTCTTTTGCGCTGTATGTGGATTTCCAGCCACTAAAAAGAACGAAGCAGAAGTGCACAGGACTGTTAAACAGTTGGCTATACTCGTACTATGCTATATATTTCATGCACGGCGCCAATAAAGATCAAATGTGAGTCGGCCTTAGTGTGTGGCTCCTAATTCAGTTCCGTCGTTGGGGCGCTTTTTCTTTTAGTTACAGCACTATGATTTGATTGGTTAATACGTGGGGTTTACCATCCCAAAACCGATATATGATTATGGCAGATGCTGTAGTGAAGGACTATGGAAATTTCGACAACTTGGGGTTATTTACGTGCACTAAAATCTGAGCAAACGGGTCTACAGCTTTTTCGCCTCCAACAAAAACGCAGTTGAAGCAGCCGGGATTCGATCTCGTAACCTGCTGGTGAGCAGCCGAGTACTTTAGACACTACACCACTGCGGCGGCAAGCTATTACATCACCACGAACCAACAAACCTTTCGAGAAATCTTCAAAAGACGATATAGAGAGACTGGAAATAGCTTTAGGGAGAACGTTTGCTGAGAATAATATATACCTGTAGGCACTATGCTCTACATCCATGTTGTTGAGGTAAGCTAGCAGCCCATCCTTCAGTTTTTGCGCATTTACTGTCAAAATCTACTTCATATTTTGTCAGTGACTCATCCTCGCAAACGCAAGAAGGTGTTTAGAGTTTGGGTAGTAAAGTATAGCGATATGAAATAATAAAGATTGCTTACCTTGTAAAACAAATCGAAAATAATAACTAAGTGCAATGTCTACTTTTGTGTGAACAGAAGTAACAAATAGTTTCGTAATTATGAGAAGTTTATTTTGTTTCTGGTAATTTCCCGCAACGGCAAGAACACCACACTGTGAGGCTTTTTTCAGCAAACGACGAATGATCGCTTACACATATTCACGAATTTTCCTACTTGCCGCCAACTTGTGCCATCAGTAATGAAGACGTTACAGATATGTAAATCTTCCCTCATGGTGTCATTTGTCTATTAGACATCGGGGGATTACTTTATTTGCTCTTTTGTGAATCTTGTATTACAGGGTAAATATATCTCAATGCTTGTGCGAACTTAAAAAAAAGGAACGTGCCGGAATGATGCTGCTATTTCCTGTGCGTTTTATGTTCGTTCGTGAAAGTTACGAGCATTGCATAATCACTTGAAATTGTAACTACTCATACCAATATTTATTGGCTGCAATGACTCGCAACTCACGAGCCGACCCACGCCGTAAGCCTGCATGTCGGCATGTGACCTTACGGAAATTATACTTGTGTTAGTGTACGGTGGTGCATATTGTTTACTGCCACTGCCCATATTTTCTCTACACGAATGGAAGTCCTCCTGATAATTTGAGTGTCTTCAATTTTCTCGTATTCCAATGCAGCAGAGTATTCAGCATTTGCTACAAAATTTTTTACCGTCTTAGTATCACCATCATCATACTTGTTGCTAAGGCTGAAAAAAAGGAGAAATAGGTGTGTAACTTATTAAAGTGCACACCATGGAATTGCCCGGCACACTTTCTGAAATGACTGTAAGCGTAATTGTCAGTTTTGCTGGCACAATAAGGCCATTACCTATACAACGACTTTTTAAATGAAATAAATTTTTACACACTTCCATCAGGAGTATTTCATTAAAAAGGAAAACATGCGGTTGTTTGGCTTTCACTCGAGAAGCGCATGGAAAGTTGCTAAAGTTGTGTTGCTGCGAAAAAATCCAAGCCTCGGATATGTCCTGGATAACATTCGGCCAATTTCGCTTACTTCAAACCTAATTAAAATAATTGAAAGAATTCTTCATAGAAGGCTCAGTGAATTCATCGCTCGTCAGGACATTCTTTCACCAAGGCAAGTAGGATTTAGACAGGGGTGCTCTATATGGTCGGCTCATGTTGATTTGGAAAGCCGAATCCGCCTTGCAAAAGTATCTGGTGAGCTTTCTGCATTAGTCACGTTAGATATCGCAAAAGCCTACGATAGTGTGGAATACAGTACATTAATTTCAAGATTAGTGGACTGTGAGGTTCCCAAGTACATTATATCTTGGGTTCAGGAGTTTCTCATTGAGAGACAATTCTTTTGTTGCCACGAGGGAATTACTTCTGCCTCATATAAGCAAACAAGAGGTGTTCCGCAAGGATCAGTCCTGTCACCTCTTTTATTTAATATATTATTATCATCTATTCCCGTTCATAAAAATGTTCCTCTTTATGTCTACGCCGATGATATTGCTTTTTTCTCGTCATCCCGAGATATCAATAGTTTATATCAAATCTTGCAGTCATATTTGAGTGAGCTTGAGGTATGGCTTGGCGGGCTGTCTTTTTCACTTAATGTTAGTAACTGTGCTCTGCTTGTATTCCCTCTATCCGTTCCCGTATTTCTTTCACTGCATTATCGAAATGATCCGATTCCACAAGTAACAGCGCTAAAATATCTTGGTATTGTTTACGTGGACAATTTAAATTGGCAGCAACAAATAGAATCAAACACCCGTAAAGCAGAAAGCGCCGTAGGATTGCTCCGCCGGTTTTGCAATAAGAATTCAGGGATGCGCAGGGATACGTTACTTATGATATACAAACTTTACGTACGCCCAATTCTGGAGTTTGGCTGCGTTCTGTTTTCTGGAAGTGCTGAGTACAAATTAAGACCACTTATATTGTTAGAAAGGTAAGCTCTGCGTCTGTGTCTCGGACTACCTAGGTGTGTAGCGAATAGCGTGCTTTATTTGGAAGCTAGAATTATTCCACTTGATGCTAGATTTCGACAGCTTACTGTGCAAACATTTTTAAAACTTTACGATGCACCCCTCTTCTGTTCTCAGACAGTGTTCATCAAACATCCAGTTTCTTTCTTTCAGCGCCCGTGGTCTCGTTATCAAAGACCCCAAGTCATTTTCGTCGAGTCTCTGTTATCAAATCTTCACGTTTCCCTCCGGCATTTAACTCCCCAAACCCAATGCTCGGTGCCAGTTGACTTAATTTTCGATGATATTTTTCCAAAAAATGCCAAGTTACTTCCAAAGCATGTTCTGGAGGGCCTCCTTCAAGACCATCTAAGTCATTTTCCTAAATACGTAGTAATTTCGACGGACGCAACGCAAAATCTTCAGAAGGCTGGAGTAGGTATTTTTTTCTCATCAGCTTAATTGGTCTTTTGCGCTCCGATTGCCTGACTTCACACCAATTTATCTCGCAGAATTCCTGGCTATTACATTGGCTCTTCGAAAACTAAATTATCAGCAATCAAAAGCTATTATTATTTCGGATTCTTTGTCTGTATGTACACATCTAACGTCCGCAAAGAAGTCTCCTCTTCTCAGGATATTTTGGTCTCTCGTACCGCATAGCCTATCAGAAGTTCGGTTTATTTGGGTCCCCGGGCATGCTGGAATTGAACTAAATGAAATTGCTGATTCGCTCGCTTCGGCATCTTTAAATTTCCCTGTGGTGCCAGTAGCTCCACAGTTTCCTTTTATTACTGCCGAACGATTCAAACGCCTGTTAATCTTAAAAATGAACGAAACGTCGCTTCTACAATCTGAAGAATTTCGGCACTTGCAATTCACATGGAACACCGCAAAATGCCTTTCCCGTCATTGTGAGGTGACCCTCACAAGCTTTCGCTGTAGAATTCCTCTGTTAAATTTTTATCTCAACAAATCAGGATTTTCATTAACTAACCTATGTGTAGTTTGCAATGAACCGGAAACAATAGATCACTTTCTTCTCACATGCCGCCGCTTCGCCTCACTGCGCCGAATAATTCTTGAAAGACCGATTGGTATGCTCGGATTGCCAGTCAATACATCCACCGTATTATCGTTTGGAGCCAGTCAGTTGGGTGTGGGCCACAGTGCTATTCTGTCAGCGCTACATAAATTCATTCAGGCAACCGGAAGGATACGCTGCTAGTGGTACTGCCAGATATATCCAATTCTTTCTTCCCCTTCCTCATTCTTGTTAATTCGTTTTATATATTCTGTTTTATCGTATTCTTCTACAATTTTATCACGTTTTTTTTTCAAAGGAACATTATTATTGTTTCTATCTAATTTCTCTTTATTTTTTTAGCAAGCGTTATAAAAATTATCTATCATGAGGTACAGTGTGGCCAATCCCCCATGTGGGTATGAGCCAAAATCTCCTAGGAGACAAGACAAGACAAGACAAGACGAAAAGGGAAACTGCCGTTGGCTGCTCGTCCCCATTAGCCGATGCAATTCTGGCTCCCGATCAACAGCGTGAAAAAGTTAAAGGAAGCAAGCGTAATGCAAGAAAGTGAATCTATTGAACGTTGTACCCATATAAAAATTCTGTGCAAAACCTATGAAAAAGGAGAAAAGACGAGTTCAGGTTACACTATGAATATTTCCAATTTCACCAACACATGTTCTACGAGTGCCTTTAATTAAAGTTGCCTGCCAAGTGGTGCACCCAGGGTTCGAAATTGAACGATAACGGCATGCAGAAAAGGTGTAATTCCGATTTCGCTGGCGGGAACAACTTCGTCGACAATTGTGCTGCGTATTAGTCGAGGTAAGAGGAGCCAGCCGTACTGCAAGAAATTACGGCCTAACAGCGCATCTCGTTACTCTGCGAACGTTTGAACACTTTCGCCGCTATGAGTGGTGAAATTCAACTAAGGCAACACAAATTTGTGCAATTGGTACAATTCCCTATGCAAACTACTTTTTTCTTGCACAAACAAAATAATAGTGAAGACTGTATTCCAGTAGTTGCTAGAGAGTTTGATAATTGGTGAACAAAGACGCTAGGTTTCCAAGCTGCATCGAGAAGGCATCCTTTGCTTTTGACGGATCAGCACCGCTTGAGAATTGCGTCCAATGCAGGCGCTGTTGAGTTAAACGTACGGGGCGCCACATTTGGTGAAACTAAAAGTGATCGGCACTTGGCCTGTACGACTACATAGCCCACACTGCATGGGAGTCATCTCACTGACAATAGATAAATGTATTTGTAGACGTTTACCGCCTCAAAACCACCATATGATTAATAGAAACATAGCAGTAGAGGGCTCCGGAAATTTCGATCACCTGGGTCTCTTTAAAGATGATAGTCTTTGTTGGGAGCCTTCGAAGCAAATACTTTGGTTGGTCTGTCTGTCTGTCTGTCTGTCTGTCTGTCTGTCTGTACATTTGTCTGTTTGTCAACTCTTAGCGGCATCGGGTACTTCAAACGGCTAACCTTATCCGCA
Source organism: Rhipicephalus annulatus (assembly GCA_013436015.1). Classification (NCBI taxonomy): domain Eukaryota; kingdom Metazoa; phylum Arthropoda; class Arachnida; order Ixodida; family Ixodidae; genus Rhipicephalus; species Rhipicephalus annulatus. The sequence goes on along the minus strand of WOVY01003484.1, from coordinate 263,338 downwards.
GCGCCCACCAAAGTTGCCCAAGGTTGGAAATTACACAAGCATTCATGCTTGTGTAATTTCCTATTAAAAAGCAAATAATGCGCATGTCAGGGGCACCATAACAACACCTATATATCATGCATGCAGGTCGTTTACTAGAAAAGGCATGAATAAGTAATTTTAGGAACCGTAGCGCTCATCACGCTGCGCTGACCATGCAACGCTTGCACGGAAAGGCGAGTGTATTCATCGCTTTGCTAAGACGAGTGGGTGGTGGCACCTACCCGTCGCCTTGCGTTCTACACCTTATCACCTCTGAAATGGGTGCGCATACCCGTCTCAGAGCCACGTACTTTCTTTTCTAAGAAGACTGCCAGCTGGCACTCATGTCTCACATGTAACGTGATTAGATGCGCTTATTCACCTCCGCTGTACGCTCGAGGCACTCTAACGCAGCGCCTCCAGAATACGATTCACCAACTTTCTTGAGGAGAACCTCAAATAAATGTCTTGTTTAGTTTCTCCACAAGCAAGACTGTCGTCTTTCGACGCCGTTTGCAGATTAAATGCAGATACGGGGTCAATTTTTTCAAACCTGGAGCTAAATCTAAGCTTATAGACCACATGTACTTTTGCCTCCATCGAAAACGCAGCCACCACGGCCAGGGTCTATTCTATGACCTGCGCGTCAGTATCCGAGTGCCTTAGCCACTACACCACCCCAGCGGGTCACTGACAATTCAAGATGCTTCAGGGGTTCTGTCATCTTGTGTCGGTCTGCGAAGCAGTTTCTTTATTCTCGCAATGCGCTACCATTGTTCAAATACAACGAACGAACCAGCGCAATCTTCAAAACTTAAGGGTTCTCATAAGTTTTCGATGTTTGGGCCAAGGATTTTGAATGTGAGTCAAGCAGCTCGCAAAATGACTGAATACTTAAGCTTTTTTGGACCCAGCTCTTAAAACTCTTTATTGCCTCCCATATTTGTGTTACAGTATGATTGCGTAGTTGAGAAGGTCTAGATAAAATAAAAAGAAACAAGAAAAAGGATTTTTAAAAAGTGTTTCATTGTGAAGAACAACTTATATGAAATTAGTCTTTCACGGCTTGTCACAAAGCAATGTGAACTTCGTGCTGTGTCACTTGGAATGCCATCAACTGCTTAGGTCAGCAATGAACAATCTTTTGAGGCAGATGGCTGAGTCGTACGAAGTCGAAAAAGTGGGGAACAATAACTTTCTTGGTTGGGGGATAGAAAGAAAGGAAGGTTATTTGCACCCGCAAAAAGAAATATGCACATTCACAACAATGCTTACAACTTGAATGAAAATCGTATTTATTTTCAAAGCACTTGTCACAAGGTTGCAATTTACCAACATCAGTTGACTTACCGAACGAACAAGATCTTTCCTTATTTTTGTTTATGCTCACATGAGGCCGAGTATGCTATGTCAGCCTTCAGATATGAACTGACAACAGATACATAAGGACAGCAGGTGACATTGTGCCCTTTACGCATTCCGCAGCCCCACTTGAAGAAGGTTGCCGAACTCTGACTTGATATTTAACCAGGTGCTTGATCGGGCTAGTTGGTGCTACATGGTAGACGAAAAAAGTGCTTAACAGCGCAAACCGTCAGTCACCGTCAGTGATTACCTCCGGACTGAGTGCTCCAAAACGAGTAAGCGCCTTCTGTTGATGTCAAAGACTTGTTTTTTTTTTACCTCATGACTTAGTGTGCGATGAAGTTAGCCAGTGTATTAAGCGTTATGGCTGCACCAAATTTCAGAATGCATGTGAAATTCTTATTCACAGGTTTTTAGAACTACTGCTCTTTCATCTACTTTCGACCTTTGTACTTCGCAAGGACACTTTCTACACTCAGCGAGAAGGAGTGTGCATTGGCTTTTGTTTATCTCCGCTTCTTAGTGACCTTTTACTCGCGCGGCATGACAGAAGTCTCATGGCTAACCTCCATCAGACAAGCATAGTAAAAGTGTTCTGCTACCATGACGATTTTTCAGTGTTTTACCCTATCGACCAACTTGACGCTCAACGAACCACCGGTGAGATTTCTGACGTATTCCGACATGAAATAAAGCAACTTGAATTAACGTTGGAGCCTATTTCTGACGACAAGCTACACTTTCTAGACTTAGAAATGCTTTTTATTGGTGTACCATGTGTGTTGGCGGTATGAGCCACGCTCGAAGAAAAGCCTTCTTCCTTTTACGTCCATCCATTCTAAGCTAGTGAAGTATGGCATTACTTTTTCTTGCCTAAAGGAAGCTATAACTCGTTCTTGTTCCCACCAGGTAGAATGTAGTTTTTGAAACCGAGTTCATCGCCCCGCCGCGGTGCTTTAGTGGCTAAGGTACTCGGCCGCTGACACGCAGTTCGCGGGTTTGAAGCCCGGCTGCGGCAGCTGCATTTTCGATGGAGGCAGAAATGTTGTAGGCCCGTGTGATCAGATTCGGCAGCACGTTAAAGAAACCAAGGTGGTCGAAATTTGCGGAGCCCTTCATTACGGCGTCTCTCATAATCATTTGGTGGTTTTGGGACGTTAAACCTCACATATCAATCAATCAATCAAACCAAGTTCATCGCCTTAAACAAGGAGGTTTTCCTGAACCCCTGCTAACTTCCATCGCCGAGACTCCCCCTACGTCACTAAGAGTGCTTGATAAGGGACAATGTAACAGCCTACTCAACAAACCACATTGATTGATTGATATGTGGGGTTTAACGTCCCAAAACCACTCTATGATTATGAGAGACGCCGTAGTGGAGGGCTCCGGAAATTTAGACCACCTGGGGTTCTTTAACGTGCACCCAAATCTGAGCACACGGGCCTACAACATTTCCGCCTCCATCGGAAATGCAGCCGCCGCAGCCGGGATTCGAACCCGCGCCCTGCGGGTCAGCAGCCGAGTGCCTTAGCCACTAGACCACCGCGGCGGGGCGACACACAAACCACATTCCAGCACGGCTGTTATTCCCTACGTACACGAGGTTTTCCTTGGGATAAAGAAGGTCGCGGGCAAAATAGGTGTATGAGTGGTGTTCTGCGCACGCGACGAGCTCTCTGGGCTATGTCGCAGAGTCAATAGTGAAGGATGTAAGAAAAAAGCATGTACTCAGAGACAAGCTACGTGCTATGTTGAATCTGTTTTAGCGGTTGCATATAAGATATTGTTTACATGCGGGCTCTGTTACATTGGCCAAACAGGCCGATGCATTGATGATCGCTTGAGGGAGCACGCTTGCTCTCTAAAAGGCTCTGTTTCCAGCCACTTGGCGGGCCATTCTAAACGTGTGGCTGCCAGCCAACTTTCGACAAGTGTGCGATTATGGGGCGATATACTAATCAGCGCGAACGCGAGATTAGCGAAGCCTTCCACATTCAACAATTTAGTGCTTCCTGTGTTAGCGTACCTTCAATTTTTCTTCACGGCTGTGAATTTCGTTATCTAGGGTTTCCTGATATGACTGGTTCTTGATAAGGTAGGCCGTTCGGCTTATGTATGTGCGATTTTGCCGATGTTGTGTGGTTTTGCGCAGATTGTGTTTTCTATATATTGCAGTTGGATTGCAATAAACTTAAGGTTGTTCGCTCAGCGCTCTGTTTTCTTCTCTTCTATGCCCTCCTGTCGTTTGCGCTGTTAAGCACTTTCTTCGTCTGACTTGATTTGTTACGTTATGGGTCAGCAGCTCACCACGCATTGCCACACGCATTTATAATGCTTTGGACCTAGCACTAGGGGAATGTAAGCCTGTCATGAGTAGCATGCAATGTTAATAACGCTTTTAGGTATAGAAAGTATAATAGATCGCTATTGTGAGACTGCAGCCTTGCCCTCCACGACGGCCACCGACGTCTCAACGTTCTAGCTGCAAGACTTCATCATCCGACATGGTCCACCTCGCGTGATCGTCAGCGGCCGTGGACGGTCAATTTACGGTAGATATCGTAGAAGAGCTGTTACGTTTCTGTTACTTCTACATGCGTCACTCGACACCATATCATCCGCAAACAAATTGAATTATGGATCACACCAACCGAACAACTGTCAACGTGCTCTCTATGTATATTTCATCCTGCCATAAAACTGGGATGACGCCCCCCTTTCATGACGTATGCGTTCAGCAATGCTAAGCATGAGACCACTGGTCAAAGTCTTTAGTTCTAGCGCCTCCGCGGCGGTGCTCTCTTAAAACAGTTTTGCCTTTTATGTTCATGAGGACCTCACTGTCACCGAAAACCTCTGGCCTGACGAAGAGTCACCTAGTATTTCTCGTTTACAAACTTTGGCATCGCGTGGTTGATCAAAAATGCGATGCGACATTTGCCATCATCGTGTTACTCAATGTTTCAGATAACTAGTGCGGCTATAGACCCCGCTGTGAAAGCGCGGTCATGTCCGAAGTTCTTGCCTACGTATGACGGAGCGTTTGCTGTTTTTAAAAAGATCAATCAGGTCACATACACAATAGCTCGCGTCCCGGCTAACGATTCAATAGCTCACCGTCACGGCTAATGGTTCAAGCGATCAATATAAAAACCCAAGGTTACGTTGCTCGCTTAGAGATCTCGACGCTAAGCTGAATCACCCAACTCGCCCCGTCGGCTTTGTTTGCGGAGAGAGAAATCTTGCACGTATCCACGAGGACCACTGAACATGCTGGCTGCCCCAAGTGGCAGCTAGAGAGCAGACGGCGATTCTGCGGGAATCAACTTGCTGGCCATTCTGGAGCTCACCGTCGTGACCTACAAGTCTCGGTCTCTTTTGCACGTAGCATTATTTAGTTTTCGGCATGTGTGGTCAAATAACAGGACTTTTCAGCGCTTGTGGCTTGGGTACGTAAAGCTTTGATGTCGAAGTGAAGTCCCCTCAGCAGTGCTTCAACTTTCGCCCTGCAAGTACTGCTATAACCATACTGCGCGAGGAGAGTCTGACGAAGACGCCATGGCTAGCTGGTGCACAAGGGCCTCTCCGTTATCCGCAAATCAACTCGCTCCAGTAAAATAAGCGTTATGCAGCTGACTGTCAGATTGTTGTTTGTTGTTTTGTGACATAGAGTGCACACTGCCAAAAGTTTTTGTATTTGATATCCCCTTGATATTTGGTAAACTCGACTGCTGCAGCACCTTTGTCACCTGCTTTTTCATAACTCATATAGACACTGGCCTTTCTAACCTTGCCTATCACTTTACAAAAAGCCCCTTTGTCTCGTTCATGACTTATTTAATGAAGAAGTCCGCAAAATATAAATTAGTCACAATCTCGTCGGCAATATCGTTTGCTGTTCCTCAACCAAACTCTCAATGAAAATGGTCGCCAGGTTTTTTTTTTTTCAAGTCCTCGGAGGGTCCGACATGTGTCGCACAACTAAAGGCTGCCAAGAGGGTCGTAATTTTGGAGTTTGGTGCACATTTGGTGCAAAGAAAGACTCAACTAATGGCGCAAGCATATCCACCAAGGCACATGTGTGCCCGTGCTTGGGCAGTAAAGGCATGATCACACGCACCTTTCCGTTACTAGAGAGCAGCGTCCGGGTATGTCTTTCAAACGCTTCCACGAAAACACGCAAGAACCAACGGCCAGAAAAGACGCACAACAAGGTGTAGTCTTGCGAGTGCAGCCAATGAAGGCGCACAATTTTCAGGTAATAGAATGATTTGGCTTAGTGCACGCAACGCAGCGTTGGAGAGTGCTTACGTGATGAGTCCTTCAGACGCGGGTTGTTTTGATTGCGCTAAGTCTTTGCGGACCACTGAACTACGATATTCTTTTGGACTAAGCATTTGTTCATTAAAACATGCAGGGGGTTTTAGGAATGGTATTTCAAACACTTCAGGCACGATGCAAACATTATTACTATGATTTAGCAGCCACGACAGTGCTTAGCTACTGCTCCTGTTGTTTGTTACCGTGTATCACTCGCACAAGGTCACTACTCCTCCGGAAAAAAACTACACCAACAGTGAAATGTTAAAACAACGTTGAACAGAGTCCATCTTCTTACTTTCGAATGATGAACCTTCTTCAATGGATGTCTGTCGCGAAACGCCACAGCTGTTTCTAAGTAATCACTGACGCTTGTGCTTCGTTTCTGGTTCGTCAGAATCATGCAGCTTCCAATCCTTTGCTGATACCCCTCACATTGCTCTACGGCCAATTTAGAGAATGATTTGAAGTTTCCATATAAGAAGCGGTGATTGCAAACTTTAGCTCCCACTAGCAGAGTACCTACCAAATGAAGGCATATGCTGTAAGCATAGACGTTATGTGCTATGTAAGATTACTATGATGAATTTATTTCGCATCCCAGTGACTGTTTAAATGCGCTCCTACGGGCACCCATGAACAGGCTGTACTGTTATGTCTTGGGTTGTTCACTTTTTTTTTCCTAACACGTTATCGTTTACAGTGTGACCTTCGGCTGTAAAGTAGATCAGCAACCATTTTTCTCCAAAATCGTGTTGTAGTGACCCTTACAAGCTATCTCTGACAAGATATGTCGAGCGCGACTTCAGTTTGCGCATATTATTGGCATAAGCTTACACCGCAAGTCCACACATGAAACAAAGAATCGTATAGCATCTGGGAGAACAAGCTGGAGTCACTTGTTTTTACAAGTTCTTTTCAAGTGTATTTGAACCTCACGCGTTTTCTGAATCATAAAGGTAATTATGGAGATGGTTTACACAAGTTTAAGACATTAATCATGTACTCTGCTCATATGAGATTTATTAGATGAATGTAGGAGCCGACTCATTGGTAAAAAACTATTTAGAAAGCACCTTACGAAAGCAATGTAGAGAAATGTTTTACATGAACTTTAAGTTGAAACCAAGCTATATGAGCAGAGGCATGTTTATGCGAATCAACAATAACCAAATAAGAAATCCCTGCAACGTTATTTCAGTTACACAACTAGGCCTAACTCTCTAGCACTCTCAAGTGAGAGTGAGCATCGCATGATCTGAACTACCTCAACACATGATAGCTTATCTGTGCATTCTACAAAAAAACGCAAAATATTATTAGGGGAAGGCACGGCGTCAGATTTCACCTTGGTGCTTGGGAAAGCCATTTTGGGGAAGTCAGCCAAAATGGTAATTGGAAATCGATGTCAAGCATCGACCTCGCCGATTCACGAAAACGAAAATGCCGGTTGGTAGCTTTTATGAAAATCTTTTTTCAGTCAAATACCCTGAATTTACGAGAAAAAGAGAGTGATGTTTTACGATCAATATCAAAGAAAAAAGAAACGTCTCTGGAGTAACGGCGATGAGCGACTCGTGGGAGACAGATTTTCTTTCTACGTGCTGCCAACTCGTAAAGATTGCTTCTTAGTAGGACGTACTTGCGCTGTGACAAAGCCAAACGCATTGGGCGTGTGGTTGAGCTTTTTACTGTTGATCGCAACGCAATAAGCATTCAGTGACCGTTTTCACGGCAAGGTATTTCACGCGGTCCCACGAAGCCAGTAATCCGTACAGTGATCAGTTTGGTTTTCGGCCTTTCTTTCTCTCTTTCGCTCTCTCCTCCTCTATGGTTAAAGAGAAATAAAGAAACGAAGAACAGAAACAAACACAATTCCTCTATTTCGGAAAAGCGAAGAAAATTGCCGTTACTGTGAATCATTCAGCAACAGAAATGGTATTTTACGCTCCACACATCGCTGTTGGTTTTATCCGATGTGGACTTCTTTTCAGCTTGTGTATTCGAACAGCGATTCTCCTTATACTTCTGCCTTAACAGTATGTGTAAATTGCAAAACCGTAGCAGCGTTGGGATCGCGATGGCGTTTACTAGGCAAAATCGCCTGATCAGCGCTTCAAACGAAGAAGACATTTTTCATGATGATGATTATATACAGATGAAGAAGGTGAAAGTCGAACGCTGTGAATATTGTACCTAGACTGATTTCCCTCTCGCGTGGAAGCGGCCAACGTGGCCGCTGTTTATGACAGTGGAGCACGTTGCATGGATGGTTTTAAGCACGACATGTGAACAACCTCTGTACCACGAAAACGGCCGTCGGAAGGCATGACAAGAGTGGTACGTGGTAGTTAACAAGAGACGTCTGCTCGACTATGGCGTAGGGGCCGATGAAACGTGAGTGAACTTATCACACAGGCTGGAAACCCGCATTGGGGTCCACAACAGTACTTCGTCTCCAGTATTGAAGTGAACTATGTGGTGGACGCCAACGTAGCGAGTCTTCCGCTCTTGTTGGCATGGCTCTGTATCGAGGCGGGCACGTCGGAGACAATTGGTCATTCGAGAGATTAAGTGCTCACTCGATGATGACGACTAGTTCACAGGGATGTCAAAAAAGGGGATGTCTAGTGGAGATGTCGGTTGACGGTCATAGACGAGAAAGAATGGACAATAGCCCCTGGTGCGCTGCGTAGCGGTATTGTACGCAAAAGTCACGAATGGCAGGATGGCATCCCAGTTGGGGTGGTCGGCGTTGATATACATAGATAACATACTGGTCAAAGTTCAATGGAAGCACTCTGTGAGGCCGTTAGTCTGGGGATGGTAGCTGGAAGTCGTCTAATGAATTGTAATACATGCGTGGAGAACGTGTTAGAGTAGTTTCGAAAACGCCATGCCACGGTCGCTCAATAGGATGCGTGGCGTACCATGTCTCAGAAAGATTACATGCAGAAAAAATGTGGCAATGTCCTCTGCCGATCCTGAAGGCAGTAGAGCTGTTTCGGCATACTTTGTCGAGTGGTCAACGGCTGTGACAATTCAGCGCTTGCCGCTAGTTGATATTGGTATTGGTCCATAGATGTCAATGCTGATGACATCGAAGGAAGCGTCAGGACAAGGTAGAGGTTGTAGGAGACCGGCTGGGGAGGAAGTGGGTCGCTTGCGGCGTTGGAAGAGCGAGCATGACGCAACACGTCCACGCGTCCTAACATTTCGTATGCGTGTTCAAGTAGTCGACTTTACTCCCGCAGCCATCTTAGATCGCATGGCGCGCCACCTATAGCTTGTGGTCATTGTGCATAGCTTTTATCATTGAGTGGCTTTTTGTCTGTCATCTCTGGCTGAAAGCGCTCTTTACGGATTTTATTTTAACAGTTCATTTCATGCCGTTACACTCTAATGCAAAAAGGGTGTTAAAAAGGTGTGTGATCCGTCCTTTTGGGGACTAATGGTGCTGCCACAACCATGATACTTTTTAAGGACTAACGGCATCGGTTCTAACAGTTAGACCCCGCAAATGAGCTCAAGGGTCTAACGTTTAGTCCTCACACTTACGCCTTAGTGAGTAACCGTTAGTCCCACAATTCAGCTCGGGGACTAACATTTAATCTTCACATTTGCACCTTATAGCACGACTGTTGACCCCCACAATTACACCTTACCTTGCCACCGTTATTCCTCGCAGTTGCACCTCACCAGCCGAACGGTTGATTCACTGAAATACTCCAATCGGATGAACTTTTTATACCCAGTTCAAACATGGTTTTTTGTTTATTTTCCACCAGGCCTAATACTTTTTTTGCCTGTTTTTCTGCGTAGTGAGCAACAAATAGCGCGGGAAAGAATACACAAAAAAGTAGTTAGCCTAATAATGTGTAACTGCTTTCGCATTCACGGCAACAACGAAAGACAAAAGTGAGACATCAAAATCTTTTATTTCTCTACATACACATAAAGTTTCTCCATTCTTTTAAGTGAATTCATGGTGAAGTGTACAAGTCCAGTCTCGTTGCCAATCCTTGTTCACTCCTTGGGGAGCTCCTCCGACGGAAGCGATAGATGACAGGCACTGCAGACGCCAGCGCACGCAACAATCTACCTGTTGTGTTCCCACGGCTGTACATACAATAAGGTAAAGGTAGTAAAATAGTTAGACACAAGTGACAGAAGATGAAGATGCACGCATATGACAAGTGCGTGCAAGTTAATATAAAAGCATGCGTGCAAAACATGAGACGCGAATAACATTACCTTCATATGCAGCGCATTCCATTTTAAGCTGCTCTAACGAAAGAGATTGATGACAGGCATCGCAGATGCCAGCGCACACAGCCAGTTGCGCATCCCCGTAGCGCAACATCTTAGGAGCGGCGGCCGCAGCCAGAACTCCTAGAACCACGGTGCCGCCAACAAGTCGGCGAGTTCTACGCGAGCTACGTCCTTCAGCTCGAGCAGGCGAACGCGAGACCAAACACGGCGCTGCACGCGGAGTGTCTGCCGCCAGCGAACTTCGAACAGCAGAGCGAGCGTACGCTTGGCCGCCGTCACGAACAGCACCGAGCTGGTTTGGAGCAAGCGCAGAAGAAATCGATGGTAATGCGGCCCTTTTACACAAACTCGAGCGAGTGCGGCGCGCAAACGCGAGTCCGCCGCCGCGGCCGACGGACGGCACCGAGCTGTTTGCGATCGACTGGCGGGAAAGCCCACTTTAATGGCGACCAATTTTCACTGAGTTCCGACGCTAACGAAAGCCCCGTCAGCCCGTTCTGGTGCACTTACAGCGCGCGACACACTACAACCAAGCTCTTTACGATAATCCGCAACGCGTTTTCGACGACTCCCAACACAGCGACGAGGTCTCAGCCAAATATCGTCAGCCCGGAGCTCATCGCGGCGGCGAAGACAGGCGAGCGCTCGATGAGCATGCGTACGGGAGGGCGACGGCAATGGCGGCCAATTTCCAGGTGGTCGCGAAGCACTGCCAAACTTCAGACGCCAATCTGACGTTCGCGGTGCATTTCGTGCGTGCGATATACAACACGACCGAGCCCGTAACCGGCAAGCACGATCCGTATTGCACACACGACAAGTAGAGTAAAATAAAGAATGATAACCTACTTGCGAAAGAATCCAGCGCTGATTTCTGCTCCGAGATTCTCGGCCATGATGTTGGCCTTCCGAACTGTTCCTGTCGTCTGTTGTTCGTGACTATCTTGAAGCCAGAGATATACAACGCGGCGTGGTGACGTGTCCAGACTTGCCCCAGGCTTCGCGGGTTCAACGAAACGTAAAAACAGTAGCCCACGCTGATCCAAGCGTACGCACAAGCACCACGTCGTAATTCCTAGATCGTCTAATCCAGATGGCCGTGGTATAGCACTCCGAGCGCGACGCCACGCGAACCGTCGCCAGTCAAATACGGGGAAATACATAGCCAGGAGAGGAGGATGACGGCTAGTGACCTTGGCCCCGCTTTGTGCGCTGCCTGCGTTTCCCGAGGGTGGGTTGGGGGTAGACACTGCGCCGTGCCCCCGACCGGGGTGCAGAAATTAGGTGCCTTTGTCCTGTTCTAAATACTACCACCACCACCAATCCGCGGGCGGTTCATCCCTTTGAAGCGTGTTTGGAAACAAAGTGGTTTGCACGCGGCACGCTTCCCTTTGTGGTTTCTGTGAACGGTCAACACATTCATCGCGCGCGCCTATTTGACTCCGTTACTCTTTTTTAGGTAATTTTGCCTTATAGTGTATGTGCTAGTGGAGACAGGAAATGCTTCATTTCATTCTTGTTTACTGATTTCCTAGTAATAATTATTTCTTCAGTTGCTGTTCTCATATATGTCGCTATAGTCTTGGTGAGAAATAGCGCAGAAAACCAAGATTTAGGTACCGATTGTGAAGAGGTGAACATGACACTGAAACACATACTGAGGGGTAATTCTAGACGCCTTAAGCACCACAGGAAGAAATAATCGGGATTATTTCTTCTTGTAGTGCTTTAAACGTCTAGAATTACCATTTAGTATGACGAACCAACTAGCCCAACAACAAGTACTTCTAAGTTAAACTGAAACACATCCTTTTCTTATCTTTGTATTCCCGTTAGAGTACCTATGAGCGGTTGAAATTCACCATTCAACACCCACCGTGCCGCCAACTGACAGTAACAACGGGTGGAAGCATTATTCAAATAGCCAATTTGTTTTTTTGTGTATGTGTAATATAGGCTCACCTGTAACGCCTTAAGAGTTCGCGTTTGTTACTTACTACTTGAATGCCAACCACACGTTTGTTGAAAATAACAAAAAGCCAACAAAACAATTTTAATAATAGTGGCACTTTTGCAAGCGTTTGTCCGCCTCCATGTCAATTGTATCACGAGTGAGGCCATCGGCAATGACAAAAGCTCAAGCCAGAGAATAGACGAGTTGTTCGACGTGTGTAAAGACAGCCGGTGGTAGGAGGCGTACAGACAAGAAAAAGCAAAAATCGCATCAAGACAGCATACTTCGGGGACCTTGGCTCTGCGACAAAAATAGTGCGAAATACAAAGGTGGGCTTGCGACATCGGCGTCAGGCCTCATCACAAAGCCGCACGAAGCAGCCTTCTTCCATTCAGCTTACGCTGAGTACAAGTCTTCCGATTGACTCGATCATTTCGAAAGCATGACGTCGCATAACAAGTAGTGAGGAAGATGCCAGGAAAAGGCCGACTTGTGACTTGTTTATTTTCTCCTGTATGAATGGCACGAACGTGGTTTGTAAACCAAAGCGCTATACTCAGCCCATGAAAAAAAAATGCTAGAGCAGTCTTACGCTGATATCGCAAACACTGTGGCAAAAAATTGAGTAAACAGAAAACACTGCAAGCGAAATTTCCACTAATTATATGCTATCACGTATAGTGTAAATAATAATGCCTGTAAAATCACGCGTTTCTGGTAATAAAGTATGCATGGTGTCGAGAAAGCGAGGCTGAAACACTTTATTTGGCAAACTTGTGCACAGAAAAAAAAGATTTGGGGATGTTAAACCCCACATGTCAATTAATTATTATTCAGCCACCTGAGCGAAAGTTGTCCCGGTGCTGAACGCCGACCAATCTTGATCGCCTGGCTGCATTCCCAATATGGAAAATTTGAATCAAATAGCAGATATGTCTTTTATTTGGGTGCCACATTGATCCGGGAGTAATACGTTGTGTGTGTCTTTAGTTATAAAATACATTGATATGTAATTTTAAAGAGCGCAGTGTTTATTAGGATTCGCTGACAATGCGATGCTATGAACGAAAGAGTGGGTGTTTCTTACGCTTCTCTAAAAGGATGTGGTGCTGACACTTGCCAGTTGCTCTGTGCACACAGCATATCCACGGAGTGCATGACGATGAGTGGTGATGAAGCAATCGTCCGTCTGTATGCACTGCCGTCTGTCCATTCGTTCTTGTTTCCGTCCGTCCTTGTGTCCATCTGTTCATGCGTTCATCTGTGCGCCCATCCATCCGTTCGTCCATCCACCTGTTCACGCACTCGTCTGTCTATGCATCTATCCGCCCGTCCATCTGTGTGGCATCCGTCCATGCATTCGTCCATCCATTCGTGCGTCTGTCTGTGCGTGCACCTGTGTGTCTCTCCGACCATGCATCTGATCATTTCTTCACCAATCTAGTAAAAACTCCAAGTACCACGATCTCGCATCTTTTCATCCTATATTCACCCTATAGAAGTACCGCCATCCAGCAGACATTCCAAAGACTAAACGAGAGGTCGCACGGCCAGACTAGAAGAGCGGCATGTGCGCACATTCCTAAATCCTGCGCTTCGTGTCTCTACTCTGCTTAAAAGTTTTTTTCAGCACTGTTAAGGCTACAGGCCCCTCAGGCAATAGAAAGTGCGCTTAGCCCATCCACATGTATTCATTCGTACCGTGTCGTCTGCTCACCGTTTTCACGGCGTCTGTCCACCGAATTGTGATTATAATGGCTATTTTATCACTTTAAAATGAAGTAATGCTATTAAACGGGGATCTACACCGGGAACTTGAAGAAGCCTGAATTTGTTGCTCTGCAAACAATAACCTGTTGGCCACTAACTTCTCTTTGTGGCTTTTCTCTTCCACGCTGTTCGTGGCTCTCGTAAGTTTGTTTCTCCGTCGATGCGCCCCTTCACGTCTTTTGTTTCTACCGAAGGAAGATCCGATGTGCACGGAGTTCTGTGTGAGGTTGCGTGTCCGATATATGAAGATTTAGCGTTCTTGATCCGATGTTGAAGTCGAAACATTCGATATTGAAGTCCGAATGTGGCTAAGCAAAAAGCACATCTCGCTATTATTGACAAAAAGTACCTGATGCCTAAATCCCAAAATGACATGAAACAAATCAATGGCTGATTTCACTATTGTTTACTGCTATCAGCGCTGTTGGCGTGTAGCAAGAGCAAGTCTTGATCGAAGGGGGTGGTCCCTTCTGCATGGGTGCAATCATCTTGATTTGTAAACGCTGTTCTCGGCGGTAACCGTCGTAAATAATAAACTGCGTACAAAAAAAATGCGAAGAATAAACATCACGGATTGATGAGGCGTAAAACGCACTCAAGACACGCCAATTCTGGCCAACCGTGTCCATTTTTGTCCGCTTGAATGAAGGAATACATTTTGCTGCGCAAGCGTGTGGCTTTCTTACATCCCGTAGCTTTAGTAGCGCGGAACCAAAGTCACGAAACAGAGTATAGTTCTCACCTTTAGCCGCCTCTAGTTCATGCAACTGCTACCCAACGCTCGCTAAACCTTGCTAAAACCAAGGAGTTACGCCCAACGAGTTCAACGTGGCAACACGATAGTGATTCAAGTGCATCCTTCTGATACTGTGTATAACTGTATCGCTTCGAATGGGTTGTTCTATTGTTTGTAGCGGACACTCGTATGATTGAGCTAAGTTGGCATTCGGTTGAGCAGAGGACACAAGCTTTATTTTCTTCTATTCGTTCTTTCTTCCCTGCACACGTGCCAGCGCTGACGAAGGGCTATTTCTAACCCAGCAGCTACAAAAGTTAGTCTTCCAACCTCCTCTTGCATAACTACTGTAATTGCAAGAGAAATGTACCCTATTCAAAATCGACAGTAGTGAAAGTCAATTGTACAGTCTCAAATAACCCTTACAAATGTACAGAATGAAAACAATGTTGCCTCTAAATGTGTTCTAAAAAATTCTGATAAGTGATTTTTTGTTCTCAATTCCTGCCACGTTTGAGTTAAAGCGATTCCCTTTTGTGGCAACATCCTTGGGAAAAGCGTAGATAACAGCCGATTGTGTTGGCAAGAAAAAAACAAGTAAAGCCAACCCTTGCCAACCAAAACTACTTGCTGATTAGAAAAGAGCCAATGCAGTTATTCGAAAAGTTTGGTAACAGAGCGTTCAAAAGTGTGTTCAATTAAAAAAAGAAGGGTGACCGAAAATAAGAAAACAGCAGGAACACATTAAGATGGGTCTCATCCGGCTGTTTTTCTCGACACAAAAGCATCAAAGTGCAATTAAGCTGAAGTACTGAATGTACTTTTGCATGTTTTCTTTTCTACATCAATACAAACTTTACAAGGCAGATAGGAGAAAGCTGCAAGCGTATGAAGTAAAATTAGAAAGATTTACCAGCACCGAGATGCGTTGGGAACACTTTATGAAAAATTGAAGCAATGTAAATGTTTGAGAAGAAAGAACAGAATCACTACTGCCCAGAGGAAGCCTGCGTTGTAATGGTTCGGTGGTACAGGTCAATGATGATTCGCAGGTTAGTTATCTATCGGAAATGGCAGCAGTGTTTTCGTTTCTTTTCGTAGCACTGACGCAATGTACGACGCTCCCAGGATGGGAAAGTGAACGCTGAAAGGTTCCTTGTTCAGCAGATCTGCAGCTTTGCGTACATCTTCAATAACTCAAAATACCGCCATTAGCAAAAGCACGGACGTTTGGGCGAATTAGTAACTCATCCAAGACCTAGTGGTGGTGTGCAAAAGCACCACCATTGTAAAGTCGGAAGCAGAGGAGTAGGAGCAGGAAACAATTAAGAGTGTCTCATTCAATGAGCACCTGACTGGTCAAGTTACTTTAGAAGCGTCAAAATGGTAGCCCTAAAGAGAAAAGAAAAAAATAGACAGTAGAGAAAGGACATCTCTATTAGTAGCATTCATAGTGACACTTCTAGCGTGGTTATATACAAATTGACACATCAATCTAGCAATTCTTGTGGGTTAAAGAAAATAATTGTATCACAAAAAATAACAGAAATTACTTTTCGGTAAAGGATAGCTGGCTTCCGTTTTTTCTCATTGTTTATCAGGGCAGCCCCAGTGTCATGGACCGCTCTGAATTATCCCCAGTGAAGATTATAGACGTGAGTTAACATACTGTCAAAAAGGAGCGCTCAAAAAAGCACGGGTCTCGAAATTGTAACTGTTTCGTGAAATCAAGGTGTCAGGCTGACGCGACAGAAGCCGATGAAAGAAAAAATAAACAAGCATCAAAAGACTGTCGGGAGTGACACCTCTTCCACTTGAAGGCGCCGCACTACGCTGACCAACCTCCTCGCATCTATCACCGAGCAAATTCGGGAAGCTCGAGGAGGAAAACGTGAGTAACTCCACGGTTACGTCACATGTCGCAGCCAGTTTGAAAAAATTCCCACCCCTTCCCCTGCTCTGGCTGTGCGGCACGTCGGCGAAGCTTCTAGAAACCAGGACAAACGTATTCTCAATGCCCACGGGCTGTAGGTGGCTTGCCGTGCAATTCAAGGTGGCTGCGGGAAGATGATGAACCCGCGAATTCGCATAGAAATAATTTGCATGCATGGACGTATCCCCAAGTCGCTTTCACCGGAAGAACTCTTGATCGTCGAATGAAGGTGTATTGGACCAAAGTACTCTCTCAAGCGATAGGAAGTGCTAAATGTTCGCTACCTCATTTCTTGATGCTCTGCCAAGGGTGGTGGTGCCAGATGATCGACCGTGCATCAAGGACGCCTTGCGTAATCCTGCCCATGCTACAGAAAACTGCACGAAGTCGAATTGACTTATGAACTCACCGGCACATTTAGATACTTTATATTGAGCGTGCCTGGCGGATTTGCCGCAATAGTGCGCCACAAGGGAGTGACGCGCCTTCGCAGCTGCATGGGACCTAATGTTTAACGTAGCGATGGTTCGCAAACATATCACGCCGACGTCACTACTTGCGCTGTAAGTACCATGGAGTTGGTTCGTCAACAGAGAACAAGCGTCTACTTCTCATTAGGTAGCGCTTGCGTCACAGCCATGTTCTTACTCTAACAGTGCGCAACTCCCTGCCCTCCAACGCTGCAGGTTGGATCAGCGCAATCGCGAAATAATATCAAAACGAGTACACGCGCACGCTTTTTGCAACTTCAAAATATTGAAAATTCTTTGAATAATAACGTCGTTCGCACAGTACGAGTGAAGTGCAGAAGTCATCAGAGGCGTGGACTGTAGTCGTAACTGCACGTTTGATAGCTCTGATTATTTCGCTTCTCTGGTGGAGCTTGAGCGTGTTGGCGGCATGCGGCGCTCCGTAACACCCACTGTATTTGGGCTACCTGCAATGCACAAGAAAAAACATGCTTTTGTTTTGAGCTCGCTGAAGGATATTATACAATACGTACAACCAAAGCGACTTACGAGCGTGACAAAACCATAACGCACGACCTGGCGTGAAGCGCAACTCGCTCCCTGTGAGTTAGCAGATGATTGTTCATTCTCGCTGTAACTTTCGGTGCATTTTACGTTCAGTGGAAACCCCCGACGTCAAGACGATTTCTACGAACACCACTGCTCAAAGTAATCTGACGAATTTTCTTCATCGAACGACTTTGACAACAGTAGGAACGCGTCACTCAACACGCACAACACCAACACAGCGTCACTCACCCCGTTTATCTGGGCGAGGAGAAACATTCCCTCAGACACTCGGCAAGAATCAAACTGCTTGTAGTGTGCTGCCATCTATCAAAGAATGTAAAAATCTAACGGCGCAGCGTTTACCAAGGTTTGGAAAAGCAAGCTGCGAGCCTGCTCTACTTTCCGCATAAAATGAATGTTATGGGATTCATGCGCAACGAAAGCGCTGATGAATGCTCTACGCACGTAAAAAAGTGAGAAAAACTGCAAAGGTCAGACGAGAATATAGTATAAACTACCCAACGTGGCTGCAGAAAATCTTGCGAAGCTGATAAGTTTACTCTGTAGGCTATATTCGAAAGAGCCACTTGCCATGTAATTTCACAAAAACTTAGCGTCTCGCATGAACAATTCAGAATAATCTCGTCACCGACGGTCGGGTTTATTCTCTGATGCGCGAAATCTACAAAGCGGTTTGTGATCTTTCTTGCTTACACGTTACACTGAGGCTAAGCTGAACAATGGAGCGTCTGCCTACTGATCATTCTCGAGATGACGCTGCTGAAATTCGCTAGGTGGCGCGACAGTCTATGAACATTCGGTTCGGACTGTCACGGTGGGTAGACGTGTTCTTTGAGTGCTCCCGATCGACTGCGCAGATAAGTTGTTTTGCATGTTTTGAGCTTGTCTTTTTACTTATAAGGCAGCAGTGAAAATCTATGTAGCACTTATCTTATTGTATGGCTTTTCGGGAGTCAGTCACCAGGTATTTTATAAGGTGCTGCGTGTGTATGTGTTTATTTTTTTGTTGTTTTTATTTTTTGCCACCACATGGAGGAGGTGCACCTGCATTGAACACACAAGTTTTTGTAGTGGAGATTATACTTACTCTTTTTCGTAGGGCAGGGCTCGAGTTTTGTCATTATTGAGTGAGACAAGTCATAGGGACGATTGGTGTCGGACAAACATGGTTAAAAATACTGTAAAGTGTTCAGGATGTGAATTAGTTTGAAAGTGGACCCAAGTGTACAAGTGGAAGGAGAAGAGGCTGACGCGAAGTGTAGGTAATGTGACGTCGAGGAAAAAATGGAGAAAATGATGGTTACCCAGAGTGACCTGCTGAAGAAAGTCACCGAGCACGAGACTGCGTTGGCGACAGAGCAAGAGAAAACGAGAGAATGGGAAAAAGGCTGAAGTGCGCCGAGGAAGCACTAGCCAAGGTGAACAGAGGAAAGGCCTACGGAGAGAACAGTAGGAAACCAGCAACCAGAACGGTGGAGAAGAAAGAGCAAGCAAATTTGAAAAGAACAGGTTCAGCCGGTTCAATTGTCGCAAGGCCCAGCTTCAGCGAAGTAGTGGTGGGGCTGGGAGGGGACAAAGAAGCCGGCGTCACAGGTGCAAGTAACCCCAAGGTGCAGGACGCTCCAGCTGAAAAGTCACAGCATGTGATAATCGCCGGGGAATCGAATTTAAATCGCTGCACAGGAGCCATCAAAGAGAGGGTAAGAGGTGACAAGAGGGTTGCAGTAGGGGCGTATTCAGGACGCAAGCTGGAAGCAGTCATGAGGCAGGCGAGCGCAGAACTCAAAACTAAAGCTGATAGACGGAATCTCGTGATAAGTTCAGGTGGTTTAAACGATGTCCTAAATGAACAAACAGCAGGACTGGCAACCACACTGGCGAAAGGCGTCGATGACATGCGCGCCGCTTCTCTTCGGGTACAGGTAGCGATATGCACGATACCGGAGGTACCGGTGCGTGATAGCAACCTGCAAAGAGCAGTTGTCAACGCAAACCAAGAGATATGGTGGATGAGTCGAGAGAAAGGCTTCACTCGACTCATCCTTCACTCCCATCGAAGTGAATTCACAGAATTCACTTCGAGGGGCGGCTAGGTCATGAGGTGGGTTGGCGACTTGCACGACGTGCAGTAGCTTTTTTTTGAGCAAGCAGGCCCTTCGGGGGGGGGGGCAGGATAGCTAGTAACGAGGAAAACAACCAGGGGGACTCTTTGACAAGTGGTATGGACAGATACGATTCCAAAGTGGCAGCAGTATCTATGATAGGTAGAGGCCGAGGCAGAAATAGACGTAGCCACGGGCGCCGAGCCAATTCAGACATAGGGTATATTAACCTGCATGGTGGTAGGAACAGGCTGAAGTGGGAAGAAATAGAAGAACAGCTAAGGCAAGAGAGGCCGATGATATACGGTTTTGTAAAAACACATCTCAGGGACATGGAACAACGTCCTAACAATGCGGACTACGCGTGGGTATATTGCAACAGAATTGAAGGCAGCAGAAAGGGTTGTGGTATTGGGGCATTCATTCATAAAAGTACAGACTGGCAAAGGGTCAAGCAGAAATGCAAGGAACAATTATGGCTAAAAGGAAAAGTGGCAGGGCAAATGACACTCCTTGGTTTCATGTCCTTGTGGCCGGGAGCAAAGGCCAGAGAGGAAAACCAGGCAGTGGTAGAGTGTATATCAAATGACATTCAGCAGTTAGGAGGAGGGTGCGTGATAATTATACTAGGAGATATGAATGCGTACATAGAAGATATAGATGGGTATACCGACTCGACAGGCAAAGTGATCATGGATATGTGTGAAAGGCTTGATTTGATTATTTTCAACAGTACCGAGAAGTGTGAAGGGCAAATAATTTGGGAGGTAGGAAGGCTGCAGTCGATGATAGATTACGCACTGATGTCACATAGGATTTGTGATAAACTCAGGGGAATGCACATAGATGAAGGTGGCTCCAGAAGTCTGGGTAGTAATCACAAACGTATCAAGGTAAGTTTTGGGAGAGCAGTGAAAGTGGGAAGGAGACAAGATGAGCAACTACCGGAAAATTTTTCTTGAGAAGGCAAATAGAAATAGCTACTAAACAAATTGAGAAAGTAATCACTGAGGATAGCAAAACAGTGCGTACATACACGAATTTAATTAGACTGCATGAGCTAGAACTTACTAAGGCACGTGACAAGTCACACCAGATAAGAAGACACAAACCCAAAATTTGTTGGGATAAGAAAGGTAAGAGAGCCTTGGCAAAACGTCAGGAAGCCTCTTGGGAACACAGACATGCTAAGCAGCGGGGTGAACCGACAAATGATGTTGAAAGAAAATGAGAAATCTTTCTAAGCTGATCAGAAGGGATGCATCCCTTCTGATCAATGAAAAGATTAGAAGAAAATAGCTTAGTGGCTGACAGAAGTAAATAAAACAGATATAAAGGTAGCTGCAAAATTTCGAAACCATCTCAACTCCCTAAGAAATGAGACGAGCCTAGAGCAGAGGTTTATAACTACAACTCAAGGTGCTAGGCTAGAAGGGGACGGATCTATTTAATATATAGAAACAAGGGTGACAGAAAAATTTCAACTAGCAAGTGCTTTATGCACCACAATACACAAGGATGAATCAAGTGGAACAATGGCTCCATTTTCACAACAAGAGTTGAAAGGGTTGACAAAAGGGCTCCTGGTAGTACATCAACAGGCCCAGATGGCATTCTAATTAGGCTGATAAAGACATTAGGTCCGAAGTCTAAGCAGGCTTTGAGAGAGGCAGTGAGCAAAATAATAATCGATGGCGCAGTTCCCGATGGATGGAAACTTAGCAGGATGAGCATGATCTATAAAGGAAAGGGGGACAAAGCTGACATAAACAACTACCGTCCTATAACTGGGACATCAGTGGTCTACAGGCTGGCGATGCAGATTATAAAGGAAAAACATCAGACATGAATAGAGGATGAGGGGGTTCTGGGGGAACTGCAGAATAGCTTTCGGAAACACAGGAGGTTGGAAGACAATCTGTTCTCACTGACGCAGTGCATCGCAATAGCCAAAAGGTACACAGGTCCCTGTGGCTAGGATTTTTGGATATCAAGGGAGCGTACGATAACGTGGTTCAAGAGGAATTGTGGGGAATACTGGACACACTAGGTGTGAAATATGTAGTCACGAATATTTTAAAGGATATCTATAAAGGTAACAAATTATTTATAAAGTTAAAAAACAGGTATGCAAGCCTGCAGAGATAAAACGGGGGCTTAGGCAAGGATGTCCCCTGTCCCCCTTAATATTCATGATGTACCTACAAGGATTAGAGGCCAAATTAGAGGGGAGTGGACTGGGATTTAACCTCTCTGTAGTCAAACAAGGAAAACTCATTGAACAGGCACTACCAGCATTGATGTACGCAGATGATATAGTGCTAAAGACCGACAACAAGGAAGATTTGCAGAGATTGGTGGACATCTGCAGTAATGAGGGAGATAGGTTAAATTTCAGATTCAGTAAGGAAAAATCAGCACTCATGATGTTTAATGACAATGAAGGTAGTGAGCTTAGAATACAGAAGGTCACGCTAGCGATAACAGATAAATGCGAATATTTGGGAGTATGGATAAGCAATGGGGCCGGGTACCTTAGGGAACACGAAATATACGTGACGACTAAAGGTAACAGGAATGCAGCGGTAATAAAAAACAGGGCACTGTGAAATTACAATAGGTATGACGTTGTGAGAGAAATATGGAAAGGGGTCATGGTTCTTGGTTTGACGTTCGGCAATGCGGTCTTGTGCAAGAGATCAGAAGTTCAAACAAGATTAAAAATTAGGCAACGTGGAATAGGTAGACTCGCCTTAGGAGCTCACGGGAATACACCAAATCAGGGAGTACAAGGTGATATGGGATGGACATCATTTGAGGGCAGGGAAGCTAGCAGCAAGATAAAATTTGAGAAGCGATTGAGAGAAATATGGGGAGAGCGTTGGACTAGGAAGGTATTCAGCTACTTGTACATGAAGAATGTCGATACAAACTGGAAGAAGTGAACCAGAAAATTGACTGGTAAATACTTGAAAAACAACAGAGAGCCAAACCAAAAATAATTATCGGTTAAGAAGGTGAAGGAAGCTGAGACCGATATGTGGAGAATTGGTATGATTAAGAAGTCCGCTCTAGAGATCTATCAAAGTTTCAAGCAGGAAATTGCCAAGGAAATGATCTATGATAATACTGAGGTAGTTCTCTACTGTTTGAGGCCAGGATAGGAGTATCGCGAACCAAGACTTAACGGGCCAAATACGAAGAGGTAGACACGGTATGCAGTGCCTGTGGAGAGGAAGAAGAAACTGCCGAACACGTGATAATGTTCTGTAAAGACTTCACCCTATAGTTCAGGATGATGGCGCCGAGTTTTTCAAAGCACTAGGGTTTATGGACAGGGAGGGCAAAATAGACTTTAAGCGGGTGGAATGAACTAGAAGGAGGTTATCTGATTGGGGGCTGAAGTGAAGGCACGAGCGAAATTTAAACCCTTCACTGCAAAGTACGAATTCCCGACCTCAATATTTAAGCGGAAAAATAAATCTAGTGTTTGGATAATTAGGTATTACGGCTTGGTGGCGCTAGCCACCGCCCGATCTATAAGGTACAGCCATATCCATCCATCCATCCATCCATCCATCCATCCATCCATCCATCCATCCATCCATCCATCCATCCATCCATTGCGCTTATGAGGAAAGGAAGGGAGTTTGCCACCATCACGCTAAGTGCTTGTTCTACAGTCAGAGGCCAAGCAAATGAGAGGAAGATGTTTTCGACCGGCGGGTGAAAGCTTCTATTACAAGCAGAAGCTAGTGTGTGTGTTACCGCCTGAGGTTGAACACTCGTTCTGCAACCGCAGCGTATGAGTAGTCGACGTGTTACCATCGAAGAAGTTTGCTTATCGGAGTGCGAACATGTGACGAGGCGAGGTTTCGTGGGCAGGAAACTTAAGAAGCAGCCGAATGACAACAGCACTGAACTTTGAGTGAGTTTTTCCTTGAAGATAAGTATTCAAGCTTCATTCCAAGAACTTTGAACTGGGGAACTTTGACGAAGTTTTTAGTCTTTAAGTGCCTTGATTGGTTGATGCATCAAATTGAATTGCAGCGCATGTCGTTGTTTATGTCCGTTGCGGTGAGTGTATCCTATTGTATTGTAAGAACTTTCTATCGAGTATCTTGTAATTGGTGACGTATTGTATTAGATTTTTGCTGAGTGTGCACACTTTTTTGTGGTTTGTTCTGCCGTATTTGAGAATATATTTTTGATTTGTTATTAACTCTCTACTCTGCCTCCTTTTTCGGGACACTGCCTGCATTCAGTGGCGTGCCGAATTGGACGAATTGTAAATTGTCCATGGTTTTGTGGTGCGGTTCAGGAGAAATATACGTCGACCCTTGGAATTTGCCCAGCGATTGCTTCCTTAATTAACGGGATCAGTGAAAATTAATATGGTGTCGGATACAATACCTTTTTGGGGCAAACTGTGTCCAAAGTCGGGAGAAAGCCCCGGGTCGTTGCTAGTGCTAAAGAAACAATTTTTTGTGTGTTGTATGGTGCTCTCGCAAACCAGTGTACAGAGTATTTTGATAGGCAGAGTTAAGCATACATTTAGTGCACGCGGCAAGGTTTTAGTTCGGAGGCACCATGGATATTGATTAGTCGGTAGCCCTCGGTGAGAAGATGGGCCTATCAGGTGGCAAGCTATGGAAGTAGGTTAGCGAGAAGAAAAAACAAGAAAGAGAGAGTGTGAAAGAAGAAAATGCTGCTGAACTGGAAAAGAAAAAGTTGGTGGTTCAAAGAGCCAAATCGGAGAAAGCAGCTGAGTTCGAAAGGAAAAGACTGGCGGCTGGAAGGGCAAAAGGAGAACGACAGGAGAAGAAGCGACAGTTGAGGAAAGAAAGAGAAGCTAAGATGGCTGAAAGAAAGAGGCAGCGGCAGCATGAGATAAAACTGGAAGTCTCCGTTTGCGGCATCGAAGTGGAACTTCTGTCCTGGTCAGAGTTGAAAGGAGCTAAAGGAAAGATATTAGCTTCTGCTCTAACCCAAGCATATTGCTTGTGGCGTTTGTCGAAATGAAAGACGTCCTGGATTAGTACCTTCACAAATTCTAGACTATTGCCAGGAGCCAGAATGGGAAGGAGCACAAATGGGTAACTGCTTTGAGACCCCACCGCGGTGGTCTAATGGCTAACGTAGTCGCCTGCTGACCCGCTGGTCGCGGCATCGAATCCCCGCAGCGGCGGCTGCATTTGCGATAGAGGCGAAACTTCTGTAGGCCCATGTGTTCAGATTTGGGTACGTTGAAGAACCCCAGGTGGTCTAATTTTTCGAAGCTCTCCACTATGGCGTTTCTTATAAATATATAGTTGTTTCGGGGCGTTAAATCCCACATATCAATCAATTATATAACCAATCAATCAATCAGCGACTGCTTTGAGTACTTGCTTGAGTGGCGAAGCACTCAGTGTGTACAGAAGAGTGACGCCAACCAATGCAGCTAGATATGCGGAAGTGAAAGCTGCTTTACAGAAGCCAACAAGAGTCATTGTGGAAGGCTTCTGAAACATATTTCGGGCAGGAAGGCCCGCTGATGGTGAGTGGACTATGCAATACGTCGCCCGACTTAGCCAATATTTTGACAGATGTATCGAGCTTTCAGGGACAGCACAGAAGTACGGTGACTTAAGGGAGCTCTTGATTAGAGAACAATTAATGACCAGTTGCCACCCAAACCTGCCACCATACTGGAAAAAGAAGAGAGCTACGTCGCTTGAAGACATGCTTGATGCGGCCGATCAGTTCTTGGAAGCACAAGGGGGCAACACTTGGACAAGGTTAAGAAGAAGTGTCCCGAAGACTAAAAAAATTAGCACCTGAAGAAAAAAAGCTTGCACCGGAGAAAGTTACGCGATGCTTTCTGTGTAACTGAGTGGGTCACGACACTTACATTTGTCGAACAAACTTTACAAGACCCAGCGCGACAAGATGTTTCAAATCTGGTCAGGCTGAGTAACAAACTGGACGCATGTAACAAAACGAGTAAAATCCACCAAGTAGCCTGTGTGCATGCACCACCAAAATGACGATGAGGACGTCATCGACAGATTTGTGGAGCTCAAAAGCGGGAAGAAACTTCCTATTTTGGGTGATGTATTGCCAACACGGCCAACCGGATGTACGGAAGGAATGCGGACACTTCTTGAGAGAGTTGCGGGCAAGAATAATACAGTGTTAATAAACACCAGGAGCTCCACGATTATCGTGCGAAAGAACTTTTTGGGGGGAGAGCGAGTAAATAGGCAGAGTTAAGCAGGTTTGCCTAATTGCCGGCTCGGTTGGGATGCTTCCTGAAGCTGAGATTTAAATGGAAACACCTTACTTTAGTGCGAAAGTCGCTACCCTGTGCATGACGACCCCCCTGTATGACCTGATCATCGGAAACATTGACGGAGCGCGAAAACCAAACGATACAAAACGTTTCGAGGCAGACGTCAACGCGGGAACTACGAAGTAGTAATTCCGCAGAAGACAATGCCGTGACAGATTACACCTGAGCTCGAGAAGAAGCCGAGGTGCAAACAAAAAGTCAGCCATGAGGACATCGGGCCATACAAAAAACATGCCGTACAGGGGAGACTGCAGCAAAACGACTGCCATCAACAAAGAGTGACAAGAAGTCATAGTCGGCTAGCCACGCTACAAGGCCCGTTTTGCACGAGTTGATGAAGAGCCTGCATTGACCCGTTGATCATGATGACACTTCTGCAGTGTGAGAAGTGTCAACGAAGGTAGAGATGCTGCCTCAGATACCGTGTTTTGAAACGGCTCGCCAGAACAACAAAGAAATAAGAACAGATCGAGCGTGCACCGTAAAAAGGGCAAAAACACGACATAAAGCGTACAGGATAGGTGTTGAGGTTGAATTTTATTGTGTTTAGCAGTTTCACCCTCACTTAGTGGTTTATTCTTATGCTGCGTCACAAGTGTATGTCGAGTTACTTGAAGTGCCTGTTGCTTTGACGCGCTGTCATTTATATGATCGTAACATGTCCTAAAGGCAAACGCTTGTGCGTTTGTATTCTTTGAACAGTGTAATCAATTCTTGTACTCATAGAGCGCTGGTTATATTTCACGTTCTTGGAAATCGAATAGTGATGTGAAATTTCACTCAGTGTTCTGTTGTGGACGTGATTCTCTATGAGTGATGAACTCTATGTGGGACATTTTTAATGAACCAGTTTGTGCGCATTTGAGTTTTTTTTTTCAATAATTTGAGATAATATTCCTAAAGTGGGAGGAGGTAGTGTCACAAACGAGCGCCTGAAGAAGCGTGCGCCTCCGAATTCCAGTACGTGAAATCGCGGCCCTAGACTGATGTGTATGAAGCCGGCGAAAAACAAATGGCCCCGTATCTGCACTTTATTCTGCAAATGTCGTCGACAGACGATAGTTTTGCGTGTGAAGAGAGTGAACAAAACATTTATTTGAGGTTCTGCACAAGAAAATTGGCGAATGGTATTCTGGAGGCCCTGCGTTAGGGTGCCTCGAATGTGCAGCGGAGGTGAACGAGCGCCTCAAGTCACGTCACACATAAGACATCAGTGCCGTCTGGCAGTTTTCTTAAAAAACAAATCGCGTGGCTCTGAGACTGGTGTGCGTGCTTGTCTCTGAGGGGATAAGTTGTAGAACGCGAGGCGACGGGTAGGTGCTACCACTGTCTCGTCTTAGCAAAGCGTTAGCGACACTCGCTTTTTCGTGCAAGCGTTGCATGGTCAGCGCAGCGTTATAAAAGCTACAGTCCTTAGAATTACTTATGTATACCTTTTATAGTCAAAGACACACATGCAGAATTTTGCCGCATTAAATATGCAGCACCAAGAGAACTAAGAGCACGCGCAGCGAGAGAGAAAGACGAGGTTCTCATCTGATGAGTTTGCCAGTGTTCTGGTATAATTAAAGCGAGTTGCCCGCTATTCAACTTCTGTTGTTTCTGCATTGTGACAATATATACGTGTTGTTATGGTGCCCCAGACATGCGCATTAGTTGTTTTTAATTCAAAAGTGCACAGGTATTAACGCTCAACCGTGAGAAACGTTGGTGGGTGCTGCAGATGGGGTCGGCCGCTTCAGGTACCCGATGCCGTTAAGAGTTGAGAAACATACATGCATGCAGACATACAGACATACAGACATACATACAGACATACTGCATTGTGACACTGGTGGAGGCGCTGGGTACATGTTTGGGTTGCCTGAGAACAGCCCCGCGTCTAGTCCAGAAAGACTTCCACGCATCGACAACCCCGTTCACCGCAGCAGCCACCGCCTGTTAGGCCTCATCCCGGAGTTCGGTCCATTGCCGGAAAGTGTGACCGTGCCAGAAAGCATGACAGTGGCTGGAAGCACTGGCCCCAACATGACGAGCCGAAGCACAACACAGGTGACTGTTTTGAATCCTTGACTTCCGGTGGACTTCCACGGAAACACATATGAGGACGCACATGACTGGCTCAAGGAATTCAAGCACACAGCGAATGTTAACAAGTGGAACACCACACAGCAGTTGGGCTACATGTGTTTTCCGCTTCAAGACGGAGCCAGAACAGGGTTTACAAATCGCGTGTGGTCGTCTTGGGATGGGTTCTGGCAGAAGTTCCTCGATGCGTTCGCGAGCACCGAAAGACGAGAAATCGCACAGCGTCTCCTTGAGTCACGCATTCAGAAAACAAATGAATCCGTAAGAATGTTTGTTGAGAACATGGCACGGCTGTTTCATCGAGCAGATCCCATTATGCCCGAAGCCAAACAGGTTAGCCACCTCATGCGGGGCGTTAAGGAGCAGCTGTTCGCTGGTCTCGTATGAAACCCGACTACAAATGTTGATTAATTCTCAAAGGAGGCGACATCCATCGAACGCGCACTGCGTCTACACTACCGGCAGTATGACCGCCCAACCCACAGTGCACTGATCAGCGCGGCAGCCACGACCACAGCAACGACACCCGACGAAGCTTCTTTGCGGCAACTGACACGAGAAATCGTACAAGAAGTGGTCAAGAAGCTCGTCGCCAAACTGAATGACTGCGCAATTGCCCCAGTAACAAAACTTGTGCGCCAGGAGATTAGGCAAGGCTCTCGCTTCCTGAGCCAAGCACGAGCACCCCCAGGGCAAGCTATGCAGACATAGTCCGCCGACAGCCAGCGAACGTGCCGACACCGCATTAGTACCACCAGCAACATCCACCGACAGCGCCTTGGAACTACCGATAAACTTCGACGCCGAGGCGGCCACCATTTTCGCAAAACTGACATCTGGCGTACCCCTGACCATAGGCCCCTGTGCTTTCATTGTGGGGGAGCAGGTCACATCGTTCGGTATTGCCCGTATCGCGCCGCAGGATACCAAGGGTTTCCTTCCAATGTTCCTCAGCGCCATTTCAACGAGACACCTGACGTCGAAACGAGTGTCATGACCCCGCGAGATGTTTTTCCTAGGCTTCGGTCGCAATCACCCTCTCCTGGGCGGTATTTTCCATCCTCTAGGCGGATCATCACTGACATGCCAAGAGGGAGGTCTCCCAGTCCACACCAGAGAAACTAAAAGCAGCAACCTCAGGGGGGAAGGTTGCGAATCCTACAATTGCTGAAAATTTCCTTATACTGCCGAGCGAAAAAGACACGATGTCGATGATTTGACAAAAAATGGGTTGTTATTGCTGATGTTGCAATTACGATTGACGAACATGACGCCATGGCATTGTTCGACACTGGCCCGAACTTCTCAATAATGAGTGAGTCTGGCAGACAAGCTCAGGAAGGTTAGAATGGAATCGACAGGACCGAAGATTAGAGGAGCTGCAAGGCAGCTACTCACACCTACCAGAAAGTGCACCGCAAGAATGAAGATAGGGGATGTATCCTTCGTCACAACTTTCGTTATTATTTCCGAGTGTTGCAAATACCAAATCCTAGGAATAAATTTCTTGCGGGATTATGGTGCCATCGTCAATATACCGGACGGTGTACTGACCTTTTCAGCGGATCGAAGCGCAGGGCTACACCGACAATCCCTGCGAGTCATTGATGGTGTGACCGTAATTCCGTTATCATGCAACCTTGTTTCGCTCACGTGCAGCGCGCAGCATACTGGAGAAGGAATCGCTGAACAAATATTGACGCGTCTAATATCTCGCAGTTTTACAATTGCCAGAAGTACTGTCGATGTTGTGTGCGGTAAAGCGGAGGTTCTTTTGACAAATTTTACCAACGAGCGATGACACATTACACAAGGCACTACAGTTGCCTACTTCGAAGAGATAACCAAAATCCGCCAGTGATGTGTAGCACAACAGGCCGGGCCGCCACCCACGTCAGGCCCACAACCTATTCACGTAAAGACGGATTTATCACCAGCGCAAAGACAGCGTCTAGTAGATCTTTTTCACCAGTTCAAAGACTGCTTTTCATCGATCTCGAGGGTCAGTCAAACGCCACTGATGAAGCACCGGATAATAACGGAAGAGGCGGTAAGGCCGATACGACAGAAGCCATAACGCGTAGCACCGAAAAAGCGTGAAGCACTCCAAAAACAAGTGAAGAAAATGCTCGATGATGACGTCATCCAGCCGTGAAAAAGCCCTTGGGCATCGCGGGTAGTGCTGGTTGAAAAGAAAGACGGAAGCTTGCGATTTTGTGCCGAATACCACAAGCTGGACCATGTGACAAAGAAAGACGTGTACCCATTACCGCGCATCGTTGATTCACTCGACAGGCTGACGTATGCACGTTACTTCTCGTCAATGGACCTCAAAAGTGGGTATTGGCAAATTGACGTCGACGAGCGAGATATAGAAAAAACGACTTTTGTAACACCTGACGGGGTTTTTGTATTTAGAGTCTTGCCCTTCGAATTGTGCTCAGCCCCCGCAACATCTCAGAGACTATTGGATAAAGTTCTGTCAGGCCTCAAGTGGCAGACGTGTCTGGTCTATCTGGACGACGTCATTGTCTTTTCCAATACATTTGAGGAACACCTGAGCAGGCTGCTATCGGTATTCAGCGTAATGAGGTCTGCCGGCCTGACACTGAAACCCGACAAGTGTCTTGCCGGTTTGAAGCAGCTCCAACTTTTAGGCCATGTGATGAGCCAAAAAGTTGTTCGACCTGATCCCGATAAGATTGCGGCCATCAAAAAAATTTCTGGTGCCAACAGATAAGAAAGCAGTCAGGTGTTTCTTTAGCCTATGCGCATACTACCGAAGGTTTATTGTGAATTTCTCACACATAGCCTTACCATTAACACGGCTCACAAGAGAACACGTTTAGTTCACATGGGGCGACGATCAACAAGCGGCATTTGACGATCTCTGACAACGCCTGCAGACACCGCCTGTGTTTGCTCACTTTATTGAGGATGCTCCTACCATGGTCCACACAGATGCCAGCAACGTGGGTTAGGCGCTGTACTCGTCCAGTGGCAAGACTCATCCGAGCGTGTGATTGCATGTGATAGTAGGACGCTTTTCCGCGCCGTATCCAGCTACTCCACAACGGAAAAAGAGTGTCTTGCTGTCGTAAGGCGGTTATGAAGTTTCATGCGTACCTCTACGGCCATTCTTTCCACGTAGTCAGCGACCATCATTCCCTCTGCTGGCTGACCAACTTGAAAGACCCATCTGGTTGGCTCGCATGGTGCAGCTTACTTCTTCAAGACTTTGATATAACGGTCCTGTATAAGTCCAGACGGCAGCACGTCGACGCAGATTGCTTATCAAGGTTACCGATAAAGCACGACGAAGACACAGAAGCTGACAACATGGTGTTTTTAGGAGTCGTCGATGCCACTACGAGTTCGTGCAAGCAGAAAGAAGACAGCGAGTTGCTTTCTCTTATTGAATTTTTGAATGGCCAGACAACAACCGTCTCTAGAAGATTTGCAAGAGGCCTGCCGTCATTCTGCTTGCGTAGTGGTGTTCTCTATAAGAAGAACTTTTCTCCCAGAGGAAGCACCCACGTACTTGTCGTTCCGACGTCAATCCGTGAGGAGATACTCAGGGCTCGCCACGATAAGCCAACATCCGGTCATCTCGGGTACACACGCACATGACCCAAAATCCAACAGAAACACTACTGGCCAAGACTTCCAGCTATTGTGAAACATTACGTGCGCACGTGCTTCGTTTGCGACGAAGGAAATCGCCACCGTTAAATCCAGCTGGACTATTACAACCAATTAAAGTGCCCACGGTACCTTTTGCCCAAATTGGAATTGATCTCCTCAAACCATATCCGACTTCCCTTGCTGGCAACAAGTGCGTAATAGTCGCCACTGAATATCTTACGCGCTATGCGGAAACAAAGGCTTTGTCAAGTGGCACAGCTGTTGAAACTGCACGATTCTTCATAGAAAATATCGTCCTGAGGCGCGGTGCTCCGACAGTCATAACAACTGATCGAGGTACCACTTTCACGGCCACGCTCCTGAAGACAGTGCTTGAGCTCGGTTGAACAGCCCATCGGAAAGCAACTTCCTATCATCCACAAACAAACGGCTTAACAGAACGCCTCAACAAGACTATTGCCGACATGTTGAGTATGTACGTTGACGTATCTCAACAACTGAGATGACATGCTATCGTACATCACGTTCGCCTATAATACAACGAAGCAAGAAACTACACGAAGAACGCCGTTGAGTCTCCTTCATGGCCGTGAAGTGACAACGATGCTTGACGCCTTGTAACTGCACGACTGCAATGACATCGATTTGAACGCTGCATCTTTTACCCAACGAGCGGAAGAAGCGAGGCAGCTTGCGCGCGTCCGAATCACCCAGCAGCAAAATTATGACGCCCAACGTTATAATCTTCGACACCGACATGTCGTCTATCGGGCGGGCGACAAAGTCTGGGTATGGAGTCCTATCCGCCGCCGAAGACTGTCTGAAAAATTGCTGAAGAAGTATTTTGGCCCCCACACAGTTTTAGAACGCCTGAGCGACGTTAATTACGTGGTCGTTCCTGACAGCCCCTCGACAACTCGGCAGCAAAAACCAGAAATCGTGCACGTTGCGCGAATGAAGCCCTACTTTTCGGACTGATTTATAACATACATCTACTACACCGTCTTTTGTAGAAGAGCATCGGGACGCTGCTCTCTGGAGGGGGGCAAATGCCACATTGAATATGCAGCACCAAGAGAACAACGAAGAACACGCGCAGCGAGAGGAGACGACGAGGTTCTCTTCCGATCAGTTTGGCAGTGTTCTAGTACAATTAAAGCGAGATGTCCGCGATTCAACTTCTGCTGTTTCTGCAATGTGACAATATATACGTGTTGTTATGGTGCCCCAGACATGCGCCATAATTGCTTTTTAATTCAAAAGTGCACACATATGGACGCTCAACCTTGAGCTACATTGGTGGGTGCTGCAGATGGGGTCGGCCGTTTCAGGTACCCGATGCCGTTAAGAGTTGAGAAACATACATACATGCAGACAGACAGACAGACAGACAGACAGACAGAAAAACAGAGAGACAGACAGATGAAAATTTTTGCGTCAAACGTCCCCAAGAAAGACTGTCGTCTTTAAAAAGCAGCATCACAGGACTCCTTGGGCGCGCCACCTCTCCCACTTGAAGGCGCCGCACTCGCATCTATCGCCGAATGAATTCCGAAAACTCGAGAAGCATGGCGTGAGTTACTCACTGGTTGCGTCACGTGTCACAGATATTTCGAGAAAAGTCTCGCCCCTTCCTCAGTTTTGACTGCGCGGCGTGCCAGTGAGGCTTCTAGAAGCGAGGGATAACGTATATAAGGGAGCAACGGATGCTGATGATGAGGAGATGAAGATAGTTTCTGCTTGTTCATCTGCTTGTTCTGCAGTGAACAAGCCGATGATAGGTTTTCCACCTGCGGGTGAAGGCTTGTATTACAAGCACGAGTTGAGTGTGTGTTTACCACCCGTCGGCGAAGACTCGTTCGGCAGCCACAGCGCGTGTGTGCCGACATGTTACCGGCGAACAAGTTTACCAACATGAGTGCTGACATTTTGACGAGGCGAGGTTTCCTGGAAGAGAAACTTTGGAACCAGCGCAAAGACAACAGCACTGGACTTTGAGTGTTTCCTTGAAGAGAAGAATTCAAGCTTTATTCTAAGAACTTTACGCTGAATAAAATCGATGAAGTTTTTTGTCTTTAGGTGTCTTGGTTGGTTAATGCGTGGCATTGCATTGTAGCGCGTGTTGTTGCTTTTTTGTTGTGTTGAGTTTATCTTATTGTGTTTTAAAGACGGTGTATCGAGGATCTTGTCGTTGGAGACGCATGATATTGACTTATTGGCGAGTGTTCATTTCGTGTGTGGTTTGATCTGCCGTAGTTGAAAATATATCTTTCTTTTCCTATCAACTCTCGACTCTGACTTGTTCTTGGGACCACAGCCGGCTTTCGCTGGCGTGCCAACTAGGACCAAATCAAAATTGTCCGTGCTTTTGTGGTGCAGTTCGGAGGGCTTATACGTCGACGCTTGGAATTAGCCCGGCAGTCGCCTCCATATTAACGGTACCAGTGACACGCACCCATACTTGTAGAGGTATGACCCTTATGCGCGTGCGTAAATAATGAACTAGGTGTTCAGTGAACCGCGAGAACTGCTGGCCTCTTCCTTATTTTCGAACGCCTATTCACATTTCTCTATAGTTTGCACAAATAAATGGAGACCAGAAAATTTTAAAACCTGTCTCCTTTGTTGATGTATTCTGTTCACCGTAGTGGTTGGAATGTTTCCTAGTTAATTTACCGCCATGCTAAAGCAACCACAGAACTTGCAGGAGTGCAAGTCTCAAACAATGGTGCAAGTCGTGTTGAGGCCTGGATACTTTGCCAAGGCAGTCCGCTTTCTCTTTCGGTCCTCGCCCACTTTTCCCGAAGTGTCTGATGTAGAAGTGCATGGCTTGTGTCGAGGTGACAAGCTCGTTTATTTACAATGCGATCACAGAAGAAAACGTCGACGTGTTGAAAACGTAGTGTGACGCCGATGCCATTTTATTATCTAAACGTGAAAGTTCAAAAAGGGACACTGGGGCTACCGACATTCAATCTCGGAGGTGACGATGAAGATTTATTCTGATCTGGTGTAACAAAAGCATTTTTCTCTCTATGATTCATTGAACTGGTGGCGCAGTGTCTGACAGCTCTTGTGTTCTCGCGCCTGCGCATACTTCTCGCATCATCCATGGCAGCGCGGGTAGCACCACTTTGTACATACCTGAGAGGTACCGTTACCTTCGTATCACACGCCCGAGGGTGAAGATAGCTACACGACAACCACTCTTCATTACATTGGTGGCTTGTTGGCCTTAGTGAAGACCGCAGTACATTTAGTATCACCTTAAAATCCGTATGAGGTGTGACCACATTACTGAGGTTTACCTGAATATACATTACTCTATCAGACGGACATTTCTTACTTTTGTAACACGCACTAAACAGGATAATTGAAAAAATAACGCGTTATCGAAGTGTCCGTGGGCGTATTGTTTATCCATTTTGAAGAGATAGGAAATAGCAAAGTTCAACGCCTTTGTCTGTATTATATTGGTCGAGTGAGTGATTTGGAAGCCGCTTCTAACTTTAGCGAGTTCAGATATGTGCTTTGAACTTTGCGTAAAAAAGGCGTGCTTGTTCTTTTTTTTGCTTGCTTGGCCACTCACTTTGCGCAGTCATAATAAAAACTTGCACGAACTGCGTAGTGAGAAAAGCATCCAGAGCTAACAAAAATCTAACAGACATGTTGGTTGCACACGACCCATAACTTGCGTGAATGTGGTATGTGTGTCTTTCGGAGGTTGAGGGTGGATGATGCGTGTGTGTGTGTGTCTCTAATGGCAGTTGTCGTATGAGCGTATTTAATCTAATGATTATAATGCTCTCTACCTAGCCCCGCCACGGTGGTCTAGTGGCTAAGGTATTCCACTGCTGACCCACCGGTTGTGGGCTCGTATCCTGGCTGCGGCGGCTGCATTTTCGATGGAGGCGGAAATGTTGTAGGCACGTGTGCTCATATTTGGGGGCACGTTAAAGAACCCAAAGTGGTCGAAATTTCCGATAAGTGTTAAGCATAGTAGGAGCTTCTTCGTCGAAGTGGGCAAGCTCTTGGGGCGTTTGAAGACGCTGACGCTGGTCATTAAAGGCAACCTCCAGTTCTTCGTGCCACTCGAACGTTACGTCGTCTCTTGTAAGACGAGTTAGGGGCAACTCGATGCGGGCGAAGTCTGCGATTACCCGGCGATGTTAGCCACAAAGACCGAAGAAGCGTTTGAAAGCCTTCTTATTGGATGGTACGGGGAACTGTACCATGGCAGCAATTGCGGCAATTTTTCCATGATTTGGCCGAACACCGGCGTTGCTTACGACATGACCTAGAAACTGAAGTTCGTGAAAACACAAACGACACTTCTCTGGCTTCAATGTGAGGCCCGTGGTTCATATGGTACATAAAATAACTTCCAGCCTTTTTCGATGCTCCTCAAGATGTGGCCAAAACACCATGACCTTGT
Source organism: Rhipicephalus annulatus (assembly GCA_013436015.1). Taxonomy (NCBI): domain Eukaryota; kingdom Metazoa; phylum Arthropoda; class Arachnida; order Ixodida; family Ixodidae; genus Rhipicephalus; species Rhipicephalus annulatus. The sequence continues at coordinate 227,320 of WOVY01003484.1, read as the reverse complement.
CCAGCTGTGTTATTCACGTCTTCCATTTCAATCTCAAAAGTATGGTGTCCACGAGCCTTTGAAAAGTCGCTGGCACAGAGCACAAACTGCAAGGCACGACTTTGAATTCCTATAAACCATCTGGCGTCACAAAAGTGGTTTTCTCGCGGTCTCTTGAGTCTACGTCGATCTGCCAGTATCCACTCTTCAAGTCTATGAAACAAAAATCGAGCGTGCCGAAGTCTGTCAAAGGAGTCATCGATAGGTGGAACAGGTACACTTTTTTTTCTTTCTTTGTCACCTCATTCAGCGTCTTGTTGTCCATGCAAAATCGCAGGGTGCCGACCTTTTTCTCTATTAGCACTACAAGGGATACCCTGGAGCTTTGTCACGGTTAAATAACTGGACTCCAGTAACGTAATATACATGCTACATTACAACATCTGCAGACAAGAATATATCGGCCAAACAGACACGCCATTTAGGCTGCGGTTCAATAATTACCTGTACCACGCCACTTCACTGCCGAAGCTACCTTTATCTAGACATCTGCGCCTGCAAAACCACAGTTTTGAAAATATCAGCGTAACTCTTTTGCAGTCCGGTTTCTCAAACAGACGCGAGCGCGAACAGCGAGAGGCATAATTTATTTTCAAATTTCGAACATTAGTAGCCGGCATCATGAGGACCGCGCAAGACTCTCCTGCCTCCGAGAAGTAAGCCAGGAGGAAATTGGTGACAAAGATTGATAGCTGGAGACCATGCTTGTTTTTTTCTGACTGACTCGTACGTGTACACTTTCCTTTCTTATTTTTTTTCTCTTCTTTTTTCCTTTTTTCTTTTTTTCACATGCACATACAAAGTGGTTCTGTTCCCCTACCACTTGATGACCATTGAAGGGAAATGAACGAAGATGCAAGAGAGCCGACCGACTCATTATGGGGAAACACTTTCCTCACGCACGCCGTCTCGGACCCTTCCCACCACCGCGGCGACAATAATGGGTGGCCCGACACACGCCGAGAACTGACCAGCACGGGATAAGAACTGGATGTGCTCGTACACGGACATTTGGTTTTGTTCTCAGTGTTGACAGTGGTTCTTGCTTCTTTTTTACTTTCTTTTTTCTTTTTTTTCTTTCTACACTTTTATTCTTTTCGTCTTTTTTCTTCTTTTTTTCTTTTTCTTATTTCTTTCTTTCTTTTTTTAGTTCTGTCTCACTCTCGCAAACATCTTCGAAGGCGAGAGGGACGCGGCAGCAACGAAGTTTGGAAGTTCATGTTAGTATAACTCATCCCCTGATGAAGGGAGGACCCCTCCCGAAACTGTTCGGAAATAAATATATTTATCCTTGTTGACAACGCTCCCGTTGTGCCATATATATATATATATATATATATATATTATTCAAAACAAAACAAGTTTTTAAGCAATCTCAAGGTGGTCTTAAGCTCTGTCAAAGGGACTTATGTTATGTGACACGTAACAAGGAGGAGTCAGACGTCTGCAATGAGGAGTACACCGTGCAGCTTCTACCAATGATTGCGGAACAGCGCCTAACTGTACCAAGGGCCCCTCGTCAGCTTGATCTCAGCAAGAGGGCAGGTTGGTAGACGCATGGTCTGCAGCGTCGAGATGATGTGCCTCAAAGCCCTAATCCGTTGTATAGAACCTTGTTCGAAAGGGATAGGGTCAGAGACACGAGAAACTGGGCAAAATACATACATAAATCTGGCACACCATTCCGGTCAAGATGCTAGCCCGATGTGTTCGCTGGCCTGCCAGGCTTTGACAGCCTCGCGAAGGCGATCGATGGCCACCCACAATTTTTGCTGCTCAATCCAAGCTTCGCAAGCTCTGACAGAGTTGATGGTTGCCGCTAAATTTTAGGCATGGAATTGAAAAATATGGAACTGTGGTATTCGGCAAACAGGCAACGATAGTAAGCTGCCGGAAAAAATCCAAAGTGTGCTGACACCAAGCATACAAGCTGTTCTGAGAGCTCCGTGAGAAAACACTAGAGCTCGAAGCGGTTGTCAGGCGAGCTTGCAATGCTGAAAGTTGTGTGAGGTGGCTGCACCAACATGGCATCGTTAGCGCGCAATTCGGGTAATGAAGCAGGGTTGAGCTTGTAGATTGACGCTATTAAAGCGTTTGTCCGGGCGTGGAGTTGCGCGATGGTGTGCTGCAATGACGCGTTCCCCTCAAATGATCTAAATGCAGATACAGGGCCGGCTTCTGTGGGGGATATAGGGACTCCAGTCATTGTGGTAGAACTTAAGGCCATGGACGCATGGCTAGCTCGTCTTGGAAATCTGGACCCAGCCGGAGTCCTGGGCATGGGACGCATGCCATTGGGGACGTCCACAATGTTCCTATAGGCAAGCGGAACCCACGTGTTAGGTCATGAAGTAGTATCACTGCGTCCCTGAAGTGTCGTTGATCCACGAAGGAAGCCTGGCCTGAATGCCGTTCATGGAGCGTGTTGAAAGCGCCGAGAAGTTAACTGGTGCCTAGGAAGCATGCAGACACTCCCTAGCAGAAATGAGCCCCTGCGCGTTCTTGGCGCGAAATATATATATATATATATATATATATATATATATATATACAGAAACGCTCAAATCGTCTTCAGCCCGCCATGAAATGCTTCGAATTTAAAAGAAAGCAAAAGTGCCGAGACCAATACCATTCGGCACCTTAGCGTTTGTCACCATATTCATCATACCGTTATAGCAGAACAAAAAGACAAGCAAGAAATACAGTTGAATAGCGCAGTGCTCCCAAACCGGATGCTTGCCTAGTCATTGCTGATTGGGGATGATTGCATTGCACTCTCTGTAGATGAGCTAAACTTGGATGTACGTATTACGCCATTCGCGTTTCATTCAGCGTCGATAGTACGTATAAAACGGCAGTGCTGTGTTGCACTCGGATTCAATATATATATATATATATATATATATATATATATATATATATATATATATATTGTGAGAATTCATTGTACGTCATCTTCCTCATCTAACAATAATCATCATCAGTCTTCGGCACGTTCCTCTTCATGATCGGCGCCATTTTGCTGTTGCTTCAATAAAGCGTCAGCTGCACCGTTGTATTTCAAGTGGTGGAGGTGCTTCCCGATCTCTTCGACCTCTCTCCATCCAAAGCCAGCTCCTGGAGCTCCGTTCGGGACGTCGCTTGCGCCAGCAGAGCACCATGGCTCAAGAGCAAGCCCAACCGAACCTCTCGCCGGCGCAACCACCAGCCGCCAACCCTAGCCCGGTCAACAACCCCCCTCGGGAGCCTCCAATCTTCTCCGGTCTGCCTGGCGAAGATGCCGAAGACTGATGATGATTATTGTTAGATTATTGTGTCAACGCCCTCGTCGCACACAACCCTTCGACGGTTTCCGACGTCGTCTCGGTATGCCAGCGGCTTGATACCTTGCAGTCAATCCGCCTACGACCAGACTTCTCTGAGAACCCCCTGGCAAACAGTATGGAGCTCCGATCCATCATTCGAGACATAATTCGTGAGGAATTGCAAGCCTACACTTTACCTCCTTCTAACAACGTTCCCGCTCAACCCGCCTCTAGCGATCTGCGCGGAATTATTAGAGAAGAAATGTCAGCGTTCCAAAGCATTCACCGTGCTCCACCATGCGCCCAACCCCCTTCGTATGCACAGATCGCTGCAATGCAACCCTCGCCGTCTCAAGCACCACCACCTGTACCTGATCACGAACATCTAGCACCTCTAGTCGCCCGTCCACCGAACCCTACCTACCATTCTTCCTGGCGGGCCCCACGTCCTATTTGCTACTACTGTGGAATTCGAGGACACATTTCCCGGGTCTGTCGACGTCGGCAGCAAGATGAACGTCGTGGTTATGCCGCTTTTGAACGAGACGACACATATACTCGAGGTTACTACCGTTATGCCGACAGTCCTTCCAACCACCGATCACCGTCTCCTGTGCGCATTTCCAACACGACCAGCAATACACGTGCATCCCGACCACGCTCCCCTTCGCCACTCCGACGCTCTGTTTCACCACTTCGGCCTGTCTCTCAACTGGCTCCCCAGCGCTCGGAAAACTAAACAGTGCAGTTTTTGGAGGAAAAACTGCATCGCGGCGAAATGACCCAAGTCCTCCTGAACGACCGTCAAACATGTTATTGGTAACTGTGGAAGGAGTGCGGGTGTTGGCTTTGGTGGACACGGGAGCAACTATTTCAGTTATGCGTGCCGACTTGTGTTCTCGATTGCGGAAAGTGAAGACACCCTACCTTGGATCATCTTTGATTGGGGCCAATGGAGCAATAATTAGACCATCGGCCCAATGTACAGCGCGTGTCTTCATTGATGGTATTCTTCATCACATCACCTTCGCTGTCTTAATTTCATGTGCTCATGAACTAATTTTAGGCTGGGACTTTCTCTCATCAGCATCTGCATTAATTTCTTGCCGTCAACGTGTAGTCGAAATGACCGAGACCGATCACTGCAGCGAACGCGTCGACGAAAAACCATTGCGTTTCTTCACAGCTTCCGAATCCATACTACTCCCGGGTCAAGAGCAACTCATCACCATCACTTCTCCGAATATTGCCAATGGTGACGTCCTTATCACCCCTTCCAGCAGCTGTCTAGCTCGCGGCGTTGTAGTCCCCTCCAGCCTGGTGCGGTTCAAAGACAGTGCAGCGATAATCATTGGCCTGAACCCTACCCCAGAGCCCGTCCTCCTACCCCAAGGTTCTGCAGTGTCATGTTATGTGGATACCCAACCGGTTTCTTTGGTCTCTCTTGACGCCTTGACAGCTCAGCCACAACAGGCCCAGTCTGTTACTTCCTCCTCCTTTGCTCCCGGGATAAATCCTGACCTTTCTGCTTCTCAGCGTGAGGCGTTGCTGAATTTGCTCAGGAAACACCAGGCCTCCTTCGACGCCAATGCTTCGGCACTAGGACAGACCACAGTTGCGTATCATCGTATCGACACTGAAGGTCAGACTGTTGTACGCCGTCGTCCCTACCGAGTCTCCTTGGCCGAGCGCAAAATCATCGAGGAGAACGTGACCGATATGCTAAACAGAAACATCATACGACCCTCTACCAGTTCTTGGTCATCACCCGTTGTGTTGGTACAAAAGAAGGATGGATCGGTACGATTTTGTGTTGATTACCGCGCGCTCAACAAGATTACCCGAAAGGATGTATACCCGATGCCCCGTATAGATGATGCACTTGACTCATTGCAAGGCGCCCAATACTTCTCCACCCTTGACCTTCGCTCCGGGTATTGGCAAATACCAATGGACGAAGCAGACAAAGAAAAGACCGCCTTTTCTACGCCGGACGGTCTTTACGAGTTAACGTTATGCCTTTCGGTCTATGTAATGCTCCCGCCACATTTGAAAGGATGATCGACACTGTTCTTCGTGGCCTCAAGTGGAAAACTTGTCTATGCTACCTCGATGATATCGTCGTGTTTTCTTCCACTTTTGATGATCATCTGCAACGCCTAGATCAAGTGCTCACATGTCTCTCCAACGCTGGACTTCAACTAAACACAAGGAAGTGCCATTTTGGCAACACAGCTATAAAAGTTCTAGGACATCTGGTTACTAAAGATGGCATCCAGCCCGATCCGGACAAAATTTCCGCAGTCCTCAACTTTCCGCGACCCTTTCGTTCCAAAGAACTACGCAGTTTCCTTGGACTCGCATCGTACTTTCGCCGCTTCATTCGCAACTTTGCCACTATTGCCGCTCCTCTCCACAAGCTCCTTGCTAGTACCGGTTCCTTCGATTGGAATGATCAATGCGAAGCCTCATTCCAAGAACTCAAGCAGGCACTGACATCCCCACCGGTGCTTTGTTATTTCGATGACAAGGCACCTACAATATTACACACTGACGCGAGTGGACAAGGAATCGGCGCCGTACTGCTCCAGCGCGACCATGCCTTTCGCGAGAAAGTTGTCGCGTATGCAAGCCGCACTCTGACCACTGCAGAGAAGAGGTACTCGATAACCGAACAAGAGTGCTTGGCTGTTGTCTGGTCCATCCAAAAATTTCGTCCGTACCTACATGGTCGACATTTTACTGTTGTGACAGACCACCATGCTCTTTGCTGGTTGTCCACAATCAAAAACTTGTCGGGACGACTTGGCCGCTGGATTCTCCGATTACAATCTTATGACTTTGACGTCATCTACAAGACTGGAAGACAACATCAACATGCCGACGCTTTGTCACGATGCCCTTTGCCGCAGTTTTCGGTGCACGTCACATCCCCTAGTCAAATTGGCTATACCGAGGACGCCTCGTCGATATCATCCATTTCTTCCCTACCTTCATCCACCCGTCCGTCAGCACTTGCTACTCACCAGCGAGCCGATTCTTATTGCACTGACATCATTGGTCGGCTTACCGGTGCTTCGTCTTCCCCTAATGCCAGGCTCCGGAAACAACTCCGACTATTCAAGTTGGAGGACGATGTGCTATATCGATACATTTTGCACCCGGAAGGCCACCTATGGGTTCCCGTCGTACCGCGCGCACTTCGCACTGAAGTTCTGCGCGCTTCCCACGACGACCCGACGTCAGGACACTTGGGTTATTACAAAACATACGAGCGCATCCGCAGTCGATTTTTCTGGCCAGGTCTCTCCACGACAGTAGCTAAATATGTTGCCTCGTGCGCACTTTGCCAACACCGCAAGCGGCCCACTACTCCTCCAGTCGGGACCCTACAACCACTTCCTTGTCCATCAGAGCTGTTCTCTGTCGTCGGAATTGACCTCTTCGGGCCCCTCCCAACTACATCAGACGGCAAGAGGTGGATAGTCACCGCGGTTGATCACTTGACCCGGTACGCTGAGACGGCCTCAATCACTTCAGGAAGTGCTTCGGAAGTAGCAACTTTCTTCTTGAATGCTATTTATCTACGTCATGGAGCCCCTCGTGTCCTTTTGAGCGACCGGGGAAAGGCATTTCTTTCAAGCACGCTCAGTGAAGTTCTTCAAGCATCAAAAACAGTTCATAAAACAACATCTAGCTATCACCCGCAAACCAATGGCTTAACGGAAAGATTTCATCGCACGCTGTGTGACATGCTGTCCATGTATATCCGACCGGACCATCGCAATTGGGATGCCATACTACCCTTTGTCACGTATGCATATAATACGTCAGTTCAACGAACCACAGGCTATTCTCCATTTTTCCTAGTATACGGACGCCAACCGACATCACCACTCGACGTTTCATTCTTTTCTGGCCCCGTCAACTCTTCACCATTCGTTTGCGACCAGTTTCTGTCCCGCGTTGCTCGATGCCGTCGTCTTGCCCGCGTAAACACCGAAGCTAGCCAAGAAGATCGCAAACATCGTTACGATGCCACTCACCGCGTCGTTCTCTACCACCCCGGCGACAATGTACTTCTGTGGACTCCTGCGCGAACGCCTGGCTTATGCGAAAAGTTTGAGTCACGCTATCTTGGCCCTTACAAAGTTATCGAACAGACCTCACCGGTGAACTACCGTGTCACACCTGTTCATGTCCCCACTGACCAACGCTGCCGCGGGACAGAGAATGTGCACGTTTCGCGTCTCAAGCCCTATTGTATGCGTTCCACAGCGTAATTCGCGGCCAGGCTGGCCGCTTCCGTCGACGGGGGAAATTAGTGTGAGAATTCATTGTACGTCATCTTCCTCATCTAACAATAATCATCATCAGTCTTCGGCACGTTCCTCTTCATGATCGGCGCCATTTTGCTGTTGCTTCAATAAAGCGTCAGCTGCACCGTTGTATTTCAATATATATATATATATATATATATATATATAAATATATATATATATATATATATATATATATATATATGTACGGGTTATGGCACAACGGGAGCGTCGTCAACAAGGAAAATTATGTTTATTTCCTAACAGTTTCGGGACAGGGTCCTCCCTTCATCAGGGGATGAGTTATACCAACATGAACTTCCGAACTTCGTTGCTGCCGCGTCCCTCTCGCCTTGAAATATGTTTGCGAGTGTGAGAGAGAACTTAAAAAGAAAGAACAAAAGAGAAGAAAAAATACAGAAAGAAAAAGGAAAAAAAGGAAAAAAAGAAAAAAAAAAGAAAGCAAAAAAGAGGAAGAACCATTGTCAACACTGAGAACAAAACCAAATGTCCATGTACGTTCACATCCGGTTCTTATCCCGTGCCGGTCAGTTCTCGACATATGTCGGGCCACCCAAGATTGTCGCCGCGGTGGCGGGAGGGATATATGACACTACGATCCCGTTGTGCCATATCCCGTACCTTCACGACGACTAACTGGCCCATTGAATTATTACTCCCACTATATATATATATATATATATATATATATATATATATATATATATATATATATGTTTACTGGCAAACACTGGGTATTCAGGGTGAACTTGTGCCCTAGAACATAAGAAGACAACCTTACAAAGAAATTTTCTTCGCTAGCCACACAAACATCTTCGAGCTCTTCTTCTCTCACGCAGCTGCGAACTGGTCACACCATGAGCCTTTCGTCTTCTTCTTTTAGCGCGTAGTGTGGTGGCACGCGCAGACTTCCTTCCGGTGCATTGCGCGCTTTGCAAGTTATTCGTTTTGTGGCATTTACAAATGCAGGAAGCAGGGCGCGTCGTGTGAGGATGATGAGCAACTTGTGTCATTATTCCACCTCCTAAAACGCATCGTCCCGATACGCTGAGAGGGCCAAAAGTTTTGAAATGCAGGGCTTGACTTAATGGTTGAGCACGTGTACAAGTGATGTTCATGGCCTTTCGTAGAAGTGTTTCATGCGTACCACATGTGTGACTTCTGGGTGATTTCTTCGTCGAGTGAAGCCCACTTAGCCTTTGGGGATGACTTGGTAGTTTAAGGTGCTAAACAGGCCAAGTATCTTGTAAGGGCCGAAGTAGTGCCGCGTGAGCTTTTTGGAATTACCACTTGCACGTACAGGGTGTTCATACCCACACTTTGTCTCTGGGGTCATACTGGACATCTCTTCGCTTCGGGTTATAGCAATCTGAGTCAATGGCGTGCTTTTGTATTATGCGGTGCCTTGCCAACTGCCGGACCTCTTCTGCTCTCTCTATGTATTCGCTGATATTATCGTTATCTTCGTTCGCTTAGCTGACAGCTAACGTAACGTATAAGGTCCTTTTTACTGTCCTACCGTGAACGAGCTGGAATGGCGTGAAGCGTGTCGCCTCCTTTACTGTGGGGTTATGTGGAAAAGTAGCATACAAAAATTGCTGTCCCATGAACGATGTTTGATATCTACATACATGGAGAGCATGTAAGCCAGCGTTCTATTGAGCCTTTCAATTAGGCCATTTGTCTGCGGATGGTAAGCTGAACTTCTGTGGTCGGTATTCGTCAGTTTCATGATAGACTGCATCAAACGGGTGATAAACGCTGCCCCTATGTAGGTTATGACAACATTAGCAGTGCAATACCGTAGCACTATATGGCCGACGAAGAACTGCGCTACTTCATTCGCAGTTCCTTTTGCGAGAGACAACGTCTCAGCATAGCAAGTCATGTTGTCTGTCGCTACAATGATCCACCGTTTTCTGGATGATTAGACAGAACATTGTTGAAGTAAATCCATTCCCACTTGCTCAAATAGTACTTATGGTGGCTCCATTAGTTTCAACAGACCTGGTGGTTTTAAAGGTGGTACTTTGCGCCTTGGGCACTCTCGCCATGACTTCACAAATTGCTGTGCAGAATTTATTACTTCAGCCTATAACACGTGTGACAGATTCTGGCTTAAGTCCAGCTAACATCCAAATGCCCAGCTGAAGGGTCATCTTGACGTGCTCTAAATATTTCCGCTCGTAGTGACGGTGGTACGAGAAGCAGAAACGTCTCGCCACTGTGTTCGAAGTTTCGCTTGTAGAAGACGCCATTCCGGAGAACACAGAAACGTAGCCCCCGGACGAAAGCTCACGGTACCTTTGCTTTCTAATCCTCCAAGTACTGCGTAAGCAGTAGCTGCTCCAGATCCGTTTGCTGATGACGGGCCATATCGGACGCATTGAGAGCTCCAAAAATGGGATATGTTCATGTCCAGAAGATTATTTCTCAACAGGTTGTCGCGACAGGCATTCTGCGTCATTGTGCTTGAGGCTGGATTTGTGCACAACGGTGATGCCGTATTCCTGCAGACGTAGGTTTCATTTAGCAAGTGTCCCTGAAGGGTCCTTTAGATTTGCCAGCCAACCCAATGAGTGATGGTTGCTGATTGCCCTAAAAGGTCTGCCATATAGATACAGACAGAACTTACTGACGCTTCATATAACTGCCAGACATTTCTTCTTTGTAGCTTAGAAGTTGGACTCGGCATTCGATAGAGTGCGGCTTGCATATGCAGTAACTATTTCTTGTCCATTCTGCCATTGAAAAAGGATGGTGACGAGCCACACGATACTGGCGTTGGTGTAGATTTACGTTTTAGCATCTTCATCAAAGTAAGCAAGAATGAGAGTAGAGTGCAAGTGGCGTCGCAACTCAGAGGAAGCACCTTCTTGTTTTTCTTTCCAGGTGAATGGCACACCTTATTTTTTACACTGTCAATAAATCAGCGAGCAAGGTGAAGTTTTTATCGAAGCGTCAATAGTAGGCACAGAGTCTCAGAAATCATCTTTAGGCCTTCTTGTCCCATGGCTTCAGAGTGTTTTCGATATCAGTAATCTTTTCGGGATCTGGGCGGACACCTTCAACATTCACAATGTGCCCGAGGAATCGGAGCTCGCGAAATTCGAAGCAGCATTTTTGTGGTTTGATACTCAGTGCTGCCGCGCTAATGACATTCCGTACTGTCCTCCGATAGTGGATGTGCTACTCGAAGGTAGAATAAGGAACTACTACATCATTGAGATAGACAAGGCACGATTGCCATTTAAGTACGGAGAGGACAGTGTCCATCATTCTTCGGAAGGTTGTGGCAGTAGACCACAATCAAAAAGGGAGTACTTTGAACTTGTGTAGACCGCCGGGTGTTACAAACGCCGTCTTCTCACGATCTAATTCATCCGCTTCGATTTGCAAGCATCTAGTTTTAAATCCAATGCAGAAACAGAGTGAGCGTTTCGTAGCTTGCGCAGGGTATCGTAAATACGTGTAGTGTATAAACGTCCCGCTTCGTGATGAGGTTCAGGTTTCGGTAGTCAACACAAAACTTCAGGAAGTGGTCCTTTTTGACCAATACCACCGGTGATGCCCAAGGACTATGTGATGGCTGTATTAAATCGTCTTTTAGCATTTCCTTTACTTGTTTTCTTATGGCTTCCCGTTATCTGGAGCTACTTGATCTGGACATTGATGCACCGGTCTAACACTTTCTTCGACCACGATGGGGTGCTTGGCGACTAGAGTGCGTCCGACTTGCGACAAAGTGGAAAAGCACTCCGCAAAATCTTTGATCAGATCAACAATCTTCTCTCTCTGTGGTATTGAGAGCGCGCTGTCGATGTCTATTTTTTTAAGGACAATGTTCACTAGTGCAGAATCTGGCGGGTTCCTAATAAGAGCACAAACAATCACTGCTTGAAAATATTCACGCAGGGTTGCTATAGTTGCTCCCTTCGCCACATGCTGCACCTTAAGTTGATCGAATATGAAGCTTCACCAAATCTCTTGCCACGCATATTCCCCTTTCGATTAGTATTCCGATGTTTTCGTCTGCTAGCCCCTCGTAATCACGAACTATTTCTGTTTTGACGAGATCTGACACACTTGAACATGGCGGCACTGTCACGCCTTCATCCACAACCAGGAGGTGAAACGGCTGGTTATCCGTTCGACATATTGCGAGAATGTTGTCTGTAGAAACTGAGACACTAGATTCTCGCAAGTCAATGATTGCGTCATTTGGCTGCAAGAAGTCTGTGACTATATTCAGTTACGGCAACACTCGGAAAGAATAAAGCTGCCGGCGTAGATGAATCCGCTGATTTTTATTCTTGCTGTGTACATGTACAGTTCTACAGGGCCAAGTGCCCTCCGGCAGTACGTAGTTGCGGCCCCGTCCATTGAGTCAGTACCTTTTTAAACTTCTTTACTATAAGGCTACTGAGCTCGGAGTAGTCCGTCCCAGTGTCAATTAGTGCAATAGCTTTCAGATCGTCGATGGTGACTAACAGTTCACAGGTAACGTCACCATTACTGCACCTATATGTCACTGCGCAACTGCAGTCATGTGGTCGGGCCGGCAAAGGAGGCTGCTCTGTTTTCTGTGTATCAGCGCACTTGCCTCAACTGGTCGCTGGCGCTAGTTTTCCCGTCGCGGGCTAGGTGATCGAGGTTTCGGAAAAATGGTTGTTGGTCTAGGGCTCGGCAACCGGTAGCGCATCGGAGCTGCTGATCGCGATTCCCGTTGCTGAGTGTTCTGAAGCGTATGGCGTGAGGACAAATCTCTTCAATCTCGAAAGGGCGCTCACCGTTCCTCAGGCAGGGTGCATTAGCTGGGAAGCCACGCAGTTCCATGCGACGACAATGACACACTCGATAAAAGTGACCTGACTCTCCGCAGTGGTAGAAAAGGAGACGCCGGTCCGCCGTGCGCCACACATGGCTTTTATGGGACTTAGTTTCCGGTAAGGGCGGTTGCGTGCCGCGTAGAAATGTCGAGAGCATAACGTCAGCTTGAGCAAAGCTTGTGCCTACAAGGTCCTGTCGCATTACTTGCGCATACGACAAATGCGGTTGGCCCCGCCGTGGTGGTCTAGTGGCTAAGGTACTCGGCTGCTGACCCGCAGGTCGCGGGTTCGAATCCCGGCTGCGATGGCTGCAATTCCGATGGAAGCGGAAATGTTGTAGGCCCGTGTGCTCAGATTTGGGTGCACGTTAAAGAACCCCAGGTGGTCTAAATTTCCGGAGCCCTCCACTACGGCGTCTCTCATAATCATATGGTGGTTTTGGGACGTTAAACCCCACATATCAATCAACAACTGCGGTGGAAGTTGTGATTGTGCTCACGTCACCACTTCGGGATGTGGTTGGAGAATAGCTTGCCGCACTTCACGACCAACTTTCTCGGGTGAGGACATCGCTGAAGGGCTTTCGGTGAGTCGTATTTTCTACAGTTCCTCCCTCATGACAGCTCTCACCACTTCCCGCGGAACGTCAATGTTGTTGGTGAGGGTTCTCGACACCGCGCTAGCTAGACCGACGTTGACGTCTCTGTTTTACTGTCGCGCAAGCTGTGTAGTATTCTCTCCATTTTTGTTGCCTCTGATTTAAACCCCACCATAGTCCGTAGAGGATTACGTGCCAGGTCGGCGACAATCTCCTACTTCACTCCGCGCATGCCGCAACATTGTCTACTCGGCAACGTTTGGGTCGACTCCGCAGAAAAGCCGCGACATGTCTTCAATGTACATAGCCACGCTCTCAATGTTCGTTTGCTTTCTTCCCTGAAGAGCGGTCTCTGCCTTCCCTCTGCGGTTTGTGTTCGGATAGGTAATGAGCAGCTGCCTTCAAAAGTCGTCCCATGTCAACAATGACGCATCGTGGTTTTCAAACCACGTACGCGCAAAATTTTGGAGTGCCACGTTTACGTAACGAAGTTCCCTGCCGTCACCCCGACCGTTCTAACAGGCAACATGTTCGAAGCCAGCAAGCCGAACGTCGAGCGTCTTCATAAATGTCGCCGTAGAAGACCTCTGGTATTCGAGAGGAATCCACGACAATATGGGATGGAGACGGCGTCGCTTTATCAGCCATCGTGGTGGTGTTTGCAATCTCCGCTGCCCTTGATGAACTGGAGAGGGGACCAAACTCGGGCTCCTCAACTCGTAGACGGTGACTCGCACGTTAGTAGACTGGCGTCAATTTCACTGCCTCCAACCTTGTCGGAATTGTACTTAGCTCCCTGGCCTGGGATGGGCTTGGAAACATACCCAGCACCTGCACCAGATGTTACCAACAAGTAGAACGCCTCTAAGTAAAAACCATTTATTCAGGGCGAACTTGTGCTTGAGAACGTAAGAAAACAACTTTACACACAAAATGTTTCTCGCTAGCTACAAGAACCTCTTCGATCTCTTCGTTTCTCACGCAGCCGCTAACAGGCCACACCATGAGCCATTAGTCTTCCTGTTTTAGCTCGTGGCGTTGTGGTCGCGCAGACCGCTGGTGTAGTGCGCGCTTTGCTTGTTATTGGTTTGGCGGCAGAAAGCAGGGTCCGTTGTATGTGGATGCTAAGCAACTTTTCTGATATATATAACTAAGCGCTGAGTGCGACGTAACTGCAGCCGGCGGTCTTAGTGCTATTCTAGACGCAATAGGACCCCTTACGCAATAGACGCAATAGGACGCAATAGGAATATCAAGTCACAACACGGAAACACAATATCAGTTACACTGTCGCGTGGCGAGCCTATATTTGGTTTGAGTGCTGATGCGATCCTAGCCAGGATATGCAACATCGTAACTTCAGTCCACATTGTGTACAGCTTTTTGATATCAGTCTTGTTGGTGCACGTGTAATGTTTTGTAAGATTAGAATGTTGCAGATGCTTTCATGCTGCCTATAACAAGTTTTGCTGCAGCCAAATTCGTGAATGGAGCAGGAGCCTCAGTGAAGGCCTTGGAGTTTTCCGTACTTGCACCCTTCTGAGTGCTGCAAAAAAGTGTTTCTTTTTTCTTGCTTTTCATTTCTTTTTTCTATATTTTATTCTTTGTGTATTTATTTGGTTATTTGTTCTATATATACGCAGTGCAGTTGCGCGCACAAAAAAAACAAGCTTGAATCATTGGCGGCCATACTAATTCACATGCCATCGTGCGCGAGATTTTACGTGGTGCAATAAGGTCCTTACAAAAGATCACTGCAATATCGGCGGAAGTTAGTTTCTGAATGAATTAGCTGAATTCTGTGAAGTATTTTTTTACATTATCTAACAGTTCAACTTCTCGGTGTTAGGGCCAACCAACGACAAGATTATTTTTTATGAACCTAAATGCAAAAGCAAAATTGCCAAGCCAGGAACTCTCTTAACTTTTATTTTTCACGTCTACTTCTCGATACACCCACGCGTATGCACACACACACACATACACACACACACACATATCAAAAGATGAGAAAGCGCAGCAATTTAAGAAACGCCATTTCCTAAGTCTTCTCACAGAGTCCAGTGCTTCACCATGAAGGCCGGATGTACGAGATTTTCGCAATCTAATTAGGGTCCCTCTACAAAGGGCCATCAAAACAAGGATTTGTTTCAGTTATTTCTCCACCAAGGCAGGCCACTTTACTTTTGTGCGCTTTCTATGCCCGGTATTATCTGCAATCCTGGCTGAATCAGAGGCAATGCACATGGCTCTCTTTGCAACGGACAGTTCGCGCTTATAATTCTGAATAAAGAAGTTTTTTAGATGTGTCTAGTTTCACTTTTATTAGGAGCTGCCATATGTAGCAAGCGGAAAAGTTTATTATTGTATTGTATTTAAAAAAGTAGTAAATCTCATTCAGACTTTGTAACGACACTTCATAACTGATCCCCCATCCTTCGACTGGAATTGGGAGAAGTAGTCGAAAATGAGAATACTTTAAACCTGTTCTAGAATGCATTTTCATAATTTTTTCATTAGGACGCCACAACCACAGTTTATGAACTTGAAATTGGATATTTGATTGTACACCCTTTCGGATTCATTTCTAGGTCAGCCACATTATTGAGAGAACAACAGGCAACGTCATGGTACTATGAAACTACTCATTCACGACACAGAATTTCAAGATTTTCAGTGACATATGTAATGAAAGTACAAGGTCGTCATCGAGTGACTCCTTTATTCTTTGTTTAAGTCAACCTAATGGCAGTTGCGTAAACTAACTGCATCTATATCTGTCATGAGCCTTAACCAAAGCCAAAAGGGAGCCGTTGGACATCGCGCATAATTTTTGCAAAGTGCGAAGTCACCATTACGTTATAGTGGAAGCTCGAATATAGCTTAAAAGAGCCCTGAAACACTTTTTTGAGTAACGTTGAAATTAATTGACTGGAAGAGCAAACTACCTCCAAAAGTCAGTGCCACTGAAATTTTTAAAATCTGTCCACTACGAGCGTAGTTACAAAAATTTGCCACACGCTTCAATCGCATTCTGTCATCTCTCGTCCCGACGAAAGTGCTGAAAGCTAAACAGGGAGAGATGGGAGGGGCAAACAAAAATTTCACTCGCGCCTCGCGACTTTCAGCACTTTTTTGGGGTGAAGCTCCTTAAGGCCTGGGTCTGTACGTAGCCACCGGTGACGCATACCTGCTCTAGAGCAGGTATGTGAGATGGGAGATGGCGGTACTTAGAGTGTTCAATAGAGGGAGGCATGGACGGAAGGATGGACAAGCTAGGAGACGGACCAATGTATGAATGAACGCATGGGCGTCTGGACGGATGAACGCATGAACAGACAGACAGACAGGTGGATCGACGGACTCACATACGGACGGACGCATGGACAGATCTAACAGACGCGTGTAACGACGCACGGATGGTCGCGTGGACCGACGGAAGCAAGAACTAACGAAGGATGGAAGCACGCATGCACAGATGGTCGGCGGATGGACGGAAGCAAGAACGAACGGATGGACGGAAGCACGGACGGGCTGACGAACGCTTCGCCCCAGTCATCAGCAATCTTTTCATGAATATGCTGTGATGTTTTTTTTTTCTTCTTTGGTTACGCGTATTTTTCAGTGCGATGACGCGTGCACGTATGGGAAAGTGACTGCCTCTCGCGGTGACCTCTGTAACAACTGAGCCCGCCATATTCAAATCAGCCAATGGCTGATAGATGAGCTTAATCGAAGTGATTTTCGGGCTTAACTTATCATTTTTTGAAAAAAGAAAAGGACATTTTTAGCTGATTTTGATAAATTATTGTGAATTCCAGGCCGCATGCTGCGCTACAATACTTCTATCACGTCTTGTCAAGAGACTCCACTACCGATCGGCAGCGTTTTCTGACCACGCGCAAAAAGTGTTGCAGGTCCCCTTTAAGACTTATGAGAAGTGTTTCTGTTAATAAATATTTGGTGTGTTATATTTGAACAATTCTATTAAATCAAAATGAACTTCTTAGTCTAGCTATGTCAGGCTTCTGGCTTCTTGCGCGTCGTCGGCGGCGGTGTCCCCGCACCGGCAGGTATTGTCTCTTCACTCTAGCTCCCTCTTCCATACTAACAGCTGCGGGCGCACGCGCTTATCCTCGCCCCCTACCAGCCGGAGCCTGGAGTGTGGGACACTGGTGTATAGGGTAGATGAGTGCTTCGCTGCTCTTTCACTCGCCGTTCGTACTCTCTACTTCCGGCGCCCCTTGTTTCCCGCCCGCTGGCACCTCAATCTCAACCGTTCGCTGGCTGGGCGCCTTTCACGAAGGTGCGACAATGTGTGCTCGAGACACTAGTGTCA
Organism: Rhipicephalus annulatus; assembly: GCA_013436015.1. Classification (NCBI taxonomy): domain Eukaryota; kingdom Metazoa; phylum Arthropoda; class Arachnida; order Ixodida; family Ixodidae; genus Rhipicephalus; species Rhipicephalus annulatus. The sequence goes on along the minus strand of WOVY01003484.1, from coordinate 209,870 downwards.
AACGCCGAGCCAACAACACTGTTTGTAAAATGTGAAGCATTCTAAATGCGAAGCGATTCTTAGCAAACTTCGGCGACATTGAGCGTATCTATCTATCTATCTATCTATCTATCTATCTATCTATCTATCTATCTATCTATCTATCTATCTATCTATCTATCTATCTATCTATCTATCTATCTATCTATCTATCTAATCTATCTATCTATCTATCTATCTATCTATCTATCGATCTATCTATCTATCTATCTATCTATCTATCTATCTACCTATCTAGCTAGCTAGCTAGCTGCCTACGACTTTTAGCTCTCCTGGCCGTTTCGGTAATGGTATTGTTACCAAACTTGGCATGGCATAGCATGACTGTATGAAGAACAATAGACTAGTCATAGCACGAAAATGATGACATAGATATCATGAATGTGATGATTTACATTTTGTGGTCCTGCTGCTTTTGCAGTGATTTCGTTCACATGGCATGTTGCAAAACTGGTATGGTAAGGCATGATTGCCTGGCGAAAACAAGCGACAGACCCTAACATGAAAATCATGCCATGCGTGTGATGTAACAACATGACCACATGCCACGCTCATGATGAGCTCGCGATCGTTTCGCTAGCGTCATATATACCATATTTCGTATTACAGTACCTGAATGGATGATGAAGGTATGTGATAGTTGCATGCATGATAATCATGAGATGTGTGTCATGTAACCACATGACTACAAGCCACGCTCTTGATGCGCTGGCGGCCGTTTCATTGGCTTCACTAAGACCAAATTTGTTATTACAGGACGTCAACGGATGACGAAGTCTTGATACTGGTGCAAACATGATAAACACAAGATGCGTGTCATGTAACAACATGAATACATGATACGCTCATGATGCGCTCGCGGCCGTTTCGCTCGCTTCACTTGTACCACACTCGGTATTACGTGACGTGAATGGATGACATAGGTAAATGACACATCCAAACATGATAATCACGACATGCGTGTCACGTAACAGCATGACTACATGCCACACTGATGATGCGTTCGCGGCCGTTTCGCTATAGCTTCACATATGCCAAATTTGGTATTACGTGAAGCAAATAGATGACGAAGGTATGTGACTGGTGCAAACATGATAATCATGAGATGTGTGTCATGTGAGAACATGACTACATGCCACAGTCAAGGCGCCAATACGTTTAGACGTGACGGAATGCTGCTACTACTACAGCTGCTACTACTTCTACTACTACTGCTACTGCTACCACTACTTCTCCTGCTGATACTAGTGCTACTAGTAGTAGTAGTAGTATTAGTACAATTACTACGTACCTTGCGGACGCTTCACCTTTGGCATAAGGAGCGGCACATTGAAAAAACGAGGCTGCCGTAGCGTTGGCAAAACTGAAATGGCACGATTAAGCCTTTCGTGCTCATTGATATGGACATCTATTGTACTTCATTGGTCTTCACAAAACTTTCTTTGTAACCATTAGGAAAGAAATTACGCCTTGAATACCTCCACAACTCTACTCCTTTCTAGTGAAGTGACGCGGTTTTGACCATATTGCACGTACATACCACAAGTCTAGGTTATTATCCAGTGCTTTGTCAAGCGCAAGCCTTACATTTTTTGACACAATGCAAATACCATAGTACCGTTATTTGAACTGTCCATTTTTGAGACTGTTGAAGTTGAAAACCAATAAAATATACTTCTTTCAAAAGAAAGAAATATTGAACCATGGGTCTTTTTTTTTGCTTCATCTCGTTAATCCATAAACTTGGTTTCGTTCAGTGATACATTGATCGCGTTGAAACAGGTATCGCTGAAACTCTTTCCAGGAATGTTTGCATGTGGTGCCTTTCGTAAAACGGCGTTGTGAATAACTTCTTCGATTGCCTTGTTCAGCTAGAAAAACTCGTTTGAAAGCGTGCCGGGTGGATGCAGTTTTTATGTTAGTTGCTATTCTGTTTATTCTTTTGAGAAGAGCGACACTTGAAGTTAAAGATTTGTGGGATTTAACGTCCCAAAACCACCATATGATTATGAGAGACACCGTAGTGGAGGGCTCCGGAAATTTCGACCACCTGGGGTTCTTTAACGTGCACCCAAATCTGAGCACACGGGCCTACAACATTTCCGCCTCCATCGGAAATGCAGCCGCCGCAGCCGCGATTTAAACCCGCGACCTGCGGGTCAGCCGCCGAGTACCTTAGCCACTAGACCACCGCGGCGGGGCAACACTTGAAGTTAAACAAATCAGCATGTCTCGGCTAGATGGTAGTGTAGTGATACTTGTTTAGTGCTCACTTCAGAGACAAGGGCGGGAAGAATAAAACTACTGAGATTTCCATGTCATCACCACTCAGGGGCACAGAGTGAGGCTCACAAGAAATAAATGTTTGTTGGCCTTACGGAAGTGCTCTTTCACCTATGGTAATAATTTTTCCAGATTCCGCTATTCCTCACGACTGAGAACACAATGAGGGTAGCCTCAGTTTCGCTAAATAAAAGCCAACCAGTTCTTTGACTTTGATCTCTTTTTCAGCGCACATTGCGAGCATATACTCCCAGAAGACTGAGGTGGACGAGTGAACAAATGACGAAGATCACAGTACGCTAAACACAAATGGCACTGATAAACAGCGTTACAACAATGTTGAACTACGTCAACACACTTATGACGATAATGTTGTATATAGAAATGATATTGGATGCTAAAAACTCTAAATTGCCATTATTGTTAAAAAGCCTGAATATAGCCATGGATTCAGGCACGCGGCAAACGAACATTTAGCTAATGGTCCACAACTTGAAGAATAAAACTTTATGACATTGCGAAATGCTACTTGTAATATTTAATTTCCTGTTACAATCGATGCTACTTCGCTCAGGTAAGCTATGGAGACAGGACTGGTCTTAAGCACTGTCTATTATGGGAAACCTCCGGTACAGAGCATCTGTTAAAACCGGCGCGCGGAACAAAACACCCACTTTTCGCGTTCGGCGTCAAGTCATGGTTGTGATCAGTATGCACGTATTTCATTCATTCTAGCATAGCATAGCGTTCAGGAATCACACATATAGGAAATCCGGGAAATGCGTTCTTTCGAGCTACGTCCTTAAGGTACGAAAAGACTCATAGCACAAGCATTACCCGTGTGCAGCATACCGTTTGTGAGAAGGCGCTTTTCTTTTTTGTTACACCTACGAAGAGTTCTTTTCGCTGCCACTAATTGAGTAACTTTTTGACCTATTTTTGCGACTGTGGCAGGTTGCCGCTGAAAAAACCGTCAATGACTACCCGCTTTTTCTTCTCCTATTCATCACGTGGGCACTCCGCCTAGCAGAAACCGAGAGCCTGTAGCGGGCTGGTGCAAGCACCTCCCCCAATAGTCTCTTCTTGTGAATCTCGCGCCTGCTTGTTAGCGGAGGCTCCTGTGGGGAAGACACCGCCGCAGCAAGCATTCCGCCAATGTGCCAGTTTCATTGCGTGATAGTTCGCCCCCTTACCCTCCACCGTGCTTCAAGCTCCCTCACTTGGCCAGCCCCTGCCAGAAAAAAATTAGGCCTGAGACGCACTACCAGAGATGAGAGCGAAACGCAGTGGCACACTACCTAAATCAGATGACATACCGATGGTGTATTTTCACTGGGACAGTATTAACAAAAACTACGAACCATATAAAATAGTAATAATCAGCTGTTATGAAAACACTGCCACTGTTTGCAAGATTACTGTTAGTGAACAACTGGGAATAATGTTCACTTTGCATATTTATTTGTCATTACTGTGGTTTGGTAAAGCCTTTGTGTGCCCTCTGTTGCAATCATTTTTCTCAGCTGTACATAAATTTGCCGGTACGTCTTTCGTTAGAATAACTTTCTCTCAGGGCCAAATAAGATAAGCCCCTGGAAAAATCCGCTTAATGCTTCATTTGGTAATTGGCTTCAATGCTTCTCATTAGCGCAACAGCAAAGGTCGTCGTAGCTTTAAGCTTGTATATAATGAGTACCCAGAGTTTTCTGGTCTGAATAAAGAATGCTCTGGCAATCAATACTTCTACAAGACCGCATAAATAGCAGGAAGCCATTCTAAGTGCCTGTAATTATCTCCGTGCGCTTGCCTCATCTCAAACATACAATGAGCGTTTTTTAGTGTCTTGTTTCTTCAGAAATCTATGAAATTGCTTGAATTCATGGCACTGATTTATAATGTCGAATTACAAATTGTCGTGGTAAATTTTGTGTCGTGAAAGGAAAAAATCGGAATGAAATGTGGAAAAACCGAAGTTAAAACTTGTCACTTAGGGTCCTCATGTCCGTCATGGCATTCCACTTATCATTTCTGTTCTCGCTGCGAAAGAAGTACGACAAAGTGGGCTTAATTCTTTTTCCCTCAGCATCACATTCCTAAAAAAGAAGCTTCGAAGGCGTTTACTGTATGGCCTACAGGCCCTCTCTACTAAGGTATACCGTACTCTGCCTGTCTGTACTCCCTTTCAATACTCTGTCACAATTTTGTTTTTATGGCCTGATTTCTATCTAGATACCTTCGACATAATGACCTTGAAATGCACTTTAGATCCAGTGTTTCATAAGAATGTGCGTCTGCGGGTCGGCCAAGTGCAACTAAGCCGATAGAAGCGCTCAAGGTACCTTTGCTTCTCTAATAAATTCATGGCATCAGAATTTAGAGCAGAGTTGGTCAGGTAACAAATGGGTTCTAAGGGCATCCTAAGGGAAATTAGGAATAGGAAATGAGCATGAACACACATATAGCGCGTAAGTAGGATGACCGCATGTTGTTAAAAGGTACAAATTTAATTACGAGGGAACGTGAACCCGCGATAGTGATGCAAAGTTAGGTCGACAGATTAGGTTCGTAAGCTTGCCGGTAAAACAGTTGGTATGTAGAAATTAACGTCCCAAAACCATCATATGAGTATGAGAGACACCATAGTGAAGGGCTCCGTAAACTTTGACTAGCTGGGTTTTTTTAACGTGCGCCCTAATATGAGCACATGGGCCTACAGCATTTTCACTTCCACTGAAAATGCAGCCGCTGCCATTGGGATTTGATCCCTCGACTTGCGAGTCAGCAACCGAGTGGCAGAAAGGGTGCTGGTAAAACGTACAAGTACCCAGCGCAAGACAAGGTTCGTTGGAAGAACATGAAAGAGGCCTTAGTTTTGTAGTGGAAATTGATGATGATGACAATAACAAGTTTGGAGGCCGTGCCACTTAAGGCGCTGAAAGCTTCAATGCAGGAATACGTTTTGCGCATGTATTGAGCCATGTCATCCGAGTGTATATGCCACGCTGGCGAGAGGTATGTTGTGGCATGTGCGTTTCGATCACACAATGCAAAACCACGCGAAGAGCAGCACACTAATGAACACTGACAAGAGCAAAGACGGCAGTAGGCAATTTAGCTCAGCTGGCCATTAACCTTCACTGCGTTGAGTCACTCAAAGCTTGCTTTGTAGTTCTATGTAGTACTACCTAGATTTTTCGGCACGAATTAGGGGACTGTTCCAAGCCTAATTTACTTGTGTTTCTTAGTGCGCAGACGTTAGGGCGGAGACGTGTGCTGAATATCTTTACTATGCCGTTGTTTTTAGAGTGGAGCTATATACGTGCCACCAGTACCCCCGTGGAACCGATAAGATGGTTAAGCAAACAAAAGGTCAATGGACGAGGCTTGAGAGGAGAAAGGCTAACGAGATTGATTCACATAATGGCGCCGGAATGAGAGCCTGCAGGCAGATATCCACGAGTAATACATCAATAGAAAAAGCTATAAAAGGTAGACCAGTGAGTAGCGTTGAATGCTAACTTGTTAGTTCTAATACAAAGAGAGTACTATTATACGCAGAAAAGGTGCATTCAGTGAAGGTGAAACATACCGACACTTCTGGAAACATGTGCGTCCTGTTCTCTGTCTTGTTCTTTTTCTCTCGTCCACAAGAACACAATTGCATCATTCTCTTGAATCCTTGGTCTGCTAGGGTGTTTAGATAAGTAAGTAGTTACGCCACTCGCACTCGGTCCTTCGGTACACATGTCGAACTTGCGCGCTGCGATAAAATTCACAATACTTTATTTATTACTGTTGAGGCAAGAAACATCAAGAATAAAGAAAGTTCATTTCCAACAGTAGTTGTAGGGGTCAACCCCGACGAAAAGTGGTGAAAATGGAGTCTACATGTACTTGAAGGACAGTACACAAGGCAGTATTGACATTAATTTTTGTTTACATAACAAAAAAATAAGGACACAAAAATACTAGCAAACGTAAAACATACACATCAAGTAGGTATGGTAGGATAAGTGGCTTATGTTAGTTTTGAAAGTTGATTGATTGATATGTGGGGTTTAACGTCCCAAAACCACTCTATGATTATGAGAGACTAGTTTTGAAAGTAATGTTTTAAAGGTGGGTGCAAGTATTCACACTACATTTCTTATGCTAATCAAAAATGCCGTTGGGTATCACGTGATACAATCTTTTATGCCTACGATTCCTATCCTTGTAAGACCCACCCCTCAATTTTAAAGTAGATTCACTTATTCAATACACCTTTTCACTGCAACCACTGAAAAAAATGCAATAATATTCAGCCCTGTTATCGTGTATGCGCGTGGGTTTTATGTAACTAAAAATTAGGTCATCCTTTAGGGATTTACTGTAAAAAATCAACAATCTATATCCACGAAGCAACATAGGGTTGGAGTGCTGTACACCTTTTTTGAAGCTTCACTTTTTACGAAATCGGCATTTCATAGGTTCAGATTATACCCAACTTGCTGTAGCTCATACATGCTACATGCAAAGGTTTATCACAATCGTGTCTGTCCATTTTGAGAAAATGTACAATGAAGTTCAGAAAACGGTAAAAAACGTAATTTGAGAAAAAATAACGCAAATACCAATTGAAGAACACGACAGCAACAAACTGGAAGGTCAAGCGAAGAATCGCAAGCTGATCGAAACGTGCCCCGCGTTTCTCACGCAGAAATGACGTATGGAACACACTGACAGGCACAGATGAACGCGACTAAGCGTCTCAGTTGCTACTTCGCTGTGTCTTAAAAACGCATTCTTCTCGCCAAAAGAGGCTGCGCAACGAGTGCAGTGAACTTTGTGCGCCCGAAAAATACAAAAGAATTGTTCTGGTGAAATCCCAAGGCATACTATTGTCCCCACCACAAGATAAGACGAAGAGAGAGTGCTTTTGATTAGATTATGCTATGTGGACTTTATTGTTTATTGCGGGCTTGTTTGGTGGGATTTTGTTGCGATTAGGATGCACAGCTTGACGAATGTATTTCCGTGAAGTTATGGCCGAATTTGTTGAACGGCAGAAAACTCAGGAGATTGTACCTGAGTGGTTGTCGAGGGTAGAAACCTTGGCAGCACTTAAAAAATTTTAGTTTATGTCCCTCTCGAAGGACTGTCACTGCTTGTTTTGGTTATGCTTGTGATTTCTTGTGCGCACCTACGAACAAGCAATAAAGTGAAGAAAAAAAAAGAGATAAGCGCGCACGTGTGAGCGTCCCCTCTCCGCGGGGCAAAGTAAGCGTGAGAGACGAGAGCGCGCGCCGCCGCGTCTTGACGGTGCGGCGACATGCCACGTTAGAGTTACTGTATATGCTACCTTTAGGTAGCAGAGTTGCGCTACTGTTTTCCGGGCGCCGCTCTCTCCACCTACAGGAGTTCAGCGTCCCTATTCGTCAAGTGCCATGACGTGGTCATGGGTGGTTCACTCTCCCTGCGGAGAAGCCAACGCTACGCAGGTTACGGGCAAATCAAGCGGGTTTGACTACAGCTGTTGTCATTCTCGCCACGCTTCTTCAGTAATGTAGCCGTGCTGGCTGTTGGTCACGAGAAATGTGGCAGCAAATGCATGCTGTGTTGAATTGTACTACGTAGAGCCCATGCGATTAGACGCTGGTGCAGTGGGTGTTGCTGAAGAAAGAATAAGGTTCAGTCGGAAGGAATAAACGTTTGGCCATTGTCGCCTGCAAGATTTTCTCTTCGGGGCTGCAAACCATTGTTGCATCGTGGTTTACGGAAAGCCAGAACACTGGTTTAGCTTGGGTGAAGCCAAGTGCTGTCGTGGCTTGAGGGAGGCAAGGGCCCCTTTTCCACTCCTCTGCTGACGCCCATGCGCTTGGCTTTTTTTTTAATCTTTCCACGACACTTCAAAACTTGCTCTATTTGTAGTAACCACACATGCAGTAGAGAGAGAGAGAGAGATAAAGATGCAAGGAAAGGCAGGGAGGTTAACCAGACGCACATCCGGTTTGCTACCCTGCACTGGGGAAGGGATGGAGGGGAGCATAGAGGTTGCAGAGAGATGAGAAGCCACATGCAGTAGAGAATACATTATACATGCAGGGCTGGCCAGCTTGCGTCAGCTACATACGTCCAAATTGGTGTGGAGGTTAGAACGCTAAATGTAAAAGAGAATGTTAAACACGACAGGGTTGTTGAACAACGATTCACATCAAATGTCGTTAGCCGCGATTGCAATACGAGCGTAATACGAAAGCTGGGCGTAACGTGGACCTCGCACGGCCACTCTCGATCACTATCCAGCTCGATTCAGTTGAAAACTACAAAGCTTCAGCTGGTTAACTTACACAGCTAACGAATGAGCCCAGCGCAATGAGAATATTCCACACCTAACACGCTCGATAGCGACCAAGAGTGAAAAATTAGGGTATACATGTAAATTGGAAAAACAGCGCAAAAAAAGCAGAAAGTAATGTTTGGCCTACTCTAAATATACATAAGTATCACTGGTTCAACGAGCTGACGCACGTTTTTTTTCATTATTTCATACTCAGAACGTCAGCATAAAATCAAGGCTTCCAGGCGTGACCAGAGCAACTCAGTTTTTCTTGTACTTTACTATAACTAGAGAGAAAAGAAAGCGAAATGAATAAATTAAGCAACGCTAGTACTCTGAAACGCGAGCGCTGCTCCTACGCGGGTGGTGAGTGGATTTCCCATAAGACATTTGAACCAGAGATGGCGTACTTTAGCGCAACTCTGCTGCCTAAAAGTAGCATATACAGTAACTCTACGTGACGCGCGCTTACTGCGCCATCTCGCTCGCAGTGCTGAAACCATGATTGTTTTTCTCGAGATGCCCATTGCCAGTGGTAGGCTGGCTATAATGGGGAGGTGTGATGAATGCGGTGGCGCTCTCACTGCCTATAACGAGGTCCCACTGCGCGTTTTCATCGCTGGGGGAAACTTTTGCGCGTCAGTCAGGGGCGCCGTTGGCATGTGCTCACTGTGAACTTGCTTTTCTCGTGTCCAGTAAGGAGCAGGCAAGTTCCTGCTTTTCTATTGCTTTCAGAATTCTTGAAGGAGATGGCGTCAGCGGATGTCATCAATTTTTCAACCGCTCTGAATGACGCCGCCGACGGGGAAAAAGAAAAACGCAGAGGTTGTGTTTTGTGCCAGGTTGCGACGGCGGCTACAAGTCCTGTGTTTAAATGACGTCTCTTCGATTTGGCTGCTCTGGCGGCATCCGTTAGATTGGTTCAGCGTCTATCTCCTCGATTTGCTGGTGCCGCGCGTCCTCTGCACTGGCTCCCTAGTTTTGTCGTGCTACAAGCGTAATGCTTCTCGAATTCTCCACCGGCCTGCACTTGCTCAAGAGGAGGTGCAAAGAGGTACTGCATGGTGTGCGCCCTTTCCTCCTTTCACGCTTGGAGCAGACGATGCTCGCCTGTAGTTCAGGGTGCGCGGGACATAAAGGTTGAGTCAAGTTCGTGCCAGTTTTATGGGAAAAGCTCTTTACGGCATGGCTTGTGCGTCCCCCGTTTTCTTAGTGCGTAACTTGTGGCACATAGCAGCATACGAGTGGCACATAACCACACTCGGGCACAAATCCGCATGTCCACATGTTGCAAAAAACTTAGAACGACGTCATTATCACGCTATCGGTGTTAAGCAAGCGCTGACAGCCGAGACCGCAATTTTAATGCACTCTCGGCTGGATTTTGCCTCAGGCGTCTGCGTAGATGTGGGCGTCGCCGTCACTCATGGTATGTCTATACGTATCAATATATAAATATAAACGCAAGAAAGAAACAAACCCAGAAAAAGAATCCAGCGCGTGGAATTCAACGTGCCACCTCCGCGTCGTGAATGCGAGACATTGACCACTGAGCCGCCGAACGGCACTTCCTTCAAGGTTCAAACGGCAAGCTATTTATATCTGTCACTTACCGCTGTTGGTGGGCATCTTGGGGAGGGGGGACTACCATGTTTTCAGCTTTACTGGCAAGAAGGCGCAATGAGCGCGCGGTGGCTGTCGTCGCTCAAGCTTACTTTAGCCCGCGGAGACGAAGGCTATAGATGATCTCTCGCACGCGCTTCTCTCCCAGTGGCGAGCATCATACGTCCTGGCTGGCGGCACTGGAACTATTCTGTTTCAGGTATGGGGCGCACAAACGTCCCTGCAATCTTTGCACAGCCTCCCTTTGGGAAAGGGCGCACTTTTCAGACACTGCGAAGTAACAACTGATACACTTATTCGCATTTTTGTACGTGAGTGCTTTTCGTGAGTCATTTGTGTGTGAGAAACACTGGGCACGTTTTGATCTGCTTGCTATTCTGCATGTGACCTTCCAATTTGTTGCTATCGCGTTCTGTGCTTCGCCTTTGTGACAAAGATGTGACTTTTTGTTTCATGGCATGAAGACAGTCATCACTGCAGTGTTTTGGTAAATAATGGCATCGATACACGCCACGCGTATCGAAGGTAAACAACACCGCGATAGACATCACGAACGCTTCCAGGCTTGCATTTTTATTTCGGCTGTAGTCGCTGTGCTTTAGTGTCACGGATGCATCTGCACTTGCCGTACCAGTGCTGCGGGTCCACAGCACCAGTGGCACCGCAGTGACAGTTCTCAGAACTAGTGGACGCAGTGGAAGCCAAATTGAAGAGACTTATACTCTCTCTGCTTTGTGCACCATGCCCAGAAGGATCATTTAGAAAAGTCGTTTTGGGGGAAGGAAGAAGAAGTGTCTCTTTAGAAGAACGTTTGTTTTTGTGCTCTGTTTTATTTTAGTGAAATCATCGGTCTATTGAGGTGCCTCGCCTCCACGTCTTGTGGTGATGGCCCTGGTGCATGCAAGAGGCCCGCCTGGTCACAGGTCCTAACACCCGTCAACCACAAGGAAGCCAGCTGGCGCTCCCAGTGACACTGAGGACACCGATCTCTATTCTATGTCGGAAGATGACACATCCGATGGCAGCTTTATACCAGTCTGGGGTAAGAGGGCGAAGAGAAGGACGGCGAATACAGCAGCATCAGCTCCTGCAAGCACAGGGACTGTGCAGTCAAGGCCTGCGCGCTGGCCGCACGTCATCATCTTTATGTTCGAAGATCCATCAAGCAATCTACGGCTTCTGAACAGGCAGGCCTTTTCCGTTGCTCTCGAATGTGCGGTGCCACATCAAATTAAGGACGTACGAGTAAACCCAAGGAAGAACATTCTCGCCATAGACGTGCACTATGTGAGTGCGCCAGGACAGCTGCAGCAAATGACTGAGCTAGGTGGCATTAAAATGCGCCCCTTTATCCCGATGGATGACAAATCAATTTCCGGTGTAATATATGACATCGACATTGCCATTCGTAATGCTGACTTGTCTACCCTCAACAAGCCTGCAAACGAGGGAACTGTCATTACGCAAGTGCGGCGCCTTGGAAATACGCGCTGCGTAAAAGTGTTTTCAAGGGAGGTTGCATGCCGTCCCACGTTAAAGTTGGACATTTTCGACATCCGGTTCGACAATTCTTTCAAAAGCCACTTCAATGTCATCAGTGCTTCAGGCTAGGACACGTCAAGGGCGTATGCCCCAACATACGACTGTGTCCCCGCTGCGCTGAACCTCATGCTGAAGACGCCTGTCGGGCGACTACTCTGAAATTCGCCAACTGCAGTGGTCCTCATGGTGCCTCGTCGAAAGAGTGTCCTCGAATCCAAAAGAAGAGCGCGGTTCTCAGACAAATTGGCCCGAGACATCTCGACACACAGGGAGGCAGCCGAAGTAGTCTGGCGTCGGCATCATCGAAAGTCTTCTAAGAAGGCACATTCCCGAGACGCTCTTCCCACTCTTTAGCGGTTCCATCCAGTAGCGCCACGAAAGGGCCCACCACTTCTACGAAAGAAACAGAGAAGCCTCCTTCTCTGTAGGAATGGTCCACGCTCCCGACGCGCTCTTCTGCCAAAGAACCTCTGCAGGTTGTGGCCACACAAGAGCCGTCTCCAAATATGGAAGATTTGTCTAAAACTCATTGTCAAGTGATCTCGGTGCTGCGTTCCCTTATAGAAGCCATCCTAGCGATATTAGTCGACATGAAGACACCATCTGCTCGAAGCGCACTTGGACTATTGGACGCCCTAAGCCCAGTGCTTGAATCTCTCAACTAGGAAGATGGCTACTCACACCTCAACATTTCGTAAAGAAGTCAAGGGTGCATCCGTCATCCAATGGAACGCTAGAGGACTAAAATTATGCCTTTCAGATTTTCGTCAGTTTGTGTTTACCAACGTGTTTCCAATCATCGTCATTTGTGAACCCAATTTGTCGAAACCAATCAGACTATCGGGGTACGAAGCTGTAATGTCTTCAACAAACGGTGCGTGCAGCAAAATCATCGTCTTTGTTCGACGTGAACTGACGTATGTTGTGCAACCGATTGCACCTCACGATGACAATCAATATGTCTGCATCACTGTGAAAAAGAACAAACTCATGTTTACTCCCATAGGCGTTTATATACTGCCGTCGAATAATCTCGATTCCAGGAGATTAGCGGATATTTTGAGAGTGTGTCTTGCACCATGGGTCCTCATAGATGATTTCAATGCGCACAATCACGCATGGGGAAGTACTTGGACAAATTCAAGAGGACGCAGGTTAGCAAACATCGCCTACAACTATGGCCTTACTCTTCTGAACGACGGCAGCCCCACTTTTCTTCGAGGGGTGACATACGGCAGCTGTCTCGACCTTGCCTTTGTCTCCAACTCCCTCGCGAGATACGTCAAGTGGTTTCCAGATGTTGAGACACGAGGAAGTGATCACATTTTAATCTACCTTAACATCAAAGGCTTGTATAGTTACGGTCCACGGACGACCATTCGAGCAGTCCAATGGACCAACTTCAAATCTGACATGGAAGATGCTTGCAGCGATGGCCTACGATCTGGGTTAGAGGAAACAATTAGGAGCACAATGCAAAACGCCACTGGCACGGTGACGATATCTTCCACACGAAACGACCTTGATATAGAGTTGGCGCGACTCCGAGCACTGCGACGCCGGGCGGAGCGTCGGTATCGGCGTACAAATCAATTCACGATCTTAGGGCAGCCAGGAGGATGCAAAAGAAGATTCGGCGTCGCATGGATAGATTAGCATCGAAATGATGGACAACGTTTTGCCAGTCACTAGACCCTCGCAAGCCACTCTCACACATTTGGAAAACTGTGCAAGGTCTGCGTCACCCTACGGAACAGCGCTTTCCATTTAAAGCGCTCGCGCTATTTCAAAGGAGGCAAAACATCGATGTCGCAGAAGATTTCCGTGCGCAGATCGCCTACCAATCCACTCGTTCAGATTCTCCAGTGAGAGGTGACGTCCCCCGTTCCCGTGACTACCACATGGACCTCCTCTTTACAATGTAGGAGCTCGAGGCGGCACTAGCTCTCTGCAGGCGTTCAACTTCTCCGGGCCCAGATGGTATTCCGTACCGAGCCTTGTGCAACCTTGGAAAGGTGCAATGAGAGATCTGTTGAGCCTCTACAACATCTCGTGGCAGGATGGCAATGTTCCTGATGACTGAAAAGTAAGCCGCTTGTTAACCATCTTGAAGCAGGGCAAATCCCCACTCGAACTCACCTCATACCGCCCAATAGCACTGACCAGCTGCGTAGGGAAGATAATGGAACGAATGATACTAGGCCGCCTGGAGTGGTATCTTGAATACTACAAGATTTATCCGAATTCAATGGCTGGTTTCCGACGTGACCGCTCTTCTATTGACAATGTCGTTGATCTAGTTTCGTACGTTCAGCTAGAAAGATCCCGTAAGCGACTATCTGCAGCTTTGTTTCTAGATGTGAAAGGCGCTTATGATAATGTACTACGTGAAGTCATTTTGGGTACTCTTGCGGTGGTTGGCCTTGGTGGTCGAGTCTTTCGATGGATTTCGAGTTACCTGGCTGCAAGATCATTCTTTGTGTTAACAGAAGATGGCCCAACTACGCGACGCTATACTTCCAGGGGTGTTCCTCAAGGCGGAGTTCTTAGCCCGACACTATTCAATCTTGCACTAATTGGCCTTGCTGATTACTTGCCAAGCACCATTAAAATCTCAATATACGCAGTCGACATCTGTGTCTGGACATCAGCAGTCAAACGTCCTCAGATACGTTCCCGGCTTCAAAAAGCGGCAACTATGATTGCCAACTACTTTTTCAAACAAGGTCTCAGCATATAACCAGAAAAATGCACGCTGGTGGCTTTGAGTCGCAAAGCAATGACCCCTTATGTCATCTCAATCTGCGGGCGACCGATTTCTTACACCAAAACCGACCGGTTTCTGGGCATCTTATTAATAGGGACCTCTGTTGGAGTCCGCATGTGATCTATATGAAGAAGCGCCTGACCGCTATTTCCCAACTGTTCAAGTTCCTGGCAGGAAAGACGTGGGGGATGTCAGTAGACGCAATGATGGAGCTCTACAGGGCCCTGTTTCTCGGTTTCCTCAGATATAGCTTGCCCGTGCTTAGCAATACCTGCAAGACCAATGTTCATGTTTTACAGGCAGTACAAGCCCAAGCGCTGAGAGTGTGCCTCGGTCTGCCCAGATGTACGTCAACAGAAGCAACAATTGCAATTGCTGGTGACTATCCGATACAAACTCACATTGTTGTAGAAGTCCTTAGAATGCACTTCATACACTTCGCACGTGCTCCCTGCCATCACCTTGCTCTGTTGCCTTCCGAGAGGCGCCAAGCATCGTTCGCCAAAATGATTGTGAAACACAACAATAAACTTCCCTCGGGCTTCACTCCTGCATCTAAACCATCCATACCACCTTGGTGTCTTATTCGGCCACAGTGCATCTTAGTGTATCAGGGATCCCGAGGAAATCTGAGCTTTCGTCGCCCGTGCTGAAACAACTGACTCTTCTTCTTTTGCACGAGAAATATTCAGACAGCATACGTGTATACACCGTTGGTTCCACGAACCACCAGTGTTCGTCAGGGGCAGTAGTTATCCCAGCAAGAGGTGTTACCATCAGCTTTAGGACTGACCACTCCACGGCATCTACAGCAGCGGAACTAGCTGCTTTGCGCGCTGCACTTTGTGTGGTCAATCGGAACCACCGCAACAATGGTCGATTTTCAGCAACTCAAGAGCTGCCCTACAATCTGTGCTCTCAAGACTGCGTCGTGGCCCGTACAAACTGCTTGTTTTCGAAATTCAATGCCTTCTCCACGCTTTACTCGAGAAAGGGCATCATGTGACGCTTCAATGGCTGCCAAGTCACTGCGGCATCACAGGGAACGAACATGCCGATACTGCCGCGTGGGCAGCCCTTGAAGGAACACGAGAAGACGCCATACCACTTTCGAGGACCTATGCTGCCAGTAATCTTCGACGACTTGCGTGCAAAATCACGTTTTCACTATGGTGCCCACCAAGCATCGGTACGAATCGTCAACAACTCCTGTCCTCTTTGATGGCTCTCCGCATGCCCACTGGACTCGAGCGAAGAGAAGCCACCCTTCTTCATCGCTTATGGCTAGGAGTAGCATTTACAAAATCTTACTCTTTTGTCATAGGAATGGCCGACAACGCTCTCTGCGATGCCTGCCATTGCGAAGAGACGCTACACCACATCCTGCGTGACTGTCCGTTGTATGAAATCCAGAGACAGTCACTGGCGTCCGCTTTTACGCGCATCGACAACAGCCAAATGTCCCTGGACACTATTCTGTCAAGTTCCCTAGAGAATACATTGCAACAGAAGGCGACGAAAGCTCTGTTGAAATTCCTACGTGACACCGACTTGAACAAGCGACTGTAACAGCAATGTCACACGCCGCGAAAAACAAGACTGGACTATGACTGAGTGTGCGCACGTGTGCTGCAGAATGTGCTCTTTCTCTCTTCCCTCTCTGCTCTCTTTCATCTCCCCTATCCCTCTCCCATGCCCAGGTTAGCAAACCGGCTGCCTATAGGCTGGTTAACCTCCTTGCCTTTCTTTTCCCTCTATTTTCCTTCCTTCCTTCCCAGAAAAGTCGTTACGTGTCATATTAAGGGCCGAGAAGCCTTTGCAAGAGAATTCTGCAGTTTGCGAAAAACATTTTGACTCAAGGTACATATGTATTCCGTACAGTAGAACAGTGGAACCACGATGGGAGCTTCTATCTCTGTCACAATGGCAAACCTGACCATGGACTACATGAAAGAGAAAGCGCTGAGCTCCTTCGCGCCACGTTCTTAGCTCTTTTTTCGTAATGCGGACGATTGCTTTTGCGTGATCAAGACATCTGAAGTGGAAAACTTTAGACAGCATCTAAATTCCATGCACCCAGCCGTACAATTTACGGCCTAGTGTGAAAGCGACCGCTGCCTGCCTTTTCTCGACGTCCAGGTGGCAACAAATTGCAACGGCCTAGAGTTTTCCGTTCACAGGAAGCCAATGCACACCATCCACTATATTCAGTTTGATTCTTCCCACCCCGCCTGTCACAAGGACTCGGTTGTGACCATGCTATTCCAGAAAGCTAAGAACTTATGCTCCAGCGACACGGAGTAAAAACAAGGTAAGGCCCACGTAATTGCGGACCTTAGAAAAAACGGGTACCCAAAACACTTCAATCGAGCTGCCACCCACCACGCAGAGAAGAAAGAATACGAAAACTTCAATCAGCAGCAATTGTCAGCCCCCCGAAACGCGTATCGATGCCATACGTTCATGGAACCACCTAGATGTTGGCGCGGATCTTTGAGAAGAAACAGGTTTGCATCGCGCACGTTCCTTCGTCTACGTTGGGCCGCCTCCTCCCCCTCCCTAAAGACCAGCCAACAATGAACAAGACTCCCGATGTCGTTTCCAAAATCCCATGTGCGAGTGCCCTTTTTCGTATATCAGCGAGACAAAAACCTACAGGAACGACTCAAGCAAGACGCCAACGATGTGCATAAGCTCTACAAAAAGCGCAGCGCTGTTGCCGAGAATGTTGAGACGTCGGACCACCAGATAAATTTAGAAGCAACGACCATCCTTGAAAGCGAGATGAACTGGAGGAGAAGGCTACTACTCGAGTCGTGGCATATACAGTGACAGCTCAAAACTTCTACCGCTCTCTCGAAGCCCTTCCTTAAGTTTATACACATGAACTTCGCTCCACGGAAGAACGAGAGAGATAGAGGGGGTCATTATGCGCTCTGCGAGTACTTTGAAGACGCCGCTGCTACGTAGTACTGCAGTCTCTCCTGAGGAAGGAATCAAGCCGGTTCCGAAACGTCGGGTTTCTCCAAAACGTTTGGTTGGAGTTTAAATCATCTCCCAGTTTTCATACACAACCAGACAGACTTTTGTTGAATGTTTACTATAAAGTCACTTTGTACATGTTTAAGCCAATGGAAAAGTAGGTGTTTCTTTAATTTAAAACATTGCCGTGTGTGGCGGCCCGATGGGAGACACGCCTCGTGAGCAGCATTGTTGCAGTGAAAGGAGCCAGAATAAATCATTACGAATGTGCGTTTTCTGCTTAGAAGTCTAAACCAGCATGCTACGTAAAATAAAGCCAAGAAGGTGAAGCTCTGTCTTATGTAATGCTTTCGTGTGCTTTTTCCAATAAACTTGTATTAAGCCACCAGTCTTCAATTTTGATACATGCTTCTACTGCATTGCAGAAAAACTGTATTGACTTCCAGTCTTTGAATTAGTATGAAAATCCAAACAATATAACTATTCTGCGAGCGACACACACAGCGTTGTTCCACCCAGCCAGTCTGCGGGAGCAATTCCTCACAACTGCTTTTCACAAGACACGCTTTTCATAGTTCTTCGACGTATACAACACTCAATAAAGCCCATCAGACTCGAAAATGCTCAAGCTATAAAACTGAGCGCAAAGGAATCCTTTGCCTGCTTAGAGGCAAGCAGCGGCGCGAGAGAAGCACGGTGCCCCCGCTGACAACGCTATCGCGCAGCAGGAACTTGCTTTTGGGACAGCCTTCAAAGGCCGGTCAGCACACGTCCCCATTAGAGCCACCTTACCAGCGGTAAGCAATAGATATAAATAGCTTGCCATTTAAACGATGAATGTGGTGCTCCTTTAGGGCTCATGGGCTGACGCCTCACACTCACAATTCAGAGGTCAGACGTTCGATTGCGCGCATCAGAGTCTTTCCTTCAATTATTTTTTGGTTTTTGCATTTTTGCACCTGTAGTTACGTATACATATACGGGGAATGACGGCGACTGCGACGCTGTCGGCTAAGTTCAGTCGATTCATGAAATTGCTATCGCAATGAAAGAGACATTAATGTGAACATACTGGTTTCACCAGAGGGCACCTGGCAACCTTTGGTACTGCACCTAAATCTTTTCGAATGGCCGCTCGACATCGGCCTGTCAGAGGTCTTTTCCTGACAGGACAGCAGATTTTTCGCTCTCAAAATTGTAAATTGGACTTTTTGGAGAGTTTACCCTAGCGTATTTCTTAAACAAGCGAAAAGGGTTATGTAATGGTGCTAAAAATAACGACGTCGGATAGTCTGTTCACACATGCTTGCTTTCAACATTTAGTATATGTGGAACTAGCGGAACGCCCGCGAACACGCTATGAGCGTGGTATGTTGTCATGTTCTTACATTACACGCGTGTCAGGATTATCATGTTTGCACCAGTCATACATTTCGTTATCCATTCACGTCACGTACCACCAAATTTGGTACATGTGGAGCTAGCAAAACGGCCGCGAGCGCATCATGAAGGACCTCATATACTCCAATGTAGTGTTGACGCGTGCGCACGCTTTGCAAAGCGACGCTACGTCAGCAGAACGCGAGCACTCAATAGTCTGACGCCAGGCGCGACCAGCGTCTGACGCCAGGCGCGCCAGGCGCGAAATGTGACATGCTGAACTTCAAGCCAATGCGCTGCCCAGACAACACTGCGTCTCCCTGTTTTCGTGACGGAGGATTGCCGTACGCGCTGAAACCAAGCCGTAAGGGAACAAACCACTGTACGCGTATTATTTACTGTTTTGAAGTGTCATTGAATGCCTGAGTACATATGGCTAGCACAGTTGTTATCTGCCCACTACGGAACGATTAGCCCTATCGCGAATCAGTGAAAGGCCCACTGTACATGTGTGAGACAAGCGCTCCTTCGCAGTGGTTCACTTCTGCTGCTGATAATAATGATGTCTGAGCACTTTTTCGTAAGCATGAAAACAACAAGATCACTTGTTTTCAAGTTCACACGTTCTGCTACCTGGCGCGATTCTACGCTTCTGTCACGCATTATTGCATGTGTTAGAGGAACGCCTTCCTCTCAAGGCATTCATATGAGATTGTTTTTTCCAAAGTGATTTTGACAAATATCATGGCTTTGTTGTTGAACACCAGCTTGCCACGTGGACAGGGAGAGTTCGATCATCATTCACAGTCGAAAATGCCTAATTATATTTCAATCGCATCTTTCTAAATTTTTCGGCAACGTATGAGACGATGATTTTTCGTTCCCAACAAGCAACACCAACGCTGAAATTTATGCAAAGTGACCTTTTTAACATCATCAAGTAAAAACGCGTTATGAGCGTTCGGGTAAAATTACCAAAAGTAACGCCCTGAAACAACCGTAGGCAAATCCACAAATAAAATTCTAGCCATGACAACAGGAACGTTCTTGTCAATCTTGGTGTCAAGTTAGTTATCCTATCACCGCGCCACAACGAATTTATTTTCTTTTTTAAAAAGCCATTAAATGCCTGTCCCAGAAAACAGCTCTAATAAACTACGCAGCATTACCAATAGCTGCGCTTATGAATGTTTGATACCCGTCCAAATATATAGTTTTTTTTCGGTACGACGTGATATGTTACGTTAGCAACATGTCAGTGTGTACTGAGTAATTTGACCCAATGATCGATTGCAGGCTAGGATACTTAGGCAGGCGTCTACTAACGGAAGCTGACTCTTCTATTCCTTTACTGTTGTCCTTTTTTGTAAGGGTCGCGGAAGGGAAGGAAGTAAGAAAAAAAAGATCTGATACGCTTTCCATGAGAGCTGACCGTTTGCCCTTTGTAGGAACAACGAGCCGGGTTGTTTATGTGAACTGCAATGAGTTCGGTTACCAGAGGCGCCACGCTTGTAGCGAGGCTATGTCGCAAATAGCTTAAAGTAAATATGTAAGTTTGAAGAAAATGGCACACATTTGACTTCGGTGAGCAGGGACTTTATTGACGTTCAATAATTGCTATGCAGTAAATAATCCAAGCACTGCAATAAAATAATGAACATCAGAATGTCCGTGACTGCCAGTGACCATTCATAGTCATTAACGAGCTTGAAGTCAGAGTAACAAAGAAGCACTGACTCTTGAACATTTTTAAGAGAAGTAACGCTATAACAGCGTCTTCTGCAAGTAAACTCATCAATAGTTGCATGCCAGGAGTGGTTCATGGTCATACATTTGAAGCAAGATCTCAATTCCATAAACACACTATATTAACGTTTGCATTCTATAATAAATCTCATCTTGTTTTTCAAACGCGAAGCATTTCTCAGCAACCTTCGGCGACTTTGAGCATATCTATCTATCTATCTATCTATCTATCTATCTATCTATCTATCTATCTATCTATCTATCTATCTATCTATCTATCTATCTATCCATCTATCTATCTATCAATTTAGCCACCTACGACTTTAGGCTCTCCTGGCCTTTTCGATAATCGTATCAATACCACACTTGGTAAGACACAACATGACAGTATGCAGAACATATTTGACTAGCCATAACATGAAAATATGACATGTATGTCATAAAAGTCATGTATTACATTTAACGGTTTGTGCAGTTCTTGCAGTGGTTTCGTTCACAAGGGATGTTGCAAAACTGGTATGGTATGGTATAATTGCATGACGAACACAGGCAACAGACCCCAACATGAAAGTCATGACATGCGCGTCATGTACCAACCTGACGACATGCCACGAT
The DNA here is from genome assembly GCA_013436015.1 of Rhipicephalus annulatus. Lineage (NCBI taxonomy): Eukaryota > Metazoa > Arthropoda > Arachnida > Ixodida > Ixodidae > Rhipicephalus > Rhipicephalus annulatus. The sequence goes on along the minus strand of WOVY01003484.1, from coordinate 188,574 downwards.
CATGATGCGCTTGTGCCCGTTTCGCTAGCGTTACACATGCCAAATTCGGTATTACAAAACGTGAATGGATGACAAAGGTATGTGACTGGTGCAAACATGATAATCGTAAGATGCGTGTCTTGTAACAGCATGACTACATGCCACGCTCTTGATGCGCTGACGGCCGTTTCGCTAGCTTCGCTTATACCAAATTTGGCATTATGGAACGTGAATGTTTTACGAAGGTATAACACTGGTGCAAACATGATAAACATCAGGGCCCGGATTCGCAAAACTCACTTACGAAAACATTTTTGCGCAAGAGAAATTTTGTTGCGTAAGTCGATTCACGAAACGAAAAAAACGTCGTAAGAGGCCATCGTTGTCACATCGGCCGCTGCAAATAAAGCGCGCTGTGACTGCCCGGGAACATGTTAGCGATGGTGATGCAGTTGCTATATTTGCTTATGTCACCGAAAAGTGCTCGTAAGTGAATTCACGAAGGGAAATTGTGCGTAAAAACAGCATGGCTGAGAGAAAATTCTAAGAGTGGTCCGGACCGCTCTTAGGAAAATGTGCCTACTTAGAACCTGCTGCCGCGGCGGTATACTTTGGTGCCCTAGCTGGTTTTGAGTCAATTCACGCCCATTAAGGGCCGCCTGATGACTGCTGGTGCGTTTTTGTTTCTTTCGGCGCTTTGAGCTTCGCGTGTTGTTTCCCTTGTACGCAGTGAATGGTGTTGACAACCACCATCGTCAAATAAGTTCGAAGTCGCAGTAATTGAAGAATTCTATTGGGCGTCAATGGCACAAAACTACGCATATAAAGATTTGTGGTTGGATGAAAACCAACGTGATACGTGAATGGTCGGTGCATTCGAACGCGGCATGGCATAGGATCAACCTTATTTGTTATGTTGCTGTGTTGCGCCCCATCTCATCCAATTAAAAGTGCGACTCGAGATCCTTGCCTCATTGGTGAAAATTACCACCAAAGAGATTAATGAGAGCGCATTCTTTGCACGCAATTGGAAATAAAAATGAGAGGAAGTTTGTAGTGAGTGGTTCATAAAGTTTGTCCTCAGGAGTACTTTGTTGGCTCTAACTGTCCAATGGTTGCGATCTCTGAAATGAAGCTGTCGATACACTTTGGGACGATCTGGAACAAAGCGTACTTTGTAAACCAAAGCGTATTAGGGGTGCGCATGATTACGCATGGAACTACAAAGAAATCATGCATCTTCACCTTCACTGCTCAGACACCGATATGGACCGTGATAATATGGCAAGCAATCGGAATGAAATGACCCTAGTAACTTTGTATGACACCGAAAATATTGATTGATTGATTTGTGGGGTTTAACGTCCCAAAACCACCATTTGATTATGAGAGACGCCGTAGTGGAGGGCTCCGGAAATTATGACCACCTGGAATCTTTAACGTGCACCCAAATCTGAGTACACGGGCCTACAGCATTTCCGCCTCCATCGGAAATGCAGCCGCCGCAGCCGGGAATCAAACCCGCGACCTGCGGGTCAGCAGCCGAGTACCTTAGCCACTAGACCAACGCGGCGGGGCAACACCGAAAATATGCAAACCCTCACGATTCTGGAGCAAACTTTGGCTGAATTCATCCCTGCGTCAATTACCAGCCATTCAACTTGGCGCACGGACATCATTCAAAGGTAGAGCGAGCCACTGACATGTATTTTGTGCGACGCAGCGACCACTTGACCTGAGAATAATAGCGTTGCGAAGGCGAATCCCCTGTCGCATGCTCTGATCGAAGCTGACGACAAACGCGAGCAGACGACAGTTTGACCGACTGGCACAGCTTGTGATTGGTTGTGAAGCAATACCCTCAACATCAGCTCACTCCGTGACGTTGCCAAAACACTTCTTTCATCTGGCACGCCTGTCCTGTTCGTCATATCACCCCCCTCGCACATAAGAGAAAATTTCTTCACGCCGTGAAAATAGTGCAAGTACTTTCTAAGAGCTCTCTTATGTGCTTCGCAGTTGTCGAAAACAACATGGCGTCGTAAACAGCATATCGGTCGGTGCGACTTTCAGCAAACGCTTCTCAAACGAGGTACTTCAGCGTTTGACCGGATGTCTTGTGATTACAGCAGCCCTTTCGGTGCGTGTAGGCAGTGCGGAAAGCTGTGGCAGTGCAATGGTGTACGGTGAAGCGCAGCGAAGCCTGTGCGTCGGTGTGGTTATCAAGCGGGGATCGGCGTCGATGTATCGACGGCAACTAGCACTCGAGAAGCCTGCAATGTGTGTTTGTGTGCTGGTAACAGTTCGTTCCCTTGACTTTCCAGTCTCTCATTTGGGTGCTCTGCGACATTTCGGATTGACTGCGTTTTGACACGTTACTTGAGTGACCCCAAGTATGTACGTAAACGTATGAACTACGCGCTTGGTTCTTGCTTCGCCACTAGTTAGCCCGTACGCTTCTATTTACTTGAGAGAAATTTACTGATCGGGAGTGAAACGATGTTCGTTGTGAACAGTGGTGCTTTGTTGACGTTCCAAGACTTGTGAACAAGCTGTGCTCGTGTGACCAAAAATTCAAAGACAGCGCTGATGACTGTTTTGCCCTGCGAAAATGTGGTGGGGCAGCCTGGCGCTTTTGTTTGTTAAGTCGTCACTTCTCCTTTTTGTGATAACCATAGTCCTAGCGCTGTGATGTGATCAACCAGAACTGCGAGATGCTACATTCTGTTGTGGATCGTGTTACTTTGGAAGCGCGCCTAGACTGTTCTTCGGTAACAACTTGAGAGTTCTATGTGGCAGCGAGAGCCCGTGAACGTCAAGCTTCCCTCCGGCCCCCAGAACTAGCGCTTTGATGTGATCAACCAATGCGGCAAGATGCTACAATCTGTTGTGGATCGTGTTACTTTGGAAGCGCGCCTAGACTGTTCTTCGGTAATAATTTGAGAGTTCTATGTGGCAGCGAGAGCCCGTGAACGTCAAGCTTCCCTCCGGCCCCCAGAAAAAGAAAAGATTTCACCGGTGCCTTGCTTTGGATGAAGTTGTAGGCCAATATCGCCTAACTACAGGTTTCCGAGTTCGTCTGGCCATCGTTTTGCACGGCACTAGAGCCTTGACAACAGCCGGCCATGGCCAGTTCTTACACTTTATCAATGGACGTGCACGCCTGGCCAGCCCTTCATTGCTGTCATTGGCAGCTTCCAGTCTGCAGATGCCCTTTGCCTGTTGGCCGTACTTGGTTCCTCATGACACCGACGGCTACTAAATGCTGCCATTGGTGAGTTCACCTTGCAGAACTAAATTTCACCGGTACTATAATTCACGCAGTTCAATAAGGTGTGCAAGTTTTTAAGCCCATCAGATGTAATGTTTCTCTATATTAAGTTGAAGCATGAAAAAGTTACTACTACTGTTATATACATACATATATTATGGAGCAAATAGATAAAAAGTTTTTTTGTGATTTGATACAAGTGAGCTCTTCTTTGATTATGAGGTTGGGCCTATCGATTGACCTCGTTTGATAGTGGAAAAGGTAATGTGAATTTATATTTCAGGAGCCAGGTTGCACTTAAAGAATTTATGTTATTTTGGAAAACTAGTTGTATAGACAATTAGCACTGTTTAGTACTATACTTCAATAGGACATATATATTGCGGTACGTAAATTTTACATGAGGCTTCAGTTTATTTCAAAGTGATTATAGCAGATTTTCGTCACTATAACGAAGTGATAGCTCCCTCAAATAAGTATTCAAAGTGAGTGCTTTTAATGATTGTTTTTAAATATCTCGTTTTTGGCTCTTCACAGATCGCCGAAATTGGTTTGTTAAGGTCCTGTGATGCATCGGTTGCACATTCTGGCACATAAATCCTCATCATTACTTGGAGCACCAGTACAAAAATAGGAAAGACATGTTCTCCCTAACTGTGCAAGCCTATGTCATTGCTGGGACTGTTATCATTCAGAGGATGTGGCGTGGAAGCTACACGGCAGCCTTATCTGGACGGACTGCGATCTGCTTGGGAGCTTCGAGGGCACAAAACTGCCTAACTGCTGGCTGCAAGGTTAGTTTTTCTTTAATACATACAATTACGTGAACACCACTTACTGTGCACAAATTGAAAACCCAAGCATAGTTGCTTTCAGTGGATACCTGTAATACTCTTACACATAATTCCTATTCAACAATTATAGAACTAAATTGCAGGATAATTGAGAATGTTGAAAGCTGAAAGCCTGCAGCTTATGAATGAAACTTCAATAGTCTGAGACTCAAAAGCTTGTGCTTTGAAACGAGCACAAATACTTTGACCCCTTATTGAGCTCTCGAGCTTGTGACTCCCTCTGTGGATCAAGTGCTCTGGAAGGAAATAGCAAGAGCGTCAAAATTGCCTGGCTGTTCACAACTTGCAAGGAAAATACCTATTAAACAAGCCTCAGACGACATAGGGCCAGTAACTGCATTTTTACTTCATGTAGCTTTTTCTCTCTCAGTGCTTCGGCTTGTTGTGTTTCAGCCGAACGAGTTCACCACGATTGCATAGTGATAAATATTTTTCTACAAATTGTACCTAACCTAAGTATCCATTGTTGATCTCTAAGGAATACGTTCAGTGTGTTTCAAAGCCATGGCTTCTCATTTCTCTCTCTGTGGCTAGCCTATTTCAGCAGCAGAGCGATGCAGCTAGCACACATGCAATCCAAGTCATGGAGCGCTCCTTTCGTTTCTGTGCAGGACACAGCATATCCATCCGGCGAGACACTGTTATCAACAATAATGGTGAGTGTTGGTGGCATTTGTAGGAGCCCGTTGTGATTGTTGCGTATGATTATTTCCCCTGATGAATTGCATTTTTGAAAAATTTTCTTCATTTAGAATAATAGATGTCAGCAACAAGCACACTCATAATCTACAAGTTCTTTGTGTCTTCTAGACTGCCCATTCGCTCCTATATGCGGTATGGGGAGCTGGCTATGTTAGACAGCCTTAAAGCTATGAACGTTGGCTGTTGTGTTGTAATGCAGTCTAACTTGTGTTTCTTAGTGAACTTATTTGTGGTCTACTTGTCGCACCTAGTGTAAAGTCGAAATAGAAGAAACTCTATTGGCTTTTCATGCCTGTCAGAAGATTCATGCCTTCATCTATAACATTGTAGTTTTGCTCTTGTATCATATTAAATATATTTTCAGTCTTCACTGTTTGTGTGTATGTGTGTTGAGGCTTGTCATTGGCTTCTGAAAATACAATATCTGTAAATATGAGCACATAATTGACAACTATACACTCTTGCATGTAGCATGGTTGTAACAATGATCTGTATTTTTCTAAGTTCCAGCAGTAACAAGGGGTTTGGTGCTCCACGGTCATGTATAGTGTATCAAGAACAGAGCACAGAAGACCAACAAGTATAAAGGGACTGCCAGTGACTGTTCTCCTGCTCAAAGTTTACAACAGCAGAAAGAGCACATTGTGATATCAGGAGCAGCAGCTGCTTAACTTCTTAGCAGTGCATTATTCAGCAGTTCATTGGCTTGCATCCGAAACTATTTAAATTTTTCATGGAAGATACCAAACTATGACACTAATTTAAAGGCGGCTGTAGTGTTAGTGGGCAAATATTTTTTAGCTGAAGTTTTTAACATGTGTGTTAAGTGCCTGCGTGCCTTTCCATTTACATGCCAGAAATTACATTTACATGCCATTACATTACATTTACATGCCAGAAAGGAAGAGGATCATCACTACTCCTAGTATATCTTGACAGTAGATTTCAGTGCTTGGGTATTATCCCTCTGCCTGTCCGTCCTCCAACAGTCTACTAATCTACTGTGTAAGTGTAACTTTTTAAATGTATACTTTGCTCGATAGGTTTTTTCATAGTGTAATGCAGGTGACTTATCATCTATGCAGCTCTACCCAGACTAGAAATAAAAGTATTTATTTTTATATGTAGCTATAGCATGCATTCACTTGTGTTTTTCTAGGTGCCTGTACAATTGTTTAGCCTTACAAAAGTGCTGGTATACTCTAATATTCAATCTGGCATCTAAAAATAGTTTGTTAGTGGAAGTAAGACTGTGTTTACAACCAATATTACTATCCTCAGATGAACTGTGAAAACTCTGTGGGAATTTGTTTAGATTTTTTTAACTTTGTGAAGACAAATGTTGTTATGTTCTTTTATTGTGGTCCCTGTTTCATGCAAATGACACATAACTACTTTGCAGTGGCATAGTATTAGTTGCTAATTTACACATATGTGCTGAGCAACATCGCAGTTGAGGCCAGCAGCAAGACATACATGCAGTGCACTGGAGCATCACCTCACATAGTGTACAGTCTTTGCCCACCAGTAAACTCAATATTTTTAAAGCAGACTAATAGACAGCTGTATGGGAACTGTGTTGATGTGCAAACTTTGAAGTCTTTTTGAGGAGTGTTTTTCATCATTTTTGTCCAAGTGAAGTAGCTACCCAAGGCCACAACTGGTGGGAATGTGGCGGTTTTCTCTCTCCAAAAGCACTCCTACCAGCTGCCTCAATGTTAGCATGGGGTGAATTCACGAACTGGACAAATAATTGGTCTTTGTTTTCTTGGCCGAAAGAGTCACTTCTACCGTTGAGCCACCACGTTGCGCCAGAATAAAAACGTTTAACTAAATAAAGTTGTTTCTACTTTTTAGAAGTGTTTTGGGGAAACGAAATGGCACCTATATCTGTCAATATAAACACTGTTTGCACCAAAGAGCTTAGTAGCTTATAATTGTATTATTCATGTATTGTCTAGAATTTACTCGCCCTGTGCCAACTTTCAGCCCAAGTGTCCTAACATGCTTTGTTAGTGGGTTGTGAATGAGCCAAGCTATGTAATAAACAGAGTGATATTGCAGACATGTACAAAATATTGATGCACAGCCCTTTTCCTTAGCATGACATTGTCAAGGGCTTTATTCTTGTGTTTTTTATAAAAACTGCTTGTCACTGGGCAGCAACGGAAAACTATGCATCAAGCTTTTGCGAGATGGTTCGAGAAACACCGTGTTCAGACATAACAGTGCAGGTGGATTTCTCTCGTAAGTTACTTTCTGTAGTATATTCAAATTGAGTGTATTAGAGTTGTTGTTTTATAGCCAATCATTTTAATATTTACACCTGAGTGTATGTATGTATGTATGGGTGTACATATATATATATGTGTGTGTGTGTGCATATATGTATGTATGTATGTATGTATGTATGTATGTATGTATGTATGTATGTATGTATGTATGTATGTATGTATGTATGTATGTATGTATGTATGTATGTATGTATCTTTTAAGTAAGAATCCGTTTATCATTGGTGAGTAAGTTTGGTAATGATTTGGCTGAATTTGTTTCTAGTTCTTTCTCTTTTGAGCCATTATACGTTTGAATTTGTTTTGTACTGCATAAAAATAAATGTAACCTTACACAGGAAATGTGTGTTCGAAGAAGTTGTTTCATTTACCAACCTACAGTCATGGGCAAGAAATGGGGTAAAATGGAACGAACCTGCGAAGATTAGTTTAGAGCATAGCTACTCTACATGGCATATTTCGAACACATTGCGTTGGTTGAATATGTCGATTTCTACCTTTCAATTGTAATCAGAATGAGCAAGCTATCACACGTGGTTGCATATGTGTGTGATATTTATGCATACTGTGATACCGGTTCGCTATTACAATTAAGGTAACAAACCTAGTCAAGCTGAATGCACGAGTTTGTCCATGCACCTTTCATCTGCACTGAAACTGTTGTTAATAAAAAATAAATTTCAGTTTAGAAATTTAGTCTAGTAACCAAAAGCAGGATATCTTTTTATCACACAAATCAAATTGCCATTGTTTTGTTCCAGTCTGGACAATAAGGGACCTTCTGAGCAGAACTCGATTAACTGTTATAGTTCATTTTAACCATTGACAGCGACATTACACTGAAGCGTGCAGCATAACGAATAGCGGGAGAGAAGACACAAACTAATCAATCTGTTTGCGTCAGCTCTAACTGTCCGTGCTCTTTGGTCTTGCTGCATGTGAAGATGCGCACCAAATTAGCACGAAAGCGTGTCCCTACGAAGGCAGTCAACTTGGCTGCAAGCAGTTAGCTCACTGCATGTGTAGATTTTTTTCAAAACACGGTGAAGACTGATTGCTGGTCGAGTATCCAAACACGTGAAAAGTAATATACCAGGTATGATATTGGTATTTCAGCACTGGACACTTTTGCGATAAGAGCGGATGGAGGAGAAAATTATGAACCCTGAATTGTTTAATTTTTGAAGGAGCACAGTACAGCGCTTTTGGGTCAAAAGAGGAGTGAAAGAAGAAAGTGCGAAAGCCTACTTCTCAAAAAATTAGTACCCGCCACCACGCATAATGTCAGGCCGGGCAACCTCTTGAAAAAAATAAAAAAGTGCTCAGTGATTCTGCGAATCGAACCAAGTACCTCCTAGATTGTAGTTGAGCTCCGGTAACTGCTCGTCCACTGCAGCAGTGCTTGCATTCGCCCTATTGCTGATATATCGTCATTCCTTCGAATAAAGCCAAATGCAAAAACGTCCGGTGAAACTTTGTCAAAAATAGAAAAAATAGAATACGTTTGCCCAAGGTTACTAGAAGATAGAAACCGCCACGTGTGACTGTACAACCGTGCGCTATTTATTCTTGTACATTACTGTCATGGCGTTGGGATAGCCGGCTCTAACGTAGGCTACCTTCTCATAGTTTGTCAAATATAAGTAAGAAAATAAAAATATATATCCACCTGTGACAACGCTAATCAACTATTATGAGTTCACTGTCACTAGTGTAACTTTCACTAGTTGAATTCTCAGTTTGCTTCCATTATCGTTATTTAGGAAAGTTTTTGCTCATTAACTCAACTCTCCTATTTACCATTGATTCTCACATCTAAGGACAGTCACACTTCATCTCGCTTTCTGAGTGGCTGTCACTCCCATATAACGCGTACTCCACTTTTTTATGCTCTCCGAGCATCTGACGCTGCTTTGCGGAAACTTTCCCTGACGTCTGCTGGGCCAGAAAATTGTCTTTATTATCTATCAATTTCAAGCTTTCGCGAAGCCGAAACTAGAGTATCTCTCTCTCTCTTTTCATCCTTTTCGCACGTGTGATAACGTCTCTAGACCTCAAGACTCGTATACACGCCCCTTGCTTTTTTGCGCACTCAAACAACGCTGGACGAAATATTTGCACCGTGTTTTGTGAAAAGCATTAGCACTGAGACACCTCCCGACGAGTCTCCCTCATTTTACGTAGACATATACCTAAGCGTGAGCGTAAGCACATTCTCGCATTCCGGCTTTATAAAAATGCTGCGGTGCATGGAACCAGCGAAATCGCGCTCACAATTTCATTTGATTACTGCTGTTATCTATTTCCGCACAATTGGTCTGCAGGCACCAAAGTCGCTCATGTGTCTTGTAATAAAAATATTGTAACAAAGGCTACCTTGGACTATAGGTACAAAACACCCTCACGTTCACCATTAAACCGTGCTAGATTACACCGAATATGTTAAGTACCAGCGCAGCTTCAATGAAATGTAAGGTAACTGGTCGCGTTAAATAGGGGAAGACATTCGAGGCACATTTTCAAACATTGCATGCATCGATTTATGTGTGGTTTCATTTATGTGGTGCACCTAGAGTGTTGTTTTCTTGTACTTGTCGAGATTGTGCATGGATTGCTCGGTGGCTTAAGGCCATCGAGCGATTTCTTTTTTAGCTACAGTCGTTAATGAAAGGCGAGTGCTTGGCTTTGCACAGCTCACCAAAACGTCTGTTACAACTTACGCGGCATCCCGTAAGCGCTGTTGCAGACGCTCGCGGAACTGAAACTTAGATGCAGCAAATCATTGGCTATCTTCATATACTCTCGATGCTAGACGCTTTGCGTGCTACCTTGATATTATCGGCACACACTTCTTTCCTTCCTTGTCGTTTCATCGGCTATCGTGTGTCCTCCTTGCCCTCTTAAGTGCCAAATAAGTTATATTCATACCCGCGCTATAGTAATCTCTCCAGATAAGAGAATTTTCGGCTAGGAAAATGCGTAGCCAAAGAGAAAGTTTTGTGAATTCGGCCCCAGATGCGTGCCATGTAACAACATAACTAACTACATGCTACGCTTATGATGTGCTCGCGGCAGTTCCGCTAGCTTCACATATACCAAGCAGGGTATTACGTGACGCGATTGGACGACATAGGTAAATGACACATCCAAACATGATAATCACGACATGCGTGTCATGTAACAACATCACTACATGACACACTTATGATATGCTCGCGGCCGTTTCGCCAGCTTCACATATGCCAAACTTGGTATTACGTGACGCCAATGAATGACGAAGATATGTGAGCGGTTCAAACATGATAATAATGAGATGCGTGTCATGTGAGAACATGACTACATGCCCATGTCCAGGTGCCAATACATTTTGACGTAACACGGTGCGCATGCTCGCCAACGTTTATTTCGCCGCGTCACCCCGGCGTCCACGCCAGGCGCCGGTCCTGCCACATACTCGCAAGTGTGTGCCGCGTTGCGTTGCTTTGACGCATGCGCGTTTTAGCGCATCCGGCCTCCCTCCGTAACGAAAAGAGGGAGACGCCGTGTTGCCTGGGTACCGCGTCGGCGCGAAACGCAGCATGTCGCATTTCGCTCCAGTTGCCGTCGGACCGCACCGACGAACGCTGGTCCCGCCTGCCGTGACTATAGAGTGCTCGCGTTTTGCTAGCGTAGTGTCGCTCTGGCTAGCGTGCGTGCGCGTCAACGCTACGTTGGACTATATTAGTCCCGTCATGATGCGCTCGAGGCTGTTTTGCTAGCTCCACATATACCAAATTTGGTGTTACGTGACGCCAATGAATGACGAAATATATGACTAGTGCAAACATGATAATCTTGACACGCATGTTAAGTAGGAACATGACAACATACCATGCCCATATTGTGCTCGTGGCCGTTTCGCTATCTCCACATATACTAAATGTTGAAAGCAAGCATGTGTGAACAGACTATCCGACGTCGTTATTTTTAGCACCATTACATAACCCTTTTCGCTTGTTTAAGAAATACGCTAGGGTAAACTCTCCAAAAAGTCCAATTTACAATTTTGAGAGCGAAAAATCTGCTGTCCTGTCAGGAAAAGACCTCTGACAGGCCGATGTCGAGCGGCCATTCGAAAAGATTTAAGTGCAGTACCAAAGGATGCCAGGTGTATCAAATTCGGTATCACGTAACGCGAATAGATGACGAAGGTAAATTTCACATTCAAACATGATAATCATGACACGGAAGTCATTTACGGCATCGTTTACCTTCACCTTGTAATGCTGTGCTGATTTTAAAGTGACATATCAACGTTTCTCATTTGTGCTTCGCACACCATCATTTCCCGCTGTACGTGGGATCTGCAATTTTTTTGCCTGTATTACGAAAAAGCTCTGCAGCGAGAACTGGCATACAAAACTCCTTTCAAGCGCACTTGAATGATACTTAATACACCATAAATCATTTTTTTGTCTTGAGTAAGCGCCCACTATTCCATTATTCTCCATTCGCTGGGAAAATGTGTTACTCGCTAGACACTTGTAAAACATTTCGCCGATGCTGGGCTCTGTCTTTGTGATGTGGCTGAAGGCGATGAAGAATTAGGCCGGATGCTTTTTAATTGGTAGGAGCATTCAATGACCCACTCAATACTCAATACGCAAGTTGCAATGTATGACACTGGCACCTGATTGTTACTTCACCGCTCTAAAACGCTTGATCACACATGTTAACGATATTCCTTTCCCGTCATGATGCCTGGATGGTAAGGTTGCAATTAAGTTTCAACTACAGGCATGCATTAAGCATAAACGAAAAGCGTAGCTCTGTGGTGGTGTGCTGGGCTGCCACACACAAGGCCCGGGTTCATTTTGTCCTTCTGTATTCGACATTTTAATTTAATTGTTTTTCTTATTTCACGCAACACTAGTTACACACACTGGTGCTGGTGGCGAACAACAACAGCGGCAGAATCAACCCTTGTTGTGATCTCATATAACAGCTTTCACTGTAAAACATTTGTTGCTTCACCGAATTGTGCGACTATTGATCCGTTGCGCAGTTGACTGTATTTCCTCTCACGCGCATTAAAATGGGAGGGCGGAAAGTACGGTTTCTTTCGACGTTTTTCACTTCATTGTGAAGTTCGCGAGCTGTTCTGTACGCACCGTATACGGAACAGCTCGCGATCAGGTGAAGTCGTCTAAGTCGATGGTAAAGGCTCTGTTTGCACAGATGCGGAGATATACACACAGTAAAGCTAACCTAACGAAGACGCAGTCACTTCGACGAGGGCACCCTATCGCAACTGTGCCTGAACAATTCCCGAAAGAAGGATTGGGGCCTTGGTCCATACCAAGAAGTTATAGAAATCCTGGAAGTAAGGATTGCCCGAGGGCTGTGCAAATTGAGTATTCGGCAGCCAAACTGTGACTTTCTTTCAATGTCCTCACTCGCGTAAACGCTTTCTAGTTGTTGAGCCATCTTTCGTTTTTTTCTTTTGTTTGTGATGGAAGGGCATTTGTTTTGAACCCCACATGGTCATTGAACTAAAACAAATAGTGCTTTCGTCTCCGTAAACACCTTGGTCATACTATGCGAGCTGAGTCGCTGCACATGGACGCGAAGGACAACAGCTCATAATTTATTGCGTCGTTTACCGCATTACAAGTATCATTTCATTTTAGAGCAAGGAAATACAACATTGCGTACTTTGATGGACTACCATGAAGTGAGACGGTCATTGATTAGTGCTGGTCTGCTAAGCGGACGAGAAATACTTGCCTTTTCAGTTCCAGAGAAGCTTATCGGTGAGTTGGCAGCGTTTACTTGGCTGTCATGCTCGCTCGAAAGCTTCTATAATGTTAGGGGCGAAGCTCCTTAAAGCGGCACCTGTTCGTCCCTCCTAGTCGTAGTCGTAGTGTATAACAAGTGTTACATTTTGACCTGCAAGGTGGTGCTGGTGGGAGATTTCTCCTGTGCTTTGTTGAACAATGAAAAGTACGCGGCGTGTGCGTTAAATCAAAGCCAAATGCTCTTGTCTCTCATTCCCCATTAGCATCCATTGGCATGTACATTGAGCACTATCTGACAAAAAAGGGTTGCTACGTTATACTCGCTGGGCTTAACCTCCTTGGTTTTAGAAAGGTTTAGCGAGCGTTGAGCCGCAGTGCCATGAATACAATGAACTAGTATATACCATGACTTCGAGGTGGTTAAAGGTGAGAAGTAGATACGAAGCGCAAGCCGTAAGAAAGTAAAAGCCGAATTCTCCTGTCTCTCGTTTCCCATTAGCAGCCATTGGCATGTACATTGAGCACTGTCTGATAGGACAAGGTTGCTACGTTATACTCGCTGGGCATAACTTCCTTGGCTTTAGAAATGTTTAGCGAGCGTTGGGTCGCAGTGCCATGAACACAGTGAACTAGTATCTCCCATGAACTTGAGGTGGTTAAAGGTGGGAAGTAGAACCAAAGCGCAAGCCGTAAGAAAGCGTGCGTGTGCCACCTCTCTTTAGTACTTGGAATGTCCGCTGGGTGGCGGTGCTCCTATATGGGGAATATATGATGAAAAGATGCGAGATGGTGGTGGTTGGAGTGTTGAATAGATGGACGAACGGACACACAGACAGATACATGGATGGACGCATGAACGGAGGTATGGCGGATGCATGGACGAACGCAGGGATGAATGCATGAACAGACGCACACACGGACGGACGGATGGACGCATGGACGGTCACACAGGCGTACGCAAGGACGGACGTAAGCAAAAACGAATGGACAGACGAATGCTTCGCCCCACTCTCCATCATTCACTCCATGGATATGCTGCCAATTTTTTTATTATTATAGTGGTTTCGACAAAGACCCAAATTAACACCTTCAGGATGCTTATTTAAGGACAGCCATTAGTTGCTTTTGGACTCTTCGTATATGACGTGCCACTTCTAATGTTTTGGTATGTGTTCCTACATTCACTAAAAAAGACGAGCCATATCCTTTCCTTTGCGATGGAAATAATGTTACTCCAATAAGAAAACAAAAAAAAACTGGGCTGTTTTTTTCACCTTCGTTTTTATTGTTTCCGCAGTATTATTTGCAGTAATCAAAGCAGTAATCAAAGTCATAATCAATTCTATATATTAAATTTGTCTAATCGTAACAACATTGTAAATAGCATGAACAAACTGGCGTGGAAAGACTACATAGTTGCACGATTCCCGCTGGTTTTTTCTTGAATGGTATTGTTTGAAAAACTCAGAGGGCAGCTTTCATGGTGGCGCCTGCCTGGGCGAGTGCTTAGGAGTTTTAATCACCAATCTTCGCACCTGAAAAATCAGCGCGCACTATTGATTTCTGCGGGCCACCTAAAGCTCAAGCCTAATAATGAATTACTCCGTGCCGATGACAGCGTGGTAACTAGCTAACTAAAGAAGCTGTGTGAATTTCAGTACGTGGAATGCTTTCTCTTTCTCTCAGGCACAACACTACAACCCACATTCTCCGGAACTCCAGCAGCTGCTTCTGGCTTCTGGGAAGATTTTATTTGTGGTTTCTCGCCACTTGCGTGGCACATATCTGGGTCGGCCACCGAAGCGTTGAGGCCTGCCACCAACTTCTCAGTTTGGTAACGAGCACCTTATAATGATTGGTATCTGAGAAAGTAGACAGAATAATTTTGGCTGACTTTGTCCTGTAGAAGGTTTTTTTTTGCTTTTGGTGATAACTCTAAACACAAACCGCTAATGGGACGTAACAAAATCCACGTTAAGGAAGCTGAATGTCTCAGTAAAGTTTGACTGACTGAAACTATATGACAAGGTACACGCTTTTGTTTATGCATTTCGAATTATGTTGTATAACGTCCCGAGTAGAGTTTGGGGTAGTAGTTTGGGCTAACAATTGCGGTTTTTTAGCCAACGCTGAAGTTCTCCTGGTAAAATTGAAAACGTTTCGTTGAGAGAAGGTTACATAACATTCTGTCATGTGCTAACAGTTTTTACGTTGTGGAACGGTTCTCTTTAGGAAACGCGCTATTATTAGATCGTGCTTAGGTAGAAAAAAACACATGAGAGTTCCCTTCAACGCATAAAACTTTATCCACCTTCATTTTATGACTCTCGCTAGTTATTGAAAATACCTTCTCACGATACCACAAATGATTGTCAAATTTTAAAACCTCAATCCTTATAGACGATCTTTGGCCAAAAAAAAGTTGGTTGTTTCAAAGAAGTGAACAGGTCGCAATTTTCGCTGCGCGTTTCGTTGCTTTGGTCTTTAAGTGATGCACAAACATCAGAAAAAACACTACGTTATCGTCGACTGTCCGTTTCTATAGTCAAAATTTTCAGAATCTTGTTACGTTCTAAATACATGTGCAAGTTGTTCAAAGAAAAAGAGCAATAATGATGTACATATACGTAACCTAACACAAGTAAAACAATTGAAAATGATGAATGTGAGTTTTGGCAATATGGGGGCCAAAATTTACCAGAATAATTGCCTGAAATGCATAAAGGTCCTTTCCATGGTCCTTGCATCACACGAACAGTTCGAACAGGCTTAGCAAGGCCTTCTTATGTATTCATATAGAAACATTTTGGTCAATTGCCAGATCTCCAAACTGTTTCATGGCTCGTCCTTGCGTTGAAGCCTGTATTCATAGTTCATATAAATTCTCGAAGTCATTAACAAGTTCTTGCAAATTGCTCAACTTATCTTGCAACTGAATTATATATTTACCTCAATCCGGGAAGCACTCCGCAAAACTACGCTGCGGAACAGTAATTCATATCGCAATGTGGGTATACGGTTGCATGTTGGTTGCCGTAGCATAGACAGCGAGTCCAAACGCTGTTCAATCTTAAATGGTGTCTAATCCAAAAAGGTTTGAAAGTTATCTGACATATATTAAAGATGTATTTTCTCAGAAAGCAGAAGATTGTATACGTTATAACAGAGGTGCTTTGTTACTTCGCAAGACCACATGCCTTCGGACAACATTTGACGTACTTGATGCAGAACGTCCTTGCGTCTAAACGGAACAAATTCAAATTGAGTATTCTCATTGAATGTTGGAGCTCCAGCTTGCAGCCACAATATGACATCTAATGAGACCAAAATGACTGACGATTGATTGAAATACCACTTGATGATCAGAATGCGATGTGAACGTCTGTGTCTTAAGAATCACATAGGCTTCTTTTAAAGAGCCTTAACCGCCATACCACGAATGCTTTGTCAAAATGGCGGTGCTCATTTTGAGACTGAACCTATAATCAGCTTATGTGTTCCCTTATTGTCTGCAATATGCTTTTTTGCTTGTAGAATTACTGTATTATGGTCGTACAATGTGAGGTATTGGGCTCACAACCACATCATCTCAAGTGGTTTTTTTTGGGAGCTGGGGACGGGGAAAAGATGCTTCAAGGACACTGCATAGAAAATGCATAAGAAAACGTTTTGCAGCAATGTCAGGAGGTGGCATGGGCCTACTGCCGGTGTTTTTACACTGAATCTCTGTTGTTTTTGACGCTACAGTTCTGGACTTCATATGCAACCAGGGAGGAAGCATTTTCTGAATTGTAGCAAAAGGCGTACTCCACGTATCGTGCATATCTCATTGCAGAAGGCACTCTTTCAGCCCGGCACAGAAGTATACGGTTCGGCTAGATGCTTCGTGAAGTCCAGTAAAACCTACAAATACGTGAAGTAGACATTAAAAGGCTCAAACTTTGTTATCCATAGGCGTGCTTTCAAACCCTAATAAATAGAGTCTTTTATAGACAACGTTTTTGTGATATGACTCATGTATGACAGAGACAGAGTGATTTACCCGTGCAAATTAAAAGATGATGAGCATTCTCTGCTTGAGCTAGAGTTTCAAGATTTTTTGAATTGTGCAAAAAAGTCGGTGTGTGTGAGACTGTGCTGGGAGAAAGTTTGCCTCATAGTTAGTATGAACTTTTGGCAGGACACTACACCTAAAAATGGCAGAATTATGCCCCGGACTTTCATGCCGAGACTATATATGTATGGGGGATGGGGGTGCGCTCCATGTCAACGAAATAAATAAATGGTTTTTTAGTTCGCTTGAAAGCGGGAAGCTGCCTACGTCAACCCGTTGCGACACGAACCCACCCCCAACTGACAGCTTCCGTAAACATTCAACTGCCGCACTCGAGTACATTTGCGTCGAGTTTGTCTGACAGCCGACGCTGAAACAATGTTTCGCTGCGTACCCTCAGAACAAACCACGAGCTTTGCCCGTTCGTTAACTTTTTGATTAATGGTATACACCGATTTTCCAGTCCTTATCAACTCACACGTTACTTTACACTAGGTCATGATGAATGGTCATCAAGGCTAAAAAGAAGATGCCTTTTCTGGGAGCATGGAATGACAATATATGCGCTGTCCTTGTAGCAACTTTCACTTAAAGTAAAGAAGACTAAATAATGACGTACCCGTATTTTATAACAGCACCTCCTTGTCCAGAATACTCGCTCAAGAGAGGAATATTTTGTTGAAACATAGACTTCATCTTTTCATGAATTCCCAATGTATAGCAACAGAGAATGTCCGACGAAACAGATGCTAGGCCAAGCGTACTACACTGCTGAATGCAGGAACAGCGCAACCAAGAAGTAGTTACTTCGTAACTACGGAAGGGAAAAAAACAAGGACAGAAAAGAGCGCTGACTTTCAACAAAGATTTAATATCGGAGTGGTGTACATATATAGGCGAAAATTGTGAAAAATGGGCATGCGTAGAAGGGTGCAGGAACAACTATTGCGATACAATGTCAGCAAAACTCTTGTCTCTTGTTGAATGGGCTGAAAAAACAAATACATATGTAACTTAAAAAAGGTCGAGATAGGCAATCTCCTTTTGCAACAACGCAACCGAAGGGCAACTTACACATTTACCGTCAAACTTGTTTATTTGATAAGCTTCAATTATCTCACGCGTGGCCTGCGAGTTCTGCTTGCTTAATACCTCGCAACGAGCTGTCCCTTCAAAGAAGCCACTCTTGCCGAAGAACCGGGTACACATCGTTGGTGATGTTGAATTTCTTGAAAAAGTGCACGATGTCTTAAGACTTGGACCAAAGTTTGCTGTTGAACCTCGAAAAACGCCACAAGAGCTACTGACACTTGTACGACAAGTTGCTCGACGCACCCCGGACAGCGAGATGAACAGGTGTGTTTCTGATGGTGTGGACGTTTTAACACGCTGTGAACCACCTAGCAGTGCAGTGCCCACTAGAAATGTTGTATCTTTCTTAAAAGCCCAGTCTTTAGCTCTTCTACCATCGGACAAAGAAGGTGGCTTTGCTGTTTTGCCTTCCCTATTGTTTAAGGACAAAGCCACCATGGCTATAAACTCTGTTTTTAAACCCAGCCACTCTTCTATAGCAAAAGCTATGTTAAAAGCGAAAAGGCTTTGTGGCTCTCTCGGCCTAGAAAAAGTTGCTAAATCTATTGACAAATCAAAGAAGCTATGTCATGACATCTTTTTTACTGCCAAGACGCGTAAGAGCGACTGCCAACTACGGGTTATAGTTTCTGAGAACGGGACCTGGCAAAAACAGGTCGCCTTGTTTTTAAAAGAACAGCTCAACCTTTTAACTATTGACGATCCTTTCCTGGTAAAAGACTCTAAGGCGGTTATTAAGTTTTTAAGGTCTAATGACAAATGACTGAAGGCTTTCTCAATAGACATGAAAGATCTATATTATTCACTTCCACATAACACACTGCTCCAGTGCTTAGAAAAATGCATTGATTCGTTTGGGTCGATAAACTTCCAGAATACGTCAGGTATGCCAGTTCATTGTTTTCTGGAATTGCTTTCATTTTATTTTAAGTCAACGGTTGCATCTCGAAATGAGCAACATTTAATTCAAAAAAGTGGTGTTTGCATAGGTTCCTGTTTGGCACCAGACCTGAGTGACATCTTTCTCGCGCATAAGGATCGCCACATTTAAAAAGATCTCGACTTGTCTCTCGTTGTGAAGGTCTGTAGGTTTGTTGATGTTTTCATTGTATTTATTGATTGTTTGGATACTGTTTTGTTCTGTTCTGTTTTAACTGTTTTGCTGTGGAGAGGTTAGGTGCCTATGGCCTCGGCTACTGCAGCGTTCTGCAGCGAAAAATAAAATAATACAGAACGGTACCCAAAAATTAACAATACTGTTTTTGAAGTTGTTGTCCTTAGTCTTCTAGATTTGTTTAAGAAGCACTTGTATCCTCTTGAACTTACGCATGAGTTACAGTCTGGAAATTTGATTCGGTTCTTAGATCTAACACTCTGTCTTAGAAGTAATCATTTGTGCTGGCTGTTTTCACCCAGAAGTGGTAAACTCCTTTTACCTTTCCACTCAGCTCATTCAAAATTGGTGAAAAGGGGTATCATCAAAGGTTGCCTGGTAAACGCTCTCAAGAGGTCATGCCCGCACTCGATGCAATGCAGTTTCAAAAGACAGGTAGAGCGCCTCTTAAGCGCTGGTTACTCGAGCGCCCCAATTTCTGCTGTTGCGGAAAAACTTTTGAAGCAAATTAAAAATCAAGGAAGGCGATCTCAGCCTCAAAGCACCTCTGATTCCATAAAATATGTTGCAGTTCGGTATCTGCATAACGTGTCGCATCGGCTGAAAAAAATCGGTAAACGCGCTGGTATCACTGTTATTTTTTCCGCCCCAGAAAAGCTTACAAAACTTTGTAAGCTGTGAATAATCCAGCTGCTATTACAGTAAGATGCACTGTGAAACACAGAGCGCGCTTTGTACCTTGTGTTATTGGTGTTGTATATCTCATTCCGCTTTCGTGCGGAATGGTATACCTAGGGCAAACCGGAAGGTGCCTTAATGACCGTTTAAGAGAGCGCAATAACGATGTACACAACCTAGTTCAAGGACACCTCTGAATCCACTGCCGCGACTGCGGCTGCGTGCCAGTTTTTGAGCGTTGCGAGGTATTAAGCAAGCACAAGTCGCAGGCCACGCGTGAGATAATTGAAGCTTATCAAATAAACAAGTTTGACGGTAAAAGTGTAAGTTGCCTATCGGTTGCGTTGTTGCAAAAGGAGATTGCGTATCTCGACCTTTTTTAAGTTACATATGTATTTGTGTTTTCAGCCCAATCAACAAGAGACAAGAGTTTTGCTGACATTGTATCGCAGTAGTTGTTCCTGCACCCTTCTACGCATGCCCATTTTTTCATTTTTCGCCTATATATGTACACCACTCCGATATCAAATCTTTGTTGAAAGTCGGCGTTCTTTTCTGCCCTTGTTTTTTCGCTTCCGTAGTTACGAAGTAACTACTTCTAGGTTGCGCTGTTCTGCATTCAGTTATGTCCTACCAACTTGCTCATGCTTCCACGCTTCGTACTACACTGCACACGTTTATTTTCTATGTGTCATTACAGCATCGGACACTGGAAGGAAATGAAATTAAAGCAATAATAAGGCACACCATTGCGCTGTCTAAGCACAGCGCTTAAATTTAACACGAAGAGTGGATACTATAATAGAATATGGGAGTTAATTACCGTTTCAAAATGATATGGGTATGATTTACGCCGCAGCCGAAAGTTCCGTAAATTTTAACCATCTGGTGTTCCTTCACTGGCATTGACGTTGCACCGCAAACAGGCCTCTTAGCAAATAGCCTTCACCGAAATGTGACTGCCGCTGCAAGAATAGAATCCGCTGCCTTCAGTGCCAGCAGTCGAGCACCATGACCAATGACCAACCTTGGCGAGAAGCATTAAAGTGAAGCACCTTAAAGGAGCGCGGCTCATGAATAGTTTCGACTACCTAACGGGTATTTCACGCACTCGAACCTATATTTCGCCCCCATCAAAATACCTCCAATATGATCGGGTATTGAGTACGCGCCCCAAAGCATTATAATGCAAGAACATCAGCTATGCTACCACGGTGGACATTTGTTATTTTCCCAATTGTATTAGGTACTCCGGAAAAATATTTTTCATTTATTTTTATGTTAGCGGTGGCGCGACATTACACGGCTGGTCTGGAAGACATGGCCAGCAATTGCACCGCCTGAGCGTCTCTCTCTACGCTGTATAGCTCACCGCCCAGCCTCTCACAGATTTCACTTATGTTTTTCCATGCTCTCTGGCAGCAATATTAACAATGACGCCAGGGCCAGCCACTTCCTTACCCAATCTCTGCGTTCTTTTCGCGTTAATTTGAAGCTCTGTTGAGTAACATTTCCCTTGCTCGCGCTGCTTAAAAGACACGGGCTCATTGGAACAGCAGAGCCACGTGCAGTCCTTCACACCCCGCCTAATTGCTATCAGTGCATGAAGAACAAGCAGCATGCCTCATAATGATGTCATCCGGCTGGCTAAGTCTTTTCGCAATAAACGGCTTTCAGAACGCTGTTCATCACAATTAGATGTGGAAACAAATTAATTTTATCAGCAGTTATCACTTTACAGGGGATCTCATTACAAAGAGTGCTTTGAAGCGCATTATTGGTGAGTACACCATTTCTATCGTGCACAATTCAAGCATGTGAATGTACTCGCAGTATTGTCTTTCATTACATTTTTGCCATGTACACAAATGACATGAATGACCAATATTGACTCGTCATATAACTGCCACGACACCGCAGACCCGAAATGATTAAATATAGAGTTATTAGTGTCTGCCACTAGTCTGCTTTGCGCAGCCTCCAAACACAGCCTAAACAGAAGCAACTGGGCTCAATATGGCAAGTTTTCAGAAAATAAACTGTCATACCATGCTTTGAACGCAACCTATGAATTAGAGCCATCAGGTTAATGACGAGTAGACTTGTTAGGAAAGAATATTAAAAACTTCACCACCCAAGCACTCAGAACAAATAGTTACCTATTGCAATCTGAAATGTGCGACCCCGGTGTAAAGCAGTGGCGCCAACTGGACGCTGCGCTGAAGCCTTCCACAAGTATTGGTTACATGTTCGTGCTTCTAAACGAGGTTAGACACATGTTTGCTTGGGCTTCAATCATCAACATCATCAGCATCGTCATCAGCTTGCCTACGTACACTGCAGAAAAAATGCCTCTCCTATGTTGCGCAAGAAAACGGGACCCTGTGCTTGCTGCTGATAATTTATGCCCACAAACGTCTTATTCTCTTCTGCCAACCTAACCTTTTGTCTTACCCTAAGCTGCTTGCCTTCTCTGGGAATCCAGTTAGTTACCCTTAAAGACCAGCGGTTATCCTGTCTACGCGCTACATTCCCGGCCCTTGTCCCTTTCCTCTTCTTGATTTCAACTATGATATCCTTAACTCCGGTTTGTTCCCTGGTCCACTCTATGCTCTTCCTCCTTAAGGTTACGCCTACCACTTTCCTTCCCAATGCTTCTTGCGTCATCCTCAATTTAAGCTGAACCCTCTCTGTAAGTTTCCGGGTTTCTCCTTTGTAGCTATGTACCGGCAAGATGCACCTGTTATTCAACTTTAGTTTATTCAGAATTGAAATACAAGTGATACAAGTGCATGTGTTAAGTACAAATACAGAAGGAGGTCTCAAATTCGCGAGGCTGTGAGTGAGACCTACTCTAAAATGATACATGAGAGATACAACGCAATAGTAAAGAGTGGTAAGGAAAGAAAATTTGAAGTATACAAAATGTTCAAATAAGCACGAAATAGCGAACGTAAGCTATAAAAAATGTACAGCAAAGCATGCAAAAACTAACCCGAAAATGCAATAACATTCATTCTGTATACCTTACCTTATATACCTTCCTCTTGAGAGATAGTGGCAATCGAGCGGTCCTGATTTGAGAGTGCTTGCCAAATGTGCTCAGCCCTATTCTTATTCTTCTAGTTACTTCAATCTCGTGGTTGGGCTCCACGGTTATTACCTGCCCTAAGTAGACATAGTCTTTTACAACTTCAAGTGCACTATTACCTATCTCGAAGCGCTGCTCTCTTCCGAGGTTGCCAATCATGAGTTGCCATTCGTCCCCTGAATTACTGACCAATGCAATGTTATCGACGAAGCGCAAGTTACTAAGCTACTCTCCATAAACTCTTATCCCTAACTGTTCCCATTCTAGGCCACTGAAAACCTGCTGTGTAATTAGCATTGGGGAGATTGTATCCCCCAGTCTTACACCCTTCTTGATTGGTATTCTGCTGCTTTCTTTGTGAAGCATTGTGGTGGCAGTTGATTCCCTGTAGATTTGTTCCAGGATGTCTGTATATGCTTCGTCGACGCCAATTCCGCAGGATCTGCATGACTGCTGATATTTCTACTGAATCAAACGCCTTCTCGTTATCTATGAAGGGTATGTGTAGTGGTTGCCTATTTTCTGAGCATTTTTCTATTTGATTGATAGTATGAATGTGTTCGATTGTTGAGTAGCATAAACGAAATCCTGCTTGTTCTTTTGGTTGATTGAACTCCAGTGTTGTCTCAATTTGGTTAGCAATTACCTTTATACATAGCTTGTATACTATGGAGAGTAAGCTAATCGGCCTGTTATTTTTCAACTCCTTGTCATCTCCTTTCTTATGTATTAAGATGATGTTAGCATTCTTCCGAGATTATGGTACTCTTCTCGTCAGGAGACGCCTCGTATACAGGGTGACTAGTTTTTCCAACACATTCTCTCCTTCATCTTTCAGCATATCTGATGTTACCTGATCCTTCCCAGCAGCTTTGCCTGTTTGCATGCTCTCCAAGGCTTTTCATACTTCTTCCAATACTACTGCTTGGGTGTTATTTCGGTAACTGCTAATATATATGTTAAGGTCATGGTTGTACTAGCTGCTGCAGAGATCTCTGTAAAACGCCTTCGTTATTTTAACTGTCATATTCATATCTGTAGTTATTTTGTCTTCCTTATCCCTTAGTGCATACATGAAATTTTTGCCTATCCCAGGTTTATTCTCCACTGCCTTGACGCTTTCCCGTTCTTCAAAGCGTGATCAATTATCTTCATTTCATACCTTCTTAGATCAGATACCTTACGCTTATGAATAACCTTCGAAAGCTCTACCATCTCAATTTTGCCTGTGGTACTAGAGGCTTTCATGCTTTGACGCTTCTTAATGAGATTATTCATTTTCTTCGACACCTAGCCAGTGTACTATCTAACTACGGTACCTCCAACTTGCACTGCTCACTTCGTAATGATACTCGTCAAACTATCACTCATTGCATGAACGCTGAGGTTGCCTTTTTTCGATAAGAGCCGAGGACCCTTTCTGAAGCGTGACTCTGAAATCCTTTCCTTTCTTTCTCAGTACTAGCTCATTGATTGGCTTTCTGCGTATCAGTTCCTGTCGTTCATTCTTTAAGTCTAGGTGAATTCGAGACCGCATCATTCTATCGTCACTGCATCGTACCTTGCCAAGCACTTCCACATCCTGCACGAAGCCTGGGTGTGCGCTCAGTATAAAGTCTATTTTGGATATTTTCGCCACTAGGGCTCCTCATGTCTCCTTACGGTCCCTTGTTTTCGGTAGAAGGAATTCACGTTCTGCGAATTTCAATAGTAGCTCCATTCTGGTATTTCTAGTACCGTGGCCATGTCTTTCTACTCCCAAGTCTGCAGCCTGATTTTTCCCTACCTTTGCATTGAAGTCTCCCATTAGTCTAGTATACTGTATTTTACCTTACTCATTGCTAATGCAACGTCTTCTTAGAAACTTTACACTGACGAGTCATTATGGCTGAATGTAGGCACGTAAGCCTGCACCACTTTCATATTGTATCTCTTATTGAGTTTATTTACAATACTTACCACTCTTTCATTATTGCTATAGTATTCCTCTATGTGGCCAGCTATGTTTCTGTGGATAAAGAACACTACTCCCAGTTTTATTGTATAAGGCAAGCCCCGATAGCAAAAGACGTGCCCATTCGGTAGCACTGTATTGTCCTCATCTGTCCTCCTAATCTGACTGAGGCCTCTTACATCTCACATAATACTCTCTAGCTTCTCAAATAGTAAAGGTAGACTTGCCTCATTAGATAAGGTTCTAGCGTTAAACGTTCACAAGTTTAGGTTCCAATGGCGGCCTGTCCGGATCCAGAGATTCTTAGCACCCTTTGCCGCTTTGCAGATCTGACTGCAGTCCTGGTCAGTTGCTTGGCAGCAGCTGGGGTCTGAGGACGGGGAGTTTTGATGTATGCACGTGGAAGGTAGTGGCCAAGAACTGCACCAGGGTAACCTATCCTTCTCTGGTGAGGGAGTGCGCTACCTACGGTGATCGCTGGTGAGGCCGCACCCCAGGCCTCCTAATGCAGTTCCATCACTACGCGGTTTGTTTAATCCTGTTGGGAAAAGCGCAGCACCGGGGTTCTAACCACGGACCTCTTGAATGCGAGGCTGCAAGAGGCTGGCTTGGGTTTATCAAAGTTTTATTTCACATACAGCACAATGTGACTGGCATGATCAAAGTCATGTAGGAATGTAATGACTGGTTGAATGCGTGTGTTCTTCAACCACAAGCATTTGAAATGCGTCATTTATATGTTACATATAAAAATAGTACAGCAATATACAGAACGATATATCATAAGCGGAGCTCCACCGCGGTGGTCTAGGGACTAAGGTACTCGGCTGTTCACCTGCAGGTTGTGGGATCGAATCCCGGCTGTGGCGGCTGCACTTCCGATGAAGGCGGAAGTGTTGTAGGCCCGTGCGCTCAGATTTGAGTGGACGTTAAAGAACACCAGGTGGTCAAAATTTCCGTTACCCTCCAATATGGCGTCTCTCATAATCATATGGTGAGTTTGGCACGTTAAACTCTACATAATAATGAAATAATAAGCGTACTGACACTCCTAGAGCTTACCTACGTACAACAAATGATTTGAATGACTCTCGGACATGACTGTGAAATAGTTGCGAGCAGTTTCTAAACATGCTTAGGTCAATATGGCAGTAATCATCTTGTCTTACGTAAATAAAACTTTGATAAAATCACCTTGAACCAAGGCTTATAGAATTTTTTTTTTACTTTTTGTAGATTCTTTTACAGCTCCCAAAAAGAGAAGGTGTTTATAAGCTACCTGAGATACAGCAAAATAATATAGCGCGCAGGATTCGCTCTAGCAGTTTTAGGTATAAGCTTGTGCCAGAGTAAGAAAAAGCGTTCGAGACTTTGAAACTGCGGGGAAACTGGATGTATGGGCTGAAATACTTGATCATTGAAATGTGAAGGCTGGAAAACTACGTTGTCTCAAAATGGGATCCAACCAACCCTGCTGTGCACATTCGTTCATTTTCATTCATATATGTCCAGAAATTTGGTGGTGGCTACATTTTTGATCGAGGCAGCAATACTTGAAGCCCTTGTGCTGGGAATTAAATGGATGTTCGAAAACCCCAAGAGGTCGTTATTGCCGAGGCTCTTCAAAATGACGTCTGTCGTAGTCACAGCTTGATTTGGGGACAATGAACCCAAGCATTTGTGGTTAATATTATTAGATTTATTACACTTTGTTCTCTTATAATGTAGATCTTCAAATTACAATATTATTCGCAGAAATCACTTTATGTTTCCTCGCGAAAATATAGTAGATGTATTTATTTCATCAGGGAACAGATAAAACTGGTCTAAACTTTAGTGTTCACATTCATACTGCTTCAATCATGATTAGGTTTTTGTCTGAAGTGCTTAATAAAATCATTATGTTCTGGAGTCAGGCTGCACACCTCTTTCTGGTGCCCTGAATGACACGCATGGTTCCCGTTACGTTTTGTGTCCTTCAAAGTCATATTTACGCTTATAAAGACTTTCTTCTTGTCATCGAATGATTCGTTCGTCTCTCTGCCAGATAGGCCCCATATTATGGTCCTGGCAGCAAGTGACCTGGAAATGAATTTTAACTTGCCTGCTGGTATGCTTGAGTTCTCGAGTCGAGAGGATGTCGAAACATGCAGATGTTAAACAATGATGTCTACGACGGTCATAAAAAGTTTTGTGTGTCGAAAAACTCTCATGCATCTCATGAATAAATACATGTTCTAAAAAATAGGCAGTCTCCCCTTCTTTCCGTTGGTTAATTCAAAATTGATAACACAATAAACGGGCGGTAAGCACAAGTTCCTATTTCTACATATTCGTAACCATTAACTAAGACAAGCTTCATTAGGCCATCGGGAGGAGCTCGGGAATAAACCTGATGGCCGCAAATTTTAACTTGGCCGAACCACCTGAAACCAGTGTCATGTCTGTATCTTCCCTGGTTTTACTGCAACATCTGTGCTCTGAAATGCGTCTTTAAAAAGACCTAGCATCCTCTAGCTAACACCTCGACCTAGAAGCAATCAGATTACACTTCACAATCGCCCAGCTTCACTGTTTAAAGCAGTGATCAACTAAATGAAAGATCGTCATGTTTTCATTAGTATTAATACACGCAACGCCATCCCCTTCCTATGTGGTAATTGCGTTCACACAGATTTTTTCACCATAAAACTTATAACTATTGGCTGGAACGTATGACTTGAAATTTCCCCCTCCGAGTATCTTCTGTCTCAGTAAAGGCGAAAGGCTCTCACAATGGTGATCACCCTGCACCATATAATAATAGCATGGCAACTGAATAGTGCTAACGAGTTTTCACCTCCTCACACAGCCTCATTCCAATCTTTTTCATATAAATATATATAAAAAATATGTTCTTTTCCACTAGTTCTTTCGTGTACGCATGCGTTGTCTATGCTAATCCAAAGCAAGCGCTGGAAATATTGTATAACGACTTACTTCCATGCCTGTGGCGTTATGTCAATTTTTGTATTCGTAGAGATAGTCGTCAACAAGTCTGCACTCTTTTTTCCTTGTATGCTTGAACAGACTTGCGAAAGTCACTTTAATGTGGGAAAACCAATTGAAATTGTCGGTACTTCATTCCACTGTGCTTCTGCATGTGTGCCCTTTTAGTAATGTGCATGCATCCTAATTCATCGCTACTTCTACATGCTTACCTTGTGTACACGTGCTTCGAATAATTGAAGCTCCAGGAGTCGATAGAATACAATGTGCATAGAAAAGAAGACGCAAGCAGTGTGGGTCAGGCGAGAAAGTTCTGTTAAAAACATAGTCAAAATGAAGCAGAAGCACGTAGCGTGAAGAACATGTAAAAAAAGACAATGCCAACATTGATTGCAACAAATTGGACTTCAAAAGAAGGTATAGGCGCAAGTGAGGAAATTGGGCAGATGATATTAAAAAAGTTTCTCAGGGAAAACGGCGCCGTGGGATGTAAAGGGCACTGTTCATTGGACAAATGTAAGACAGGCCTTTCCGTTCAGGGTGTGAATACAAAGTGATAGTGTTGGGATTTCGAATAGTGCATTAAATATGGCATAGCTGGCTTCTTTTTTTCTGGCAAAACATTGCAGGAGCTTCCGCTCTGGGTAAATTTTAAGCCTGTTTGGTTTTGTTCTCCAGGTTTCATGTAATATAATTGCGGCGCATTTCTTAGTCGCATGGTAACATGCTTCAGGGTCCGCGACAACACCATCCACACATACCCGCTGTGCTGTGCATGATTGCGTTTCACGTCTCGTGCAGCAAGCTCGCGTATCATGGAGAAACGTGCATGATTTTGTCTCGTATCGGCCCAGCAAGGCACCCGCAACACAGGCACTTCCCTCCCTTTTTGTCGCCTCATATTGCCGAGGCAGGCAGCATCTGCACCCTGACGATTGTGTAGACAGGATGGAACCACAAATTCGGCTGCCTGACCAGGGTTCCATCAAGAGGTGGAGGTCCCTTCTACTTCGCATACGTATCGGCTGCTCCAGGCCGGCTGCCCGGAGTCATCGGCTTGGCAGTGCCTCGTTCACTGCGTGCACTGCATGCGGGGCAGATTAAACCATTGAGCACATGTGTGTCTGCCTTGCGCTTCACACACAACGAGACACGAGACGTCTTGCTCACCGAACTTCGTCACCATTGTCCGCCTGCCGCTACACAGAGGGACCTCGTCTTCCCTGCACGGATTCATCGCTTCCTTGGAGACAATAGACTGAACAACCGGATGTGGAAGCCACTCGCCACGTCCTCGGTTATAGACACCCCTTCTTTTCATCCTCTCTTTTCTCCCGATCTTCAATACTCTCGCTCCAAACCTACACGCGCTGCACCGTGCTCCCAATTAGGGCTGCAGAAGTTGCGCCTTTTACTTTCCTCAACCCTCCCTTCCCCCTCTTTCTCTTCTATTAAAAAACGTGACTGCTCATTCTGCACAACCGTAAACTAGCCACCTCAAATGTATAGGCACTAAATCGTGCGTTATGAATTCAGTCATAGTCGCCTTAGCATTTACTTGACCTTGAAAGCAACTCTTATTCTACATTCAATCAATCGAAATAATAGACACAATAACAATTAGGCATTCCCAAACTATACCGAACTACGCAACATTCTCGCGATACCTCACCGCTCTGCGACGCATTTAGTCATGTTCCCTCCGTGTAAAAATGGGGCGCCAATTTTCAGGGGTGAAGCGCCTAAAGCCTAGGGTCTGTTTCTTCCTAGCTCGTACGTGACATCGAACTTCGTTGGCTCACTCAGCAGGTGTGGACGGACGGACTTATGGGCATACAGATGGACAGATGTACGGACACACAGGCAGACACACGGACAGACAGACGGAAGTACAAACAGAAAGACAGAGAGACGGACATTATAACCCAAAATGACGGCACCCACATGTCTTAGGTAAAAAGAAAATTGGGAGGTCCCACGTACAGCGGGAATAGGTGATATGCGAAGGACGAATGAGATATGTTAATACGTCACTTTAAAACCGACACAACTCTACAAGGTTAAGGTAAATATGACGTACAATACTTCCGTGTCATAATTATCATGTTTCGTTGTGTCTTTTACCTTAGTCATCAATTCACGTCATGTGATACCAAATTACGTATTTGTGGAGCCAGCGAAACTGCTGTGAGCACGCTATAAGTGTGGTAAGTTGTCATGTTCTTATATGACAGGCGTGTCGGGATTATCATGTTTGCGTCAGTCATGTATTTCGTCATCTATTGACACCAATTAACACCAAATTTGGTATATGTGAAGCTAGCACAACGGCAGCAAGCACATCGTGAAGGGCCCAATATATTCAAATGTAGCGTTGACGCACACGTACGCAGGGCACAGTGACACTACGTTAGCAAAACGTGAGCACTATATAGTATGACGCCAGGCGCGACCAGTTTACGTCGGTGCACCCCGACGGCAACCGGTCCGAATTGCGACATACTGCATTTAGCGTCGATGTGTTATTCAGACAACACTGTTTCTTCCCCTTCTCATGAAGGAGGGACGCTAGATGCGCTGAAACACGCATGCGTCAAAGAACGCAGCGCGGCGCGCACCTACGAGTATATGGCAGGGCCGGCGCCTGGTGTGGGAACTCCGGCGTGACACGGCGAAATGAACGCCGGTGAGCACGCACACCTCGTCACGTCGAAATGTATTGATGCCTTGACCGTGGCATGTAGTGATGTTCTCAGATGACACGCATCTCATAATTACCATCTTTGCACCAGTCACATACCTTCGTCATCCATTGGCGTCACGTAATACCAAATTTGGCATATTGAAGCTCGCGAAACTGCAGCGAGTGCATCATGAGCGTGGCATAAAGTCATGTTGTTACATGACACGCATCTCATATTTATCATGTTTGCACCAGTCACATACCTTCGTCATCCAATCATGTCCCGTAATACCAAATTTGGAATAAGTGATGCTAGCGAAACGGCCGCCAGCACATATTGAGCGTGGCATGTAGTCATGTTTTTACATGAAAAGCATTTCATGATTATCATGTGTTCACCAGTCACATACCTTCGTAATCTTTTTCACGTACTCTATTACTAAATTTAGTATATGTGACGCTAGCCAAACGGCCGCAAGCGCATCATGAGCATGGCATGTAGCCTTGTTGTTGCATGACACGCATGTCATGTTTTTCATGTTTGGGTCTGTCACTTGTGTTCGCTCTGCAATGGTGACATACCACACGAGTTTTGCAACAAGTCATGTGAACAAAACTACCGCAAAATCTGCAGGACCACGAAATGTAAATCATAACATGCATGACATATATATCACGATTTTCAAGCTATGACCAGTCAAACATGTTCTTCATACAGTCGTTTTTATGCCATACCAAGTTTGGTATGTATACCATTATTGAAATGACCAGGAGAGCTAAATGTCATAGGCGTCTAGATAGATAGATAGATAGATAGATAGATAGATAGATAGATAGATAGATAGATAGATAGATAGATAGATAGATAGATAGATAGATAGATAGATAGATAGATAGATAGATAGGAAGAGTACGCGTAAAGTCGCTGAAGTTCGCTTAGAAATGCTTCGCACTTAATAGTATATACGCTCGCTGGTCAACATGGCACCAACACTGTGTCCGGTGCGCCCAGTCTTCCTCAGTGTGCGACGCCAAGCTCGTGCACAGAAGCTTCGCAATCACGCCGCGCATCCTGACGTGTATTATACTGACGCCTGCCCTTCCGCAACTAGTACAATTGGGTCGCGCACGTACACGGCAGTGGCCAGTAAAGGAAAAGTGGTGCCAGCAGAGACAATACGCACGTCTTGCGATGCAACAGCGGAGCTCACTGCAATCAACCTCGCCATCACATATGCAGACAAAAGAGGTACACATTCTTCCATCTTAACGAATTAACAAACAACATGTCTACTTGCATGGCATATGCATATACATGCATGACACAATAAAATGAATTGTTCTAAGAATCCTCGGCTTACACATCGTAACTGACCATGGCATCATTTGGTGCCCAGCGCATAAGGGTGTTCCCAATAATAAAAGAGGCGACCAACTCGCCTTCGCAAGTTAATACCGAGTGACGGACGCGCCTGTAGACGACACCATATTGCATGTCTACTATGATTGGTCCAGCAGCCAAGGTGACATTTTCGAAGCTCAGTGGCTGGAGCGACGCACGCGCTACCTCACCCGACACTAAATAGAGTACAATCGACAGACTGGCGCCGTTTTCAGACGAACAAGCACCCCAATTTACACAGACTTTCTAATACACCCTTCTAAATATCAAGGTGAGTGCACCTGGTGCGGAAGTTCACCCACACTTACACACATTACGTACAGCTATCCGTGGCATCGCGTTGCGACAAACTAGATGCTCAATAAAGTACACACGTTATTACAATGACCGTAGGAGGTGTGAATCTTGGATAAGGCCTTGGGAAACCAATCAGGAACCCTGAACTAGGCTGGGCGAGCCAAGCCAGTGTAGGAATGGACGAATTGCCTTACCCACTTTAGTCACTGAGAGTACTAATAAACATTCATTCTTTCTAGCGTGACTGGCCACGACAGAACACGCCATGATGGTCTACGAGGACAGCAGCCGCCGACCACCCAAACGCATGAGGTGATTGCCACCCAAATCGTCAAATCGTCACAAAACAAATGAACAAGCTTTCACGTTGCGCTTTGGCAGCCAAACTTCCATCCTTATTACCGACCTTGCTACACCCACGGATACCCTGGTTCAATTAACTCTGTCTTATCCTTGCTGCAGTTACGTTATCTCCACGAACTTCACGTCATGTGCCCACCTAACCTGTTGCCTGTGCCTCGCTTTCTAGCACTCTTTTTGAGTCATACTCTTTATTTTTAATCAGTAATTCTTACCTCGCCCATTCCCATTTGTTGTTTTTGATCTTGACTAAGGTAATATCTACACATATTCACTCCCTGGCCCTACCTCCTCTGTTGTCGAACTGCATTGTTCTGAATTTAGCATAGTGTTACCACTCACTACTTCAAAGAAGTTGTCCTCACTTGGAGATTACGAAGTACATTTTCTTTTTTTCACTTGTTCATTTGCTTGTACAAGACTGTTTTTCTTCTCGCTCCGCAGTATGCTTAGGAATACAACTATATCAAGCCTGTCGCGTGCTGCTGCACATTTCGGCCCAATCGGGGTTTGTTTTGCTCCTCAGTACGACTTGACGGCGTGGACCTTATTTATTGAAGACCAAATACAACTTCCGTTGTGCAAGCACCAGCGGCACACAATAGCGTCTAAATCAGATAAAACATCTTTATTCTAGGCGCAGTTCTTGTTCCCTCTGACAGGTTGATTGCTTAGTGAATTAACCTTCGGGCAAGGTTGATACAGCTTTGACAGTGGCCCCGCCGTGGTGGTCTAGTGGCTAAGGTACTCGGCTGCTGACCCGCAGGTCACGGGTTCAAATCCCGGCTGCGGCGGCTGCATTTTTGATGAAGGTGGAAATGTTGTAGGCCCGTGTGCTCAGATTTCGGTGCACGTTAAAGAACCCCAGGTGGTCGAAATTTCCAGAGCCCTCCACTACGACGTCTCTCATAATCATATGGTGGTTTTGGGACGTTAAACCCCACAAATCAACCAAATCAGCTTTGACAGTGGCCCTTCTCGTTGTTATGCCCTCTGAAAAAGGGCGAACTTGTGGTTTCATCGGAACTGACATCTCTGCTTACGCTACTCAACGAAAACAACCTTATAGTTTCGGCAAAAACATGCGCTATTTTTTCAGCACACCGCTTGACTTCTCAAGGTTACTTATGGTCCCAGCCCAGATTTTGACGCAACTTCACCCTCGTATAGGACCCAAAATAAAACGTGTTTAATATCACTATGTCAAGCTATTCGTGTTGAATACCTGGAAGAGGGATTCACACTTGCATCATGTTAGAATGATTGGATTGGGCAGCACGACAAGCAAGGACACGAGAGGAAGGAATAAACACAGAAGCTACGTTACGCAACAAACAATCGAACAAAAGTTAAATGTGTCAGGAAAATTCTGAAATACAGAAAGTAGCCTAAGAGCTAGAACGTCATCCTTTCCGTGAAGCTTTACCGCTGTGGCTGCTGTTCCTATTAATCTACCATTCATTCAGGGTCTGTTGCCTTTTTCCTAAAGTGGTAAACACGAATAACGCAGGCATTCGTAAAAAAATTTCAAGTTCTAATCAGGTTGAGCTTGGCGTTCTCTACGTGGGACTAGCTGGGTTGCTCGACAGCTCCCCTGAGACATCTCTGTATCAAAGCGTAAATTACTAGTAATGATGAGGAACAATAAAAAAAACTAACAAGATCTGTCACGTGCTTCCACTAGGCTAGACAAGCCGATATCATCTGATGCAGCCCCTCTCGACCAGTGAGTGGTGTCTTTTGGGAAGGATCAGGCCCTCGCAGTAGGCTCAACCGAAGCGAGCGGATCAAATTGTAGTGCTTACCTATTACCTGACCACGATGTCTTTTTTGCTATTGTTTTTCTGACTAGGCTGTGATATTGTCGCCTGACGCTCTCTGATAGTGGCTTCTTATTCCTCCGTGTTCAATAAAGGAATTATAAAAAATCGGCATACTGCCCGCAGAGTCGGAATAGACGTAGTGCGAAGCGGCCATTAAAGAACTGCATATATTGTTATGTTGGTTGCTAAAGAAAATGAAGTCATTGATGTCATGACATTCAGTTCTTTCTATATCCCATGTTTCTCATGAGTGCATGCATGTAAAATGTGGTATATCGCAGGCTATTGAAATGTGCATTATTGTATATGCAATGCATGAGCTGTGATTTATGTTGGTAATGCACCCATTTGGTGCTGTATATATTTAGTGATTGAAATGGACGGGTGCATGGCTTGAGCGTGGCAACTGCATCATGTCTTATAATACATTACCTTAATTTTGATTTTAACTCCTGTCAGTTACGATAGCAATCAGTCCCGCTCAGTAATACCAAATTTTGTGTATATCAAGCTAGGAAAATGGCCGCAAGCGCACTACGAGCGTGCTAGTTAAACTGTGTTCGACATGGACCTCATATAATTATTTTCTTGTTGATGCCTGTCATTTGCGTTCTCAATGCTGTCACGTCACCCAATACCTATACTGATGTCAACAGAGCCAGCGAACTGGCTTTGAGCACACTATTATAATTTCGGGTAAATCATGTTCTAAAGTAATTTCTTCTCTTTTTCGACATTTTATGGTGTCAGATTCAGGTTTACTAAGTTTTCATGTTAGCACATTAGCACATGGTATTTATTTTTAATATAGCCACGTCACGCGATACCAACTTTGGTACGTCTCCAGCTAGCGAAACAGCTATGAGTGCATTATTAACATCTCATATAAGCCATGTCGTTCATGGCATGCTAGTCGTGATTTTCACAATACCAGTTGTCATTTATCTACGTCATAGAGAACTGTCTCCTGAAACCAATTTTAGTGTATTTGAATTGACACAAATGACCGCGAACACCTCGAGACCACATCATGTATTTCATACTGTCCATGACATGCGAGTTCAGAATTGCATAGTATAAGACCTGTTAGTTATGTAAGTCATAGAGTCGTGTCTGACTATAAATATTTTGTCATGTATTCCAAGAACAAAATCGTCGTGAAAGATCCGGATCGTGGAATGTGAATACTTTAGTCACGCATTTTATGACACACATAATATTTTCTTGAAGCTATGACTTGTCATTTACGTTTGTGACACAGCCATAATATGTCATACCAATCTTACAATGCGTGTAATTAACGGAATGGCCAGGAGAACCTAAAGTGTTAGGTTGCTAAATAGATAGGGATACACGCTTCCACATTTTTCTCGGGCTAAAAATAGCATTCGCATTCTTTACCGAAGTCATATAAGTATGTATCGTTGGTGTCGTTTTACCAAACATTTATTACTTTTATTTTTATGCGATACTTCTGAAAAATGGGTTATTAACAGAATACAAATCATGAGGCGAATATGATAAAAAAGTGAATAAAGTGATTAGAGCAGTCAGTTTTTTCTTTTTTGTCAAGACACCAAATGCAGCTGCACTAATTCATTTTTCTAGAGAAAGACCATAATGCACAAAACTGACATTGCGCTCAATTATCAGAGATTCTGATTTAGGAAGCCCGTATGAGATAAAATAACTGCTTTGATCAAACTATGCCTCGACCATATGAGCCATTTCTAGAATTTTCGTACTGGGGGCAGCTATGGCCTAATTCGTCAAGTTTCAAACATGTATCCACTATGACCACCGATACAGGCTACCTGGCGCTGTGGCCAGCATGGCAAATATCAAGGACCGCATTCGTTTCCTTTTAAGAAAACAAAGCTCACTTCAATGCGGTGAATATTTCATGGCTGAATTGAATTGTATTGTGCATTTGGTCAATAGAGGATTGAATTGCACGTGCGGTATTGTAGACTAAGTTTGTGTAGACCTTGGTTTCAGGCAGATCGAGTTAGCCTGAGAACCTTGCAACGTTGGACCATAATGGGCATATATGCACCTTGCCTAGTTAGGAGCTAGCACGTTCTCGCAGGAATGCTGCGCTGCCTATGATAAAACCCAAAAGCGTGCGCCTGCCACCTGCCATGTTACATTTGCGCTCACTTCCAGGCGTCGCCTGCTTATTGCTGTGATAGTTTAACGAGGCTGCCACCAATACTGGCTGCCCACATCATAGAGGCACACTTTTGCCACCTGAAGGCGATGCAGTGGTTACCGGGATCATAGCATGCAAAGAAGGCTCAACATTTCAAACTACGCTGGCCATACGAACTGCAACACAGTAAAACAATACAGTTGTTGGGGAGACACAGCCGAGGGTCAAATGATTAAAAAAACGGTCTCCCAGACGAAATCCCTCAAAGTGGGGTTTCTCTAATAAGCAGCTTTGTATGTTGTTTTTTCTGCTGACCTTTATCTGCGACAACGAGGTTAATCCTGTGTCACAGCCATTCACCGTGCAACAATGCCACAGTGGTGAGCGCTTACTGACTTTCACGACCTTTTTGTTGTGTTCCACCATAAATTAGCATACGTTTTGTTGCGTAATGTTTCATCCTAAGAAAACGGTCTTGTACAGAACAAGCCCAAATGCCTTTCGTCACAAAAGTACAGTAGAATCTTCTTGGTATGTTTAGAGCGTATAAACTGAATAACGAACTTTCATTTTTAGATATATCAATCACAGTGTCATTTTCCAGTCATGTGGAAAAATGTGGTTCCATTTGCAGCGTGAAAAGAGACTGTTAACGAGGAATTTCGGCCTAGAATGAAAACAAAAACGTATGAGACTGAGATACGTGTTGTTCTGAAGCGTATTAACCAGATTCCACTGTACTTGGTTATAACATGCAGTCATTGCTGTATTTAGAAGTTGTTGCCGAAAATGAGGTAACACCTAAGCATTTCTTCGAACGTATGTCCATGCAGGCAAGATCATACATAGATATTGGGTACCTATTTTCGAACTGGATGAACAAGGTTCAAAAAATACATACATGAACTTATGCGACAAGTGAAAGCCATGTCATATCTCAATGACGGATCTTCACTTCATGATTCTTTAATATCATGCTCTTCTGTTTTCTGTGTCTTTTTCAAGGTAGCAAGCTCGATAAGCACCTTACACTTGACTTTTAAACTAACCTCTGTATCTTTTTTTTCCTTTTTGAGAGAGATGCTGTCTTACACTAATGAAGCATTTACCTCCTGAGGCCTCTGAACGCATGTACAGTGTGGACGCCTTTCCCACACACCATCCGACTGCTCTATCTACCTTGCAACTAGAAAATTTGTTTTTCATATGGTGGTTTTGGGATGTTAAACCCCACATATCAATCAATCAATTAGAAAATTCGTTTTGTAAGCTCCAGCGAAGAATATTTCCGCTAACAGTTACCACCTCGTCTATTTCGTGCTACAAGGGATTGCACCGCGAGCACGGAAGTGTTGGACGTAAAGCGTATACCGATGATGAAGGACGGAAGGCAAAGAGGGACAAGACACACAGGATAGTGAAGGACATGTTGTCCCTCTTTGCCTTCCGTCCTTCACCTTCTGTACGCTTTAGGTGTAGCACTTTCGTGCTTGCGGTGCAAACCCTTTTTGCATTGAATTACAGCAACTTCACAAAACGGCCATTCTTCGTCTATTTTACCAAAAAATTTTCGCTCATTCAAGGTTTCCAAAATAGTGTTATTTTCTATTACTTCCTGGTGTGAGCTTCTGGTTATAAAGTTAGAGGCGCTACGGTATGTGTACGCAGGCTCAGTGATCACTCACGTCTGTCAGTTCTCACTGAAAGAGCTCAAACGGAGGACAAGCTCCAGGGTAAACAACTGAAGTATGTTGTGTGGTGATAAGGACAAAGGAATGCTTACCGGCGTTTACTTCAAAACATAAAATCTGGTAGAGCGCTGTAAATCAATAAATATAAAATTTATCAAAGGAATTTTTTTGAATAATTTGATCAAAAAGAAAAACTTTCCTTCAGCTACTTTCCACGTAGCCCTGCCTATAGACAGAGCCAATATACTTGGGTTTAGACCATAGTAGTCATTTGTGGGGCTGTGTACTTTCCGCTGTATGTATTACTCACCTGTGTATGTACTCGAGATAATACACAAGGTCGTTTATATCCGGCACAACATATACGGCTCATCCCAAATCTTCTTTTATTCCGTAATTCCACGGCGGCCATCTATAGGTCGTTTTTAACGGCCAGTCTACTGGATAAGAACTTGTGTATACGCACCATGAAAGCAGAACGAGCCGGTGGGCCTCAAGAAACGGTGCCTGCAGTGTAAATACTGGTGCATAAAACTACTTTTTTCCATATCTTACGAGTTAAGGTGCAGAACCCTTCTTTTTTTCTAGGTCTTACGAGCTAAATATATAAACAAGAGGGTGTGTACTTTTCAAAAAGTCCGCTATGTATATGTGTTTCTTGTCTAATTGATTATTAATAAATTATTTGTAGTAGATCAGGGTTGTTGCTTTCCTGAATTTCAGTCACTACGAGACGAAATCCATGAAATAGGGAATGAAATCATGTGACAGAGTCACACGTGATAACGGAAATCAAATAATCACATGACTAAATAACGGAAGTTAGTGCATGTACACCTCTTATATTTTTGGAGGTATATAGAACTACAGCCATCTGTATCTACTAGATAAAAAAGGTGAACGCAAAACCGAACCGACAAGACCAATCATTTTCAAGAATACGTCAATGCTGCAGTTCCATTCTACAGCTTTCTCAAGGAACAGGATTATTTATTTTGCAGTAGGGTGTCTTGAAAGGACAATGAGTACACGGTACTAAGGGGGGAAATAGTGCAAAACCGGGGTGAAGAAATAATGACCACACAACACAAGTGCAGACGAACAAATGTGAGGAAATTTATTACACTGCAAAACATATAGCTGAAAAAACAAACATGATTACAGCCATCACGTGTGCAGTAAGATGAGAGGCACGATAAATCTGCCAAGATCTGAAATTTTCCAAAGTTGGAGCTCAAAAATATTACCCCTTTTTTCAAGGAGGACGAGAGAAGGCTAACTGACGCACATGCGCTTTTTTTTCTTGATGTGGAAGGCTTCATTCATTTCGCGCTCGATTCAGCGACAATATTGTGAGAGGACCTTGCGATTCTGGAAGAGCGGCCCACCTTCGCAAAGAGGAGACCATCTTTAGAACAAATAGCTTGCTTTTTCGTTGGTGACATACAAAGCACTCATACACAAAAGCAGGCCACCGGTTGGTCTTCTTTATTACAACACGAACAAAAGCTTCCCATAAGGCGTGGCACGGGTATTCATCATATCTTATATATTCGCTTCTTTGAACCACCCCATCAAATGCTATAAAAACGCTCGAACAGACTTGGTGCGATAACGGCAGTTTGCAACGCCAGCGTATTTACATCACAAGCGGTGTACACCGTGTGCGCGATCTTCGATCTCCCAACATGCGCTACATTACCGCGTCTGTCTTGACGTTTACAACACTCATATCCTATTCAGAGGAATATCTTTTAATGGTGTATACTTTTTCAGGCATACAGCGTATATCCGAGTATCAGACATGAGCGACCTAATACCGCGTGGGAGAAACATAACATTCGGTGTCTTTTTCCTTATAACACGGGTGGGTTGTTTGCTACGGCATATGACATTTATTGATCTCAGCGTCAATTTCATGCAATCTCTCTGCGTACACTTGTATTTTTGTCCTTTTGTTGCAAGCGCACACTACGATGCCAAACGTTGTCGGAGAGATTGCACCTTTCCGTTGCTGAATCATTACTGACGTACGATCGTGGGAAACGAAGCATGACATTGAAAATATGACACCAGCACCCGGGCATCACTGCACAGATAAAACAAGAAAGCCGAGGTCGTTGTGTCGGGAGGAGGCCATACTCCTAACGTTGTTTGGGCACCAAGGGAGCTCGGGAAAGTAGGTTTATAAAAATGGCGAGCACTCATAAAGACTGGGAAGCCAAACGGCAGCCTGCCGCGTGACGTTTCCTCGCTGCGCAGAGACAGAGTCTCGCTCGAGAGATAACGTGGAAGCACAGTAATGTTCTTTTGTTTTATTATTAATTTTTATTATTTAGTATACCTCAAAGGCCCCAGTCGGGGTATTACATGAGGGATGGGCATAACTAGCAACATATTAACGATTCAATCACGGTCTTGAATACATGTGGGTCGGAGTGGTGCATGGCGAAGGCAGGCAAGTTGTTCCAGTCCCGGGCGGTTGCAACAAAAAAGGAGCGAAGGTGGGCAGTAGTTTGTGCTGGCGGTGGATAAACGGCTAGGGGATGGTTTGTATGGCTGGATAATTGATGAGCAGGCAAGATGGCTGGAACGTTGAAAGGAGCGTGATAAAATTTATGAAATTTACTTATTGATAAATTTACTTATTGCAATCGCACGTGAGCACTGTGACTTCAATGCCTCGCCGCCTCTGGCTTCTTTTTACAGAAACTGCTGAAAAGCGTTCGGACTGGCTTTGCTTTTAAAGACACCTCCCTAACAGTAACTAAACTGTAGCGGGAAATACCAACAAGAAAAATGGCAATACCTCACATGCTGTGCTCTGGAAAGCTACAGTGTATTGTCAGAAGCCTCAATTTATTTATTATGTTGCTTTGTCGACTTGTGTGGTTCATTAGAGTCGGGGATTTTACGGTTATGTAATGAACCTATGCTAAATAATGGACGAGCCCTATTGTACAAGTGTAAAAAGTTGCAAAAAAGATGATTTATTGACAATTAAGATTGGGGATAACTTCACCAGTGCATACGATGCTGTAGGCATTAATGCTTTATTTTGAAGCGAAATTGTACTTACTCGAAGCAAATTTTTCACGTTATTTGTAGACTTTTCCAAAGTTAAGTTCACGGTTCCTTGATTTGTAGAAAAAAAAACACATTTGTTTCTCACACTGCTCATCAAAAAGCTTTAGAATAAATTCAACCATGAGCCGATGGGTATTTCTTGCCCACACAGCATCGCCGGCTCTTGTAGGCTATCCTCAAAGACCGTATGCAAGCCGTGCTTTTTGGTAGGTCGCCTTAGGGGGCTCTTTTAACAATTAGTTGTCTGGAGATAGATAACAAGTTTGAGATCCTATAAACGGTTATAGAAACTCGCAAAGTGAATAGGTGCGTTATAAAGCGAAACTCATTGAACCTCTCCTGAAATGAGAGTCATCTACGCAAACAAAAAAGCGAGTTGCCTCGTCCAGCGCGGGCTCTGCAGCCTACGCCCCTGCTGGTCTCAGGTGTGCAGTTTTTTCGGCCCCGAGGAGACATGGCTTCCTGTGGAAGTCAATTAAGACAGCAGTACTGGTAATTGTAGACTCCAAAATACTGCCCTGTAGGTGTTTACTGGATTCGCAAATTCATATCAAGGTATCTGCTTAAACCGTTCTTGTAGAAAATAAACTGCCCACGGTATCAGGCAATTGAAAGTGAGAACTCCTCCAGAGAAGATAAGCACGCCCTGTTTAAAATAATTGATCGCCAATATAGAACGTACATTAGCATGACTTGAGGCACCGAGTAGATTCCTGGGATGTTATAGCGTCTTTTTCTGCACAGCATCGGCAATGGCAATGTTGTTGACACAAGTATTTTTTGGAAAAATCAAGTAAAAACTAGTAGATAAAATGATAATCAGTACTGAAAAAACAAACAATTTTTTCTGTCCGTCAGAATATTATTTTTCTCAGTTACGATTCTGCATTACAAAGTAGAAAATGGTGAAAAGAGACCTTAATTCGCGTGATAGGATCCACAATACAAGGCAAACGTGCTGCCCAGGTTGCAGGTAAAACCCTCGCGGAGGCTTTAGCACGGATTCTTGTTGAATATAGTGTCATCTTAACATATCGTAGTAGAAGAAAAGTCGGAAATAAAAGGAAACAAAAAAGGAGGAAAGAAAGACTGGTGCTACGCTCACAACTGTATATTCAGATGAAATAAAGTTTTTTTCATTCCATGCTTCCTATTAATACAATCACATGTACCTCGTTTCTTCTCCAGCTCTCTTTCTTTTCATTTTCCTAATATCGCAGTCCTACAAATTAAGGTTTTTTTAACAATGCTATTTCTCTATGGATGGCATGCGGTGGTGCTTCGACGAATGTATTCGCAGAGAGCGAGGACTGCTCTAACAAAATCATACGGAAAGCAACAACGTGCATCATTGAAAATGCTTATAACCCTATTAAGCATCCTATACTAATTTCAATCTTCAAGCAGCAGTGTTACGTTGTGTACAACGTGATTTGACTAAAGCAACACAAGAAGCTAGGCGTATTCAATTAAAGAAAAAAAACATAACTAAGCTTTAGGCAATACAGCTGCATATAGGT
This sequence comes from Rhipicephalus annulatus, assembly GCA_013436015.1. Taxonomy (NCBI): domain Eukaryota; kingdom Metazoa; phylum Arthropoda; class Arachnida; order Ixodida; family Ixodidae; genus Rhipicephalus; species Rhipicephalus annulatus. The sequence goes on along the minus strand of WOVY01003484.1, from coordinate 145,713 downwards.
GACATGAAAGTCACCTATATGAAAGTAATGTGTTGAGCGGGAAAAGTTGCTTCAGTTTAAAAAATGGCCAAGGTGTTAAGTCACCAAGCTTTAGCAAAATAACCATTGTTGACATTCTACGCTGAGTACAAGGTGTCGAAATTTTTCAAAATGGAAGCACTGAAAAGCGTTCCTTGATATATTGCCATGACACTGCACAATATCTGAGGTGCTGTAAGCGAGAAACGCACTGCAGAATAGGGCGTGCGACAGGCCTTCGTGCGTACACCACGAATGGCGGTGACCTTACAAAAGCGAGCAGTGACAAAGAGCCGCCCTCAATCTGAACGCTGAGGGTACTTGTAGCAGTCACCTTTTTTTACCACAAAGTTGTGCACAAAGAACCTGAAAGCATCCCTCGCACCTGCCGTTATCGCATCTTCTGCCAGCAATTTTTAGGATTTTGTAGAGACGGCATATAATAAAGAAGCAGGTTCCGGGTGGATCATGCGTTTCCGTCTTCTAGGAGGAAATTTTAAGCAGGTTAGAACGGAGAATTCGCATATTAACCTGGTAAAATTACTTAAAATTGAAATGTAACGAATGCTCCGCTAATGAGTGGTGGTAACCTCGCCGTGCTTTTGCTTGTAGAAAAACATATTATTTGCACTAGACAAATATATCCATCATCATTTGCATTTTCTTTTCACGTCATCTATCAGGTTACGTTTTTAGGTTTTGCGTTATCTTAGCCACGTGACCATGCTAATCATCAATGCGTCATTGAACACTCGTGACGTTCCTCAAGATTAAACAAAATTGGTACCTAACACAAGGCAACGACTAAGAGTAGCATACAGCCAGCCGTGCAATATATTAAAATGAAGCATGAATGAAAAGTAGATAAATAGCTGTAAGTCGATGTGACAGTGAATCGTGAGCAGCATTTAGGTGAAGGTGAAAAACGTATAGACCCGTATGCTAAGGTTTCTGTGAACGTCAAAGAACACCAGGTGCTTGAAATTTCCGAAGCCCTCTACTACGGCGCCTCTAATAATCTTATGGTAGTTTAGAGAGGTTAAAACACATACAAATTGAACTGTAAGGCAGCGGTTAGGCAAAAACTTTAAGGTGCCATTCGGTAGAAACACCGGCACTGAAAAGGTGAGAGGTGTTAATAAATATGTGTCAACTTTTCGGTATTTCTAAGGAGAGCTTCACATAAGTAGAGTTATAACTGAGGACTGGGGCTATTTATTAGGTGCTCATGTCATGTTCCCTCTTACAGTGATTAACACTGTGATCATCAGACGTAGTTAAGGTGGTCTCATTTCACCTGCTCTTCAGCAATTCTTTTATGCTATATTGAACAACCTGCACCTTCCACCGCCCCAGCCTTTTATTAAGTGGACAGTGGACCCATGTTGCAAACGAATTGGTTGTTTTTTGATGTCCCCGTTACTATACGTTGTAGTAATGAGTTATTCATGAAGAATAACGGGTTCTTGATGTTGTGGTAATGACCAGACCACTCACATCTATTCAGGCCAAGCCCATGGTGAAGTTTGCCAGTGTAAGGTAACTTTACTGCAAGTTTAGATGGCGTGTTTTCTTGGGATAACGTAACATATTAAGCGCAGCAATCTAACATCGCCAGTCAGAGGGGCTAGAAACTCCGTCTTGCCCTTTAGACGCACAATGAGATTTTATTGAATTGCTTCCTACAGCTCAGCTCATCCTATGATAAATTCGCTTTTCATTGAGTTACTTAGTTTGAATGTGTCCTATAGAACACCTTTGTCTAGTGTTTCCACGAGCTTACAGTTTATTTAATCACGCCCCGCCTAGGTGATCTAGTGGCTAAGGTAGTCGGATACTGATCCACAGGTCTCGGGATCGAATTCCGTCTGCGACGGCTGTATGTATCGTGGAGACAAAAATGCTTTATGGCCACGTGCTCAGATTTGAGTGCAGGTTAAGAAATCCCAAGTGGGTAAAATTTCTGGCTACAGCGTCTTTATGGCGTATGGTGGTTTAGAGACTTTAAACTCCACATAATGATTTAATGATGAAGCGATCTAAACAACGATACATGTACAGTTTCTGCTCCCGTCTTCTCTCTTCTCCCTCGGCTTTTTCATGTTTTTAACTTTGCGCTAGGATTATTATAATCAGCAAGCTCAGGCACTAACTCGCTCAAGAACAAGTTATTTTTGCCTGCGGTATACAATTTTGAAAGTCGTGAAAGAAACTTTAAACAGAATTATAAAGAACAATGTTAATACTATAGAGTTGTAATACACTTATTACCATTATTATTATTATTAGTATTATAATATTATTAATATTATTATTATTATTATTATTATTATTATTATTATTATTATTATTGTTGTTGTTGTTGTTGTTGTTGTTGTTGTTGTTGTTGTTGTTGTTGTTGTTGTTGTTGTGAGCATTACTTATGCGTCCCATCTTTTTATCTCTACATACTCATCATCACCACTCAAGTTTAGGTTGTGGGGCAGCTACTCGAAACAATAAAGAAGAGTCTGGAGGATACTGGACGCGCAATCTTACAAGTGGTGGAGGTGCTGCCCGGTTCCTGCATCCTTTCGTGCTCTAGGACACCCCCATCGTCTTGTATAACACATCGCTGGAGCTCTGTTTAGGCCGCTGCCTAAACGACCCGGGTTCGGTAATGTCGCAAGCCAACCAGCCCAGCACACCAGCTTCGTCACCGCTCCCACTGCAAAAAACCCTTTTCACCTGGTCACCAGTCCTACAAAGGATCCTCCAGTGTTTGCAGGACTTCCGGGTGAGGACGTTGAAGACTGCCTCGAGGAGTACGTCTGTGTGAGTGCCATTAGTAACCGGGATAAGCTTGCGAAACTCACCCATGCTGCATTATACTTGAGCAACGTGGAAAAAACGTGGTACGCTACAGATTTTCCGACATGACCCACCTTTACACGTCAGCTTCGCCAGATTTTCGCCAACCCGTCAATGCACTCAGATATCGCCAAGAGGCTTCGTGCACGTGTTCAACGTCCTGGCGAGATTTACACTTCTTACATTGAAGTTGTTCTCGCCCTTTGCCGCCGCATCGACAACTATATGGCGGAAAACGACCGTGTGCACCATTTGCTAAAAGGCATTGCGACTGTCGCTTTTAATGCGCTTGTGGTGCAGAATCCCCCGACAGTAGCCGAAGTTGTCGCTACCTCTCAGCACCATGAGGAGCTTTAGACCACTACGTACAACCTTGTATGTCTGATATGAGCTCGAGACATAACACAACCGAGCTGCGTGAATTGATCCGCTATATCATCCGCGAGGAACTTCGTGCAAAGTCTTCACCTCACCATTTTGATATTCGTAGGACGCCACCTGCTAGTAGTTTATGCAACGTCGCGAGGAAGGAACTAGTCCTGATCGCTGGCACACTAGTTTCGAGCTCACAACCCGTGCCCATACCAAGTTATGCTCACGTTACTGCACGACACCTGCGCCATACGACAGGCTGGCCTCGATGACTGTCACACCTGTTTCGAGCTCATATCCCGTGGCCATGCCAACTTATGCTCAAGTTTCTGCTCGGACACCTGCGCCATACGACAGGCTGGCCTCGATGACTGTCACACCTGTTTCGAGCTCATATCCCGTGGCCATGCCAACTTATGCTCAAGTTTCTGCTCGGACACCTGCATCCCAGCAAAGACCTATGCAGCTACCAGCGGCCGAAGTGCATGGTTCGCTCAACTCACTCGCGCCGCGACCATCTTCCCAGCATTACAACGCCTGGCGCATTACCCGGCTGACGTTCTTCTATTGCGGCATCCGTGGTCATATTACAAGGTTTTGCCTACGCCGTCAGCAAGACGAAAGACGAAGCTACAATGACTTTGAACGGGACGACGTCTAACCCACTGGACCACCCTATCGCCGACAATATCAGAACAGCACACGTCGGTCGCGGGCTCCGCAGAAATTTGGCTCAGTTGGCAGTTCCCGTTTCTCACGTCGTCACTCACTTTCACGGATGCGGCGTTCCTCTTCTCTCCTCCGACCTTCTACTTCAATTCTCGACCGCCAACTGGAGAACTTGACAGTGCCGCTTCGGGAGGAAAAGATGCATTTTTCGAACTGCGTCAAACTCCTCCGGACCGCTCATCAAATGTTTTATTGATGTATGTTGAAGATATACAGACAGAGACACTGGTAGACACAGGCGAATTACTTCCAGTGATTCGTGCAGACGTTTGTGCCCGCTTGAAAAAAGTTAGGACGCCATATGATGGCCCTCCCCTTCGTTGCGCAAATGGAGTCGCTATTCAGCCCCCAAGTGTTTGTACAGTCCACGTTTTCATGGATGTCATCCTTCTACACATTCAGTTTGTTGTACTTCCTTTGTGCACTCACACAGTCATTTAAGAATGGGACTTCCTTTCTTCGGCATCAGCTTTCATATTGCGTCATAAGCGAGTAATTTATAAGTCAGCAACTGGGAGTTCAGCCGATGTCGATCCATACAGCTTCCGTTTCGTTGCTGCCGCTGATTGTTTCATTTCGTCAGGAGATGAAGGAATTCTCATGATTGCTTCGGATACTATAGTTAACGGTGACGTGTTCATAGCTCTATCAGATCGCTCCGAACACGCAGGCCTTATCATTGCACCCGGCATTGTGCGGTTTAACGACGGTAAAGTATTGGTCACCACCTTAAACCCAACTTCTTCACCAGTGATGCTGCCCCAGGACGCTGCTGTGAGCTGCTTCGCTGACAGCAAACCTTTTTCGCTGGTTCTCCTTCACGCAGAATCACCACCTTTGTCTGCTACAACTGACATCAAGGCTACCATTGTTGCTTTAAATGTTACCATAAATCCTCACCTCACGGCCAAGCAAAAGAGAGGCCTCTTAAACCTTCTACAAAAGCACAGCCTTTCATTGAACGTACAGTCCAAAGTTTTGGGCCGCAACTTTGTTGAAGAATACAGAATAAAAACCGAAGGCAGCTTCATTGTATGCCGTCGCTCATACCGTCTGTCTTCGGCGGAACAGCATATCATTGAGGAAAACGTCGCCGACATGCTCAAACGGGACATTATTCGAGGTTCGTCCAGCTCTTGGTCGTCTCCTATGGTGTGGTCCGGAAAAAGGATGGCTGTGTCCTCTTTTGTGTTGATTACAGGGCGCTCAATGAGATCACGAAAAAAGATGTATATCTGTTGCCACGCATAGATGATGCCCTGTACTCCCTACAAGGCGCATAATACTTCTCCAGCCTCGATCTCTGATCCGGGTAGTGGCAAATACCTATGCGCGAGGCAGACAAGAAGAAAACAGCGTTCGCAACGCCTGACGGACTTGATGAGTTTCACGTCACGCCTTTTAGCTTATGCAACGCTCCAGCAACATATGAGCGCATGATAGATACTGTCTCACGTGGTAGTAAGTGGAAAACCTGCTTGTGTTATTTAGACCACATCGTAATTTATTCTTTCATTTTTCCTCACCACCTTAAGCGTTTGGACGAAGTTCTAGCGTGCATTTCGAACGTTGGCCATCAGCTCAATACAAGAAGTGCCACTTCATCAGCACAAGCATCAAAGTATTGGGTCACCTTGTCAGCAAAGATGGCGTTCGACCCGACGCCGACAAATTTGCTGCTGTAATTAGTTTTCCACGTCCGGGCAATTTAAAACAGTTGCGAAGTTTCTTGGGCCTGGCGCCTTACTTCCGCCACTTCATCAGTCACTTTGCAGTCATTGCGGGGCCGTTACACAAGCTTCTGACGGCAGGAACGCCCTTCACTTGGCCTGACGAGTGCGAGTGTGCTTTCCAAACTCTTAAGCGTGGTTTGACTTCAGGCCCCGTCCTCCGTCACTTCGATGAGAGTGCAGCCACTTTCCTGCACACAGATTCCACGGGCCACGGAATCAGTGCTGTCTTCCTCCGGCGCGACGACACTTCACGTGAGCGAGTAGTTGCGTATGCCAGCCGCGCACTAACGCTTCCGGAGCAGAACAACTCGCTAACAGAGCACGAATGTCTCGCTGTCATTTGGGCCATCCAGAAGTTTTGACATTATCTGTATGAACGCCCCTTCACTGTGATTACCGACCGCCATGCCCTACGATGGCTGTCCTCGCTGAAGAATTTGTCTGGGCACCTCGGTCGCTGGGTACTGCGTTTGCAAGAGTACACTTTAGACGTTGTGTACAGGTCTGGAAAACAGCGTCAGGATGCCGACGCTCTCTCTCAATGCCCCCTGACTCTTTCATTTCTAACCACGCATCTTCAATGTCCCTCAGGTGATCAAGCGGCTTCCTATTCACTCACGTTGTCACCCCTGGCAGTGGCTTGGTCTCTATCTTTAAACAGCAGCGCTCAATTCACCACGTGCCAACGTGACGACCCCTACTGTTACCGCATCATCAAATACTTGAATGGTTCGCCTTCTGCACCTAATGCCAGACTACGTCGTCAGCTACGGCAGCTCAAGCTAGATAACAACGTCCTGCAGCGCTATACTTACAATGCAAATGGCCATCGGTGGGTGCTAGTACTTCGCCGTTCGCTGCGAAAGCAAGTTTTCGAAGCATTTACGACGACCCATCAGCTAAACACTTAAGTTTTCAGAAAAGCTACACCTGGCGTTATGAGCCGTTACTACTGGCCTGGTCGTTCTACCTTTGTGGCTAATTATGTTTCTTCTTTCGCACTTTATTAACGGCGGATACCATCAACTTCAGCTCCTGCTGGCTTTTTACAACCCATTCCATGTCCCGATACACCTTTTGTCGTTGTGGGAATACACCTCGTGGGACCACTTCCTGTAATGCTAGCGGGCCACCGCTGGATCATCACACCCGTTGACCATCTCACACGACACGCGGAGACCGCTCCTCTACGCACTAGCTGTGCCTCAGACGTTTCCGCCTTCGTTTTAGAAGTCAATATGTTGCGTTATGGTGCACATCGCACGTTGTTGAGTGACCGAGGCAAAGCGTTCCTGTCCACAATTGTTGACGAAATTCTAAAAACGTGTGGCACAGTTCATATGACCACATACGCTGCTTACCACCCTCAAATAAATAGCCTGACAGAGCGATTTTACCGAACTCTCCCCGACATAATATCCACGTACATCGGACCGAACCACGATAACAGGGACAAAATCTTGCCGTTCATAGCATTTCCACACAACACCGCCGTTAAACGAACCACCGGGTATTCACCATTCTTAGTCGTCTAAAGTCGTGCGCCGATATTCACTATTGACGCCTCTTTCTTCAATGTAACGACAAAAACGTCCACGACTACGCCAGAACATTTCGTCTCCACGCTCGCTGACACACGGCAACGTGCTCAACTCAACACTGAGGCCAGTCAACAAGACCGCGAGCAACGCTATGACAGCTTTCGTTGAGACGTCACCTTGCGTCCTGGAGATGAAGTACTACTTTGGACCTGTTCGTACACCCGGATTGTGTGAAAAGTTTCAGTCACGCTTTCTTGGACCTTACGTTGTTTGTGAACGAACATTTCCTGTGAGTTACCTTGTCACTCCCGTCGACGAATCTTCGGACCGTCGTTACCGTGTCTCTGTGATAGTCCACAATTCATGTCTTAAACCCTTTGTTCACCGTACCTTTACCACCTAAGTCTCGGCCGGGCCGGCCGCTCAAGTGCACGAAGAAGAAAATAAGTGTGAGCATTATTTATGCGTCCCATCTTTTCATCTGTACATACTCATCTTCACCACTCCTGTTTATGTTGTGGGGCACATACTCGAAACAATAAAGAAGAGTCTTGAGGGTACTGGACGCTCTCTTACATTAATAATAATAATAATAATAATAATAATAATAATAATAATAATAATAATAATAATAATAATAATAATAATAATAATAATAATAATAATAATTGTTATTATTATTATTATTTTTATATTATTATTAACAATATCATTATTATTAATATTAGTAGTCGCAGTAGTAGTAACAGTCGCAGTAGTAATAGCTGGTACTAAAAATATTTCTTGGTGTTTCACGTTACAGAACCACATTTTATGATTTTGAGAAGCGCTGTAGCAATACACTCTAGAAAGTTCGATCACCGGGAATGTTTCACGTCACAAGTATTTCAGCATTTCACCTGGGGTTAAATTGCGAGCAAGTTCAATGCGGACGATGTTTCGCTAAGAATACTTCTATGGCGAGGGGTGAAGAGGTTTACGCTAGCATATGTACGTAAACATTTTTCTTGTTGCGTGGATATCATGTGCTGTGTACTTCGTCGCTCTATTTTCTCTGGTCTTTTAAGCACCCCGTAACATAGTCGGAGTCCGTGTTACTGCAAGGTACGTATTGGAAAACTTTCGGAACAATTTCATTCATAATTCAGATAAAACTGTATTTTTACCACTAGACGAATGGTTATAGCGGTGCCTCGGGACCAGTAGGCCATCGCTCGTTTTTATGCCACACACGTACCTCTAGTGTTCTTCTCACCCGCTTAACTTTTTTTGCATTTTGGGGAGGTGCATGCAATTCGTGAAGATGTACTTGTGATTGTGGCCAACGAAGGTTTTGAGTTCTGCACATAAGACTTTGCATAACTTGTCACCAATAATTACAACAAACAGTGACCCCGTAACTCAATATTTTGACATTATACGAACTACTGTTATAACAGGTTGAATTATTCTTATTTTGAAGGGCCAACACGAGGATCCTAAAGTGCAAAATAAAGTTTTTTTGAGAAAAAATTGAGAGATCTCGTGTTTGCATGGTCACAAGAAAAGGAGGACGGATTTTTTTGTTTTCGGGGTGTAGCGCTTGAGATGCTCGCAATAGAAGCCAAGTGCCCTGAGGCACTGAAAGTATCACTGCTTTCTCACTTCCTCCTCAAGCAGTTCCAGTACAAAACAAGTTTTTTTTTTATTTTTCACTCACGCTGTATGAAGAGACGTATGCGCTAAAATAAGGTGTCTGCTGTATTTGTTAGCAAGGTTCAACGTAGAAATTACAAGACGGACAAAATGGTATAAAACAGCGTGCAGAATAAATAGCCAGAAAGTAATAGAATCACAACGCACACAAAAATTTAGAGGGCGCTTCAAGTTCACCTTCAAAAGTAGAGCGTGACAGTGTAATTGGGCCCCGCGCGCATTGTCTTTAACCATGCCGCAATGAGTGGTACATTTGTACGCGCAACAAGGGCCGTTTCAAACTACTCTAGAAAGTGAAGTATAACTTGGAATCTTTGGCCCACTAACGTATCGGCCCAGTACCTGTTAGTTCTAACAGAATACTTCAGTTTTGTTAGTTTACCTCTTTTGAAATGATAAAAAGGATGTAGAATAAAACGATTGCTACTAGAAATTGACAAAGTAAAACTATAATTATAGTTTTACTTTGAAAGAAAAAAATTGCGCTAAACAATGCATAAAAAATTTCGAATTTCGAAACCAGAAATTCAGGACTGGTAACTGATTCTACAGCCTTTTTGAACCTGTAATAAACTCCTCCCCTGCATCGGCAACTTTTCCGTCACTATTTCTTGGGAATGGAGCATCCGAAGAAAGTACAACTGGTGTGTTTAACTCAATACCTCGGTGTAACTACAGTTTTCTTATGTTTTGTCGCCTAGAAGATTCAGTGCTAGAATGTCTACTAGATGCACAGTTGCGAAGTGCCCACTACGCCACGGTTCTTCCTTTTGCTAATAGACGCAGTACCGACTATATCGTCAGCAAGCTGCCACGTGTACTTGCGCAGCTGCACACTTCGTATTGGGTGGGCAGCTTAGAAGCCCATACTCGTTGCGCAGCCCGTTTGTTTCGACGCCTGGTACGATTGTAGGATTTCGGCACGCAATAATATATACGGTAAATAGTAGCTTTCTACGACAGAACGTGTATATGGCGTGCTCTTTTTTTTTCGAGTGGCGCATCGAGCAGTGACGTGGTTTTGAGGTAGAACACCTGCTTGTCATACACATGGCCTGGGCTCATTCTGATTTCTTACCGTTTTTGCATATTTGGTTTATTTGCATCTGTTTCTTTTCGCCGGTCATAGACAAGACGGTAATGTTTCGCTCATTACCGTTGACTTTGAAGTCAACACCGACGCCTTGAGTTCTGCGAAACAAGCTCTATCATGCTATCGCATTTGTATACAATTTGAACAACACCATGACGCTCAACAGAATATGCTGCACAAGCACTTTAGTGCAATGCCGGAAGTAGACGGAAGATTGCTTTCAGAGATTCGCAAAAAGAAACAACACCGGACAGGACGAAAACGCCACTATTTCGATAAGAACGCTCAGAACGCCACCACGCAGGGGCCCTGCGTGGAAAATGGTGGTGCTTTTAGCATCGCACAGAGGGGACTGCTGAACTGCATACAGGCAGTGTTCACCAGACAGCAACCATGTACCGCGCAGCATTCAACATAAATGTAGACATATTCAGATGCGTTTCACAAAGGGATGTACTGCCTCTTATAAACAGAGATGTTTTCATATGTTGCCAACAAAAATGTGTGCTTGCGCGTGGACGATTATTCATTTGGTCACCAGATCTAAAGCGCGGGCGAACCATGCATTTGAAGACTGACAATTCTACAACATGCTTGACGATGCTGACATGCTTACTTGAGTTCTTTTTTTTATTTTTTCCACAGCCCGCCAGTGACAAACAACCCGCAATCGTGGACAAAAGATGTGAATAAGATGCGTTATAGTTATTATGTGCTGAGAACGCCGAATGTCTAATTGTCTAGATTTAATACGGCAGTTTTTTCTGCCCATTTATAGGCGAGTATTGTTGCTTCGTACGTTTAGCGAAGGGTGGTGTAAAAAGTGCAAAAACGATCGACTTCCTTTGCAATACCAATGCGGCCGAAAGTGAAAACAGCTCGAGTAACAAAAGGATCAACGTTTCACAGCACACGCCCGATGTTCTGCGGCTCACCCATTCGCCGTAACACTTATCGACCGGTGCTCAGTTACTAATAAAGGTCCGAAAAAACAACCCTTAGTTTGCGCATGGGCGTGGTCATGACTAAACGAAACCGTGCCTTTATTGTACAATGGTGCTTGTATGCACACTCATCAGCCATTTCTCATTACTCACCAAGGTGTGTTGTTTTCAATTGCTTCGTTGATTCTGATTTGCCTGTGTACTATGAATGTAGTTCGTAAACCAGAAAGACCCTTATAATATCTCAATATGCCATCCAATACTGATGTGCTGTCCAATTTGTGTTCTGACAAGCTAAAGGTTTACAGATATCACAATTATTTAATATATCTTTAGATGCGATCATTGAAGCATCCATATTTACAATCCCATTGTGTTCTTTTCAAGACGCAATGAAAATCAATGGTTATTGGCAAGAACAGCATCTTAACTTTTTTTCTATAAACATACATAACATGTGCTGTGTTGATGAGACCTCTGTGATTTCGCTTACATACTTCCTCTAAAAGAACAGAAATATGGGTGCAAAAATAATGCTTGCAGGTGTATACGAAAAGGCTGAATACTTCATTGGCAATTAAAAATACAATTATGCATCTCTTACTCAATTGTTTTGAAGATATGAAGGAGAAAGTGTTAGCGCTAATGGATAGTGATTTACCCAAAAAGATGTTTCCCCTTTAGGGCCAAATTATTGTTTCGCATTAATAATTACTTATTTACAACGAAAAAGAATGAAAAATGACAGTGAAAGTGTGACAGGAAAGGTAACTGACACGTTACTTTGCACGTGCATTCGCTTGCACATAGACAGTATTTTTGTATAATACAAAAGTAAACTATGACTAAAATAAATAAATTATGGCTTACAAACAAACTTTAAAATTTGAATTGTTAAATATAACGAAACTTCCTCTTGCTCGTGAAACTTTCTTATTCTATTAGTAGACGCAGTTAAAGATTCGTAATTTAAAAGCGCGTTTGAGGTCATGCCTGGTGAGCAGTTACTAATTAGTTGTAAAAACTTCAGAGTTGCCAAAAGTAGGTTAGGTTACTATCTAAAACAATCTATTATTATTGATATGCCCCTGTAGATTTTGTTTGTATCAATAAGTATTATTGACTTTTCTGAAGAAGCACGTCAACGTGTACGTTCGTGTTGCCCCACTCGAGTTTTACGAGTGAAATAAGTTTTTAAATAACATTGAAAGAACAACATATGTTTCGTTTGATTTATTAACTCAAAAACCTAAATTATGCACGAAACAAAGTAAAAAATTGTAGCAGTGGATTAGCTCTGCTATGCCAGGATATAAGTAGCTTGAGCAAAGAGGCTGCTGCTAAATTCAGCGTTTCACGCGAGGCACTAATTACCGGCGTCAAGTCTGGTGTGCCACAGTCTTTCCAACACGTCGTACACATCCGAACAGATTGCTTATGAAGTCCGTCTCGAAGGTGTGAGTTGCACTGGTGGTTTCGCTTAGTTTCTCTCTTTTATGCGTGGTCTCTGAAGCACGTTGAAAATCTTTCTGCTCGTTCTTCCTACGCTCAACCACTGGTTATCGGCTATACATCTTGTCCTGCTGAGGGCATTTAAAGTGATACCACAAAAATCAGTGAAGTCTGACCAGGAAGTGTTGTTTTTCAGTGTTTGTTTTGCACTGAGAGTACACATTCATGTGGTTTAGATATACGTGTATTCTGTTTCAGGTAGCATGGGTGTTCAGCCAAGTGATAAAGACACTCGCTTTCAGAGCATGAAGATAGAGGTTGCCATTCCATCATTGGAAAGGTTTTTCTTGTTTAATTTATGCCGAAGGCATTATCACTCTGAACAGGCATTCGTGGTGGTGAAAGCAGCGCAGTGACTAGACCGCAGCACCCTGCGAGTGTGTCCGCTCTTTAAACACGGGAGCTTTTATGAAGTTACTTTTAAAAGAAGGCAAGGTGGTAATCAGTCGGGGAGTTCATGACTCTTGATCACCTTCTTACGAGACACACGTGGGTCTTTGCAACAGTTAGTGACGCCTCCGCCCTATCAACTTGTGATTGGTTCAGACTAACTATGTTTAACTGTTACGCTCCTCTAGAATGCATCGACCACCCAGGCACATGCAGTGATAATGCTCTTTGCGCACGTGCAGCACAGCTCGTGCACGTGCAAGTGAAACCACTGAGACTTGGCCAGTGTATATAAAGCTACAGAACAGTCCTCTTTGCAGGATATATCTTTATTAGGTCTATAAAACGCCCGACAAAAGCCAAATAGCATGTCCTAAGTAAAACTTTGTGGCGTTTTCTAGCTCATTTTTGTCACTTACAGCCACCACACTTTGTGGTGCTTCAGCGTATATTTAGGTACTGCTTTCTAATTCCTAATGTTTGCTCAACTTTCGCATGAACAATAATAGTTGTAGGGTTTTAACATTCCGAAATCATTCCGACAAAATTGTGATGACATTATAACATTCCGACATTATTATGAGGAAGGTCGTAGTGCAAGGACGGGGCGATATTCACCATCTGGTCTTTTTAACACACACCTAAAACGAAGATTATGGTCTTTAAGTGGTTTGTACGGCCAGAATTTAGCCCCACAGCCTCCATGTCAGCTGTCAGGCACCATAGTTGCTTGACTTCTAGAAACGGGTGATCTTGCAATGGTTGTAATTTTTGAATATCTTCCACATATACCTAAAACCATATAGCTTTCCAAATTATGGCGTTGTATTTGTTATGCTTGCTATCTACATCAGATCTGTACCTGTCACTAAAATGAGTGAAAATGTAAGACAGAAAAGTAATGGAAAACTCAATTATTGTCCCCTAAAAGGAGACACGCTTTTCGGTTTCTCACAATGTGAAGGTCTGAAAACCGCACAATATTTGTTGGATATAAGGGAGCTTCGACAGCTCACAGAGAAACACTATGGCTTAATAGTGAGTATTCTTTATTTATTAGTGCAAAAACAACGCCCAAGAAGCATTATGGTAGGGGGTGATGAAGAAAACGTTTTACAGTCAAAAATGGCGCACACCTTAGGTGTCAAAAACTGCATAGATTTGTGCAGCAGCGCCTGCGCATTTCCAGAATTCAAACATCAAGTATTGACGAACAAATCGCATCGGCTGGAAAGTAAACGCACGCATCCAACCTATTATAATTAAGAAGAGTAGACGGAAAGAAAGAATCAGAAAGAACAAAGCATGACAGCAGATGTTGGGGATTTTTTTTGTGATGCTGTCTATGTAACGCGTAGTGTCGGCTCATGATATATAAACTCTTGGTAATTCAGATTTCGTCACAAAATATTGAATGGAAAAACTTAAATCATAAGAATCTTTTGTGGTGTTCAAGAGGTTTTTATCCTACGTTTGTTTCAATGCACGTAACACAGGAGTTAAATAGTAATTGTCACTGAAAAAGCATGCAGCTTGGTTTTGTATGCGTTTGCGTCTATCGATTAGAGTTCGACCATGACGATCTCACAATCTACAGGCATATTTATTGATTGATTTGGTATAAGTATCATATAAAGCTTCTTTGAGACTTTTTGGGACAGACTAGAAATTTCGTTTAATGAAGATGAACACACCGTTGCCTTTGGAGTTACGTAAACTTGATGCCTATTTTAAGATAACACGGCATGCATGCACGTTTACACCTAGGTATTTAAAATGTTCAGCATGGTCAAGTTGTGTTCCTGACAAGCTTTAAGTTCAGAGAAAAGTAGGTATTTTCAGGTAAAAATAGTGAAATGGCACTTTTTACATTCATACGCAAGTACTATTTCTCACACCATCTAACCACAGTGTCAATATCACGTTGTAAAATATAAACATAATCCACACTGTGTATTGATTTTCAAACAAAACTATCATCTGCGTACAGCGTCAAGTTCGATGTAAGCGGCTCTGACAAATCATTAACATCGACAACGAAGAGTTAAGGTCTCAACACCGAGTCTTGTGGCACCCCTGAAATTACGCTGATGTATGCGGAAAACGAACCAGTTACTCAAACGAACTGTTTTCTAAAAAGTGAATAACCCCTAAGCCAACCAAGAGCAGATACAGGCAGACCTAAACTAAATAATTTATTGAGAATTTTGAACGGTGTCAAACGCTTTATGCATGTTTAAATATACCGAATGGACTTGATAACCTTGATCTGTACTTAAAACATCATAACAAAATTCGCACTGTTGTGTAATACATGGCATACCATACATGAAAAAATTCTGAACATTACAGACAAAAAAAAACATCTGTTTTCAAGTGCTTTGTAACCCCGCTATATATAACGTGCTTAAGAATATTATAGCATACGCTGATTAAAGGAACTGGCCGGTGGCTGTCAAAATTATTTATGTTTTCAGATTTTGGTATCTACAATATTTGCTAGATTCCAATCAGATGGCAGTTTCTAATGTTATAGCTACTTCGAAAAAAAACGGCTAAAAAGGACGCTAAAACTCTTGCACGCCTCTTTATTACGTGATTAGAGATAGAATTCTGACCTGGAGCAGAGTCTCATTGAACTCGTTCGAACAGAGAAAACGCACCAACAGCAGAGAGAAGGATGTTATTCAGATGCTCAAACCACTGGGGCATAGAACATGGCATTTCAACTTGAAATTGGTTCGGAAAAAATGCTAAAAAATGTCGCTTAAAGCACCTCACCTTCTATGCATCTTCAGAAAAGGTTGTTTACCCGTCAGTTATAACCAGAACGCCAACACACATTATCAACTTATTCGATTTCATGTATTTCCGTATCTCCCTAGGATTAGTAATCAGCTTTCTTTTCAGGGAAACAAAAAGTTGTTTCTTGCTTCTCCTAATTGTTTTATTAGTCAATACAAGTCAGCGAGGTTTCCTTAAACATCAGCAGTTTTTTTATGAACGGAAAAGCTTGGAAGTGTGATTTCCGCATTAGGTTCCTCAGGCTTGCGGTTATCCAAGGTTCATCAGCTTTGCATTTCGCGAAAATGACCTTCGCACGCACGTGACTACTGACAAAGCTAGGAAGCTCAGTTTTGTAGTGTTTAAAGAGTTTGAATTATATGCGACGTTTAACGTCTCAAAACCACCATATGATTATCAGAGACGTCGTAGTGGAGGACTCCGGAAATTTCGACCAGCTGGGGTTCTTTAACGAGTGCCTAAGTGTGAGCACACGGGCATACAACATTTCCACCTGAATCGGAATCGCAGCCGCCAAAGCCGGGATTCGATCCCACGATTGCGGGTGAGCGGCCGAGTACCTTAGCCACTAGACCACCACGGCGGGGCCGAACTTTCAAGAGACTGGTGATATTCATGACCGAAGAACACTTTTGGAACTCAGTGAAAAACGAAGTAGGATTGGATGATATCGCTTCATAGCTACCGCTTTCATAAAATAAATTGTTCATAGTGGCATTCTCTTTAACTTTATGTTTGAGCAAAGGAAACTATCAACTACTACCTAATGATCATTATAGCCAGTCATTTTCATAACTGACCCTATGGAGGCGGGATGGTTCAATAAACAAGATCTGGTACGCACATTGCCCACTGACACTGCATAAGGGAGGTACTCAAGTATGACACGCATGAACTCACAGGACCAACAGTCTCGCAGGCCAAATAAATTCATTGTAACAATACTAAACATATCAGTGTCTCTATATGGCACTGCGTCATAGTCAAGACGGCTTCTTCACTTTGTTACATTTCAGTATTCCTCATATAAAGTGAAGGGATTGCACCCCAGTTAAAATTGATTAGGTTTTAGTGACTCGCCCAAGCTATCATAGAGCAAAAATTCATATTTGTAATCTAATAGATTTCTGAAGACACCAACAGTGCTAGTAAATGGCAGGTTTATTCTGTTTGTAACGTTAAGTCTGCCAAGCAAGCACTAACTCAAGGTATGGTTCAGTTAAAATAAAACTCCTCTTAGAAGAAAGAGTCAGCTGATGTCCCGTTCTTGCGGTGATATTCGAAACAAAAGTAGTGGTGCTAGGAAAACTAGATGATGATAAAACTCAATTATCGGCACCTATTCAACATAGAACGGCTTTTCAGTGCACATGCTCCCGCCCCTGGAACCACTACGTTGCTTCAGAAACGAACCAACTTAAAAACGAAGTATATTTAGTGACCCTCTAGGCAGTCATTTACACAATCTAATAGACACAGATGCTCACCACTAGTAAAGAAAAAAACTACTTTGATTCTCGTCCGCCTGACGACTGTGTAAGAAGTGTGCAGTTTAACAGTGGATGCAATCTGCACTTAGCATGTCTTGGTCGTGACTAAAAGCCTTGGCCACGAAAAAATTTGCGATACCGCCACGAGCTTTGAAATTATTTTTTTTTCTGTGCCTTAATAGGATGTCTTACCAAAGCTATAACTATAACTACACGCTATAATTAGGATGTTCACTTGACCATACAACGAAGACTGCTGTGTGTTACCAAATGGGCCACTTTATACCAAACATTTGCATATACTTTTTTATCTTGTACGATTGGCCTTCGCTGAAAAATATACCATAAAAGTGAACGTAAAACAAGCAGTTAGTTATGTGCGCTCCGGAAAAAGTGTCAGTGGTCCTTTAGCCTTTGTGAATTTCGATGTGATGTAGGTGTTTTATTGGTGGCGGACAGTGAATGACGTGGTGCCAGACCCATCACGGGTCAATTGATAGAGTATAGTGCAGCTGCTGCTTGCACAGTCATCAGTCACCCGCACTGGAGGGGTTCGGGAAAGAAATGTTACCCACTAGAACACGTTTGCTTCAGATGTCTCTTGGGAAACGGCTGGCACAGCTTCTCACGCCAAAGTGTCTATTCTACCTTTCGCGTGGTGCTCAGTGTTTACCAGTAATTTTTTCTACACCTGGCGCACATTCTCTCTCGATAAATGGCCGACCCCTTCATTATTTCTTGTGTTCGTATTTGTTGTTATGTAAGTTTGCATTATGCAGAAACATGGTTTTTAGATTCGGAATGTTTCGTTTGAAAGAAGCTCTTGCAAAGCTATTTGACGAGAAGCCAATTATATACCAGTTTCTGCACTGCAGCATTGTACGGATGAAATCGTACAATGCAAATGTACGATTACGGATGCAATGCAATGTACGTATGAAACCTTACAACGAATACCACATCTTGGGTCAGAGTGGCCCTGTAACCATTACCAGACGTCATTGTTTATTACAAAAATGACGATTATATTGCTATTAGACATCCTAAATGCACGACATTCTAAAGGCACAATATTTAGCACGATTTAGCAACTTATGTGCGCTTGCGTCTTGCTGCAGCAAACTAGAGGTGTGTGTACTAGAGTGCAGACATCTGGTACCCAGCCACCTATAGGCTACCGGCGTCACTCTCGTACGCAGAGACTACTTTGTTTAGTACTGCAGAGGCTTGTATCTGTGGCACCATGGCAAGCCGCGCCTTCACGACTTTAAAATACAAGATAGCACCTATTCACGTGGCTCCAGTTTACAAAACATCGTCTGGGCTCTACTGTGCCGTCTTTGGATACAAAAAAAATCAGCGCACGAGGAGGATATCACCAAGCACTGCTTTTGAAGATGACAATATGAGGTGGCAACCATGTCGGTGTGGTTTTTTCAAATTGCAAATATTTCCATCTGCAAAGCGAATGGCCGAGCTCTTCCGCCAAAAGACAATGGCAATGAACAGGAAAAGCTACTAGACCTGTAAACGTGTACTATAGCTGGTCACAAACAATTAATAAATCCAACCTCCAACCCCAGTACTGCAGCACGCCTGTCATTCGCCTCTGCAACAAAGCAATTATTGGCGATTTCTGTTCAAACCATAAGCATTTTGTCGCTGATAATGTGGACACTACGCATATTATGAATTAGAGTTCGTCGTTTTTTGTTATAGTGTCAAGTTTGGCTGAGCATAGGATTGAAATATTAATAAAGTATGCCAAGAAGTAACATTTTTTTACTCAAAAACAATAAATATTAACACGTGCCTATACACCCAAGTCATACGCCTCATATACGCGAAAAGGCAGGACTTCACGTATATAAGCGATTGTTATTAGTGGGACATAATGAAAATTCTGCGTGGGTGGAACGATTACCTGTGTGCGCGGAGCTTGCATTTATTTTTAGGCTGTGACCGACTATAGTGAGTACACTTACTTTGTTTATTCAAGCGTGACGCCTGCTTTGTGGCTTTACATAACAATTTGCGTGCAGTATGCATGTAGTATGCGACACCCAATCATTACCGTACGATGTACTCTTTCAGAGGCACCATGCCAACAATATGATATAGATGCCAACGCACGCATGCATGAATCCCCAGCACACGTTTAGGGAAATTGCGATGGCGTACTGTATTGAGGCAGAGCAACGTGAACAGCGGAAGCGTAGTTTCGACAAAAAGTTGTGACTGTGCCTGTGTTCTAGTCCAAGGAGGGTTTGATAGTTTTTCTGTTTATAAATTATTTTGTGTGGCGCGCTGCCCAATACAAATTTAAGCTGTATCAGGTAAGCACTTTTTGAAGCTAGTTGCTGAATTTTTAGCCTGTGAGATCAAGGAATTCCATATTATTTATGTTGACAAAGTCATGCTTTGAAAAACAACACCTAAAAATAGAGAACGCTTATGGCATAAGATAACTAGCTGTTAAAATACAAAGATGCGAGTGCAAGTCTACAAAAGCTAGCCAGAAGCAGTCAAAAGCGAAAGACCAGCAGCACGTTTTTTGGCGTGAAGCAACTGTTTTTTTCTCATACACTGATGACGCAACAATTGAAGACCCGTTAGCCGCATGCACCGAAAAACATTGCGCAAAAGACCGTGTTTTTCATGAGGAAGCCAGCTTTCTAATTTACTGTTGAACACTGTGTTGGCAGTGTTACGTTTGTCGCAGAATATTTGAAAGAACATTGCCAGCTTTATAACATTCCTAAACAGAATGTCATTGATTGCACGACGGTACACGCAAATGCACGTATATGTAATGTATACGTGATGTGACGCATCTAAGAAAGGCAGGAAAATAGCAATTGAAGTCATGAAATATATACCATAGAAGTGGAACTGCAGAATTTGCTAGGTATACAGTGCCCTTATCACGCTTGCACTATTCAGCCTTGTGGCATAGACAGAGATAAAGGCATCTGAGGGCGTGCTGGCCAGAGCACAAAGCAGTGACTATGAAATAGGTAGCGTTAATCCGGCTTTTCTCGGCGGAATCTTCCACAGAATAATAAAGCACGACACTGTTCTTGATTGGAAAAGGGAAAATTGGTACAAAACACACCAGCCCTTGGGGCTATGCACACCCCTGCGAGCCTTTGGAGCTCTACCTCGCTTTCGACAATTACGCTCACTGCAAGATCCCCGAGCCGACAGCAGTGAATGCACTCAGACGCGAAACTAGCCGGAGAGAGTAATACTTCCTGTAACATGGTTCAGCGAACCCGGTGTCAAAAACAGAGAGTGCTGCGACAGCCGACACCATTGTCTAGAGTAAGCGTACGGTGATCCTTCGTGTAAGGTAACAAGAGGGTGACCGAGAGTAACACACGGTGTGTGTATGTCGGCAGTGTGGTGCGGCCAGGTTGTTGCACAGTGTACGAAACAGTAAACGCGTCCCCAGAGGAATTATCCCGTTGATTTTATCATAAAACGAAATAGGTTTATTGACCGTCAACATGAAGCAGCTGCGTCTACGTTTTCTTTGCGCTGATTCCTGCAGCGGGACATGGCGCGTCCGACCACCTTTCGTATTTATAGAAATACTCTAGCCAAGGAAGCTAAGATAATGAGTCATTGTAATGGCAATAATTTGTTTGCCTAGATATTAAGCCATTTAAACAGGAGAGTTATGAATGAGAACCTTCGATATTGTTGCCGACCAGAAATATTTTACACAAAGCAGTAATGTATATAAGGAATGAGCATTTATTTCAAAAAAAAAAACGTTCGTATTCAAAGTGGTTTCACCTGAGACTTTATGCATATTTGATGAAAAAGATGTCTTCGCCAACTGGTATATAACACATTGTGTCGCGGAGGTAGCTCTAATTTTTTTTAATGCGAAGCATTTCTCAGTGAACTTCAGCGACTTTGAGCGTATCTATCTATCTATCTATCTATCTATCTATCTATCTATCTATCTATCTATCTATCTATCTATCTATCTATCTATCTATCTATCTAGCCGCCTAGGACCTTTACTTCTCCTGCCCGTTTCGATAATGGCAGCCATACCACACATGGTATGACATAACATTACTGTAGAAAGAACATATTTGACTAGTCATAACATGAAAATCATGAGATGTATGTCATGAATGCCATGATTTACATTTCATTGTCCTGCGGCTCTTACGGTAGTTTCGTTGGTGTGGCGTGTTGCGAAACTGGTATGGTATGGCATGATTGCATGGCGATCACAAGCGAAGCACCCAAACATGAAAATCATGACATGCGTGTCATGTAACAACAAGACTACATGCTACGCTCATGATGCGCTCGCGGCCGTTTCACTAGCGCCACATATACTACGTTTGGTATTACAGTGCGTGAATAGATGACGAAGGTATGTGACTAGGTGCAAACATGATAATTACGAGATGCGTGTCATGTAACAACATGACTACATGCCACGCTCATCATGCACTGAGGGCCGTTTCAGTAGCTTCATATGAACCAAACTCGGTATTAAGCGACGCGAACGGAAGAAGTAGGTAAGTGACACATCCATAAAATATGATCACGATGTGTGTCTACATGCCACACTGATGATGTGCTCACGGCCAGTTCACTAGCTTCACATATGCCATATTTCGTATTACGTGACGCCGATGGATGACGAAGACATGTGACTGGTGGAAACATAATAACAATGAAATACGTGTTATGCGAGAACATGGCTACATGTCACTGTCAAGGCGCAAATACATTTTGACGGGACGCGGTGGGTGTGCTCACCGGCGTTCATTTCGTTGGGTCATGACGGCGCTGCCATGCCAGGCGCCGGTCGTGCCAGCTATTCGCAGGCATGCGCCGTGGTGCGTTGCTTGACGCATGCACGTTTCATCGCGTCCGCCGTCCTTCCGTCCGGAAAAGAGGGAGACGCATGTAGTGTTGTCTGTGTAACGCATCGGCGCGAAATGCAGCATGTCGCAATTCTCGCCGGTCGCCGTCGGGCCGCGCCGACGGGCGCTGGTCGCGCCTGGCGTCAGAATACAGAGCACTCGCCTTTCGTTAACGTAGCGTCACTGTTCCCAGCATGTGCACCTGACAAATAAGGCAGTTGACTTTGTCTTCCTCGGTGCGAGAAAGCAAGACATACGAAAGAGAATAAACAAAGCGGCTGGGAACAAGGGCTTGAACCATGTGACGGAGGTGCTGTTCGCGCATGCCGTGATGGTACTTCGCAATGCGGCATATGAGGTGCATGGTCTGGTGTACATCGTTGCTGAGTTAAATGATGAGGGTAGTGTGCTTACCATTGGGCTGAGGAAAGATCTAATGATGCGAAGAGTAGAGGCTAGATGAAGTGGTGTGCCATCAACGGAGATGGTCAGTGAAGAAGGAGACAGGGGAGCCGCTCCCCGAGGCAGGAGGAGCAAAAGCTTTGACTTGGTCGCAGAGCAGCTCCACCCGACAGCTCGAGCGAGAGATGTCTTGGCGTCCACACCCGATTGGATAATGGTCTACATAACGCCAAGATTGCCGGTGGTCACCCAAAGGGTGATGTCATCAGCAGAGAAAGCATGACATAGAGCTGGTATTGTGCTAAGCTTACGTGCTAGTGGGAAGAGAGTAATGTTGCAAAGAAGAGGGGACAAGCCAGAGCCTTGGTGGTACCCTTGTTGCCTAGGGATAAAGAAAGAGAAGAAAGTGGGCCGTATGAAATTTCTGCTGTGCAGCGGGCAAAGAAAGCAATGATGTAAGCATGTACATGGTGACCAACGTCAAGAGAGGGGAGAGCATCCAGAATAGCTGTGTGGTGTACATTGTCAAATTTTTTGGCTAGGTACAGCGCCAGGTTAGCACGAGTGCATTTTTGGTGGGATGGGTGTAGGTCATTTTCAGAAAGCTGGAGCATGACATCCTGGGTTTACAACTGCAGACAAAAGCCGAACATGGAGTCTGTATGTAGGTTATGATCACACATGTAGGTTTGGAGGTGGGCCAGCTTGTCGAGGCAAGATGTCAAAGAGATGGGGTGAAGGTGCTCGAGGGAAATTGGTTTGCCAGGTATAGAGATGAAAGATACCCGTGCATGGGTGCAGAAGGAGGAAAGAGTAGCAGCCTGTAAATTGTGCTGAGAAGCCTTGTTAATAATACGGTCCACTTCCGGTGCCGAGGTTGTGCGGAGCTTTAGTAGCCTAGGACAAACCCCATTTAAAGAAATGTTGGCATCAAGCTTGCTGTTGGGGGAGCCAGATTAAGATGAAAGTTGAGTGCAAGGGTCGGTGCAGATGCAGCAGTCCCAGAAGGTCGCCAGAAACTCAGCATCACTGAATGAATAAGAGTGAAGCTGATAGGAGACATCCTTGCGCTGGGAGGCTTTGGTATGAATGCATTCAAGCAGCACCCTGAGAAAGGACCAAGTGTCGCGGAGGCCAAGGTTTCTGGCCAAGCGGTGGCACATCTGACCTCAGTGTTGCCGTAGAAGAAAGCAGCGGGCTCCTTGTCTAACGCGAGTCGGTCTCAACAGAGGCGCACGCGGCGATTATGTTTCTGGACCTGCCATCGATGGTGGAGAACGTGATAGGCCACCTAAAGATGCAGCAAACGGCTGTCTGCCATAGTGGCTCAAGGCATTGCAGGGAGTGTGAGTGTAGTGGTGCGGACATCCGCGAAAATGTTTTCAGTTTAAGCTGAGAGGTTCGTGATAGCAGAAGAAGAGGGAAGACAGACACGAATGAAGGAGAAGCGATCACACTCCACTACTTGGGCAATAGAGGATCAGAAGAGCGAGCAAGGCAGGGGAGTGGAAAAGTGGGGCAAAGTACGTAGTGATCGCTACCAAGGGAGATACCCGCATTAGACCGCGATGAGTCAGCTGCATTTCTGGTAGGGCGAATGAAGTGGTTAAGGATCGCAAGACGTTCATTGTGGATGAACTTCCAGAGAGAGTGGCCCTTGCGGGTGTTCTGGGTGTTGCCCCAGCCGGTATGGGGGCTCAGGGTAAAGCGGTGGGAAGACCCAATGGAAGATGTAGAAGTGCTAGGCGATTTCGTCATAAGTGAGTGGCCCGTTCCAACTTTCCACTGTCTTGAATCGACCAGTATCTGCGCGGTCCATCACGACGCGCGCTGCAGTGTTCGCGGATTCGATCATTTTGACGGAGCAGCCAGGGATTTGTCCGACGTGGTTAGGGAACCGAATATGCATATGATGACAGGATAATTTAGGACTGCTTTGGAGAATGCTTGGAGGCTGCGCCGAAATTCTGCGTTTAGCGACGAACCAGATTTCAGATCTAGAGCCACTAAAAAGACTTTCACTTTGTCGTCAACAATAGTCAGAGCAATAGCAACCTGCTTGGCCACGAGTGGTTCCTTGATGTAGAGCGAGGTACTCTTAGTCAGCTTTTTTCCGTGGTTTTAACAACCCCGGTGAACTTGAGTCCACTTCAATTCGAGGTGATGTTTACAAAACAGGCTTTGCTGTTGTATTGATTTCTGAGGAGAGTGGCGGCCCGGACTTAACATCTTGGGTAATTGTGTTCCGGATGAACATTTCTGCGAATACGAATGGTTCTTATAAGCTCTCGAAAACTCGCTGGTATTTTTACAGAGTGATCATTATATGAATGTCCCGTGTAGCCGAGGTTCTTGAGGATATGTCTGCCCGTCACTAAAGACTAAAGACTTGTGATCTGAGAGCTTCCTTGTAACTCTGCGATTTATTCTAGGACGTTGTGGATACCAAACTGCAAGAGCCAATTCATACTAATGCTGCAGGGAATGCTAATGACACGTTTGATAGACTTTATAATGTGTGCGTTGAGTTTGTCTTGTTCACTTCTAGATAAGTTCTGCATAGCAGCAGTATACAAAAAATTGCACAGGACGAAGGATTGTGCCTGACGGTTGAGATTGCCTACCTTTACTTCATTGTGTTTCTTGGCAACTCGCTTGAGCAGGCATATAGTATTGTTGGTTTTGTTTACTAGCTTGTTGACAGTAACACGACTGGTGCTATTTTCTTCATTAATCATACCCAGCATGGGTATATGCTTGACCTTTGGTATTTCGCTACCACAGCTTACATGAAGGGTAATGTTTGGACGGTGTTCTTGCGAATCATCGGTTTTTGATGCCGCCAGGCGGGGTGGTGAAGGAGCAGTTTAGAATTCGCTGGCGAGCATATCAGCCCAGTACAAAGAATGCAGGACACGATGGTATCTACTGCAAGTTGCAACACCTGTTGTATGTGCCGCTCACAACCACTCGTCGCCCAGATGGTAATGTCATCAAAGTATATGGTGGGCTCAATGACGGCGATTTTCTTTAGCTCTCTCGCCTGACCAATCATAGCCATGTTGAACAGAGATGGCGAAACGACTTAACTAAGTGCCACATGCACCTAGGTCTACCTTCTCGAAAGCGAGGTTCTCTGCTTAAAAATTGTCCGTTTTATTAGATATCAAGCGTCTAACATTGTTTTACAGTTTGGTGCCAATGGGCAAGTTTGGGATTGTGGAAAGTATACACAAATGCGGAATTTCATCAAATGCTTTCTCCAAATCAAGGCCCAGAATGGCTTTAAAATCATGGTTGTTACCGCTGTTGCAGATAAAATACGGCAGCCGCTTGCGTATCACGGGCTGCTCGTGAGTAACGAGGCTGATATTCCACTTACAGCACGGCAGTGTGCTGTACATAGCTCCGTCGCAAAATACTACTTCTCCATCTTCTCGAGTGTGCAGGCGGAACTCTTAGACAAAAAGCTCGTTGATTCGCAATTTAAAAAGGCTTCGAAATCTATCCGAATTAACCGAAAGTCCGATGAAAATAAGATGAATCAATTGATCAAATGTTTACGAAATAAAACAACAAACCTTAGTGGGCTAGATAATATTCCGCCTCTTCAGCACGAGTTATGCAAATTGTGCTTTAGAGACGACACTTCTGATAATTTCCCACCTTTATAACAGCTTTAGCAGTGAACTTTGAACGTTGACAGTCAGTGACGGAGTATAATTAACTGGCTAAGTTAGCAATGAGGAGAGTTATACAGGAAAAAGCTTCATTGGAGGCAACAAGCACAGTGGGCTAACATAGTTCTAATACTACGTGTTTTCTAATTTCTGAGAAGTAAAAATAATGCACCTTTTATCACTGATTAATACACTGACCTTTGCTGTTGCAAGGTGAGGCTTCTGCGAAATAGACTTCCATGTTGTGATCTTCAACAGCAATGATGTTTAAGCTCACGCTACTTTTCCTGCGGAAAAAAGAAACACTAATCGTGAACTGACATACACTCTCCCATTATCTTCTTCACCTTCCTATTCGATCCCTGAAGAAGTACACGAGTTGCACCTGCATGGCCCGGAATAACCCTGTGTGTCCAGGGAACAAGTACAGGAGTATATGGAAAATCATGAATATTGTTACGTAAAAGTACATGCGAAACTAGGAGTTTCAAGTTATATTTACACAGCGCCAACGCGCAAGCCAAGATGGAGAACAAGAGCTGTGCCCTACACCAAAATCCGCGCCTATCTAACCACTTTTGTGGGACATTGTCGCATAACAATCCGAAGCAAAATGAAGAAAGGAACTTTTGAAGAGGTGGTATTAAAATTTCTACCCTCAATGTTATGAGGACTTTTCGTGCTATTCAGGCAAGCGCGCAGAGCACAGGCTGGAGCAAACGCCTTGCACCACATTGTATGGGGTGGTCAAAGCAACCCTAGTATGCCCCACACTCAAGACCAGTCCCGCGACGACAAAGGAAAGTGAGTGGAAGAAGGACAAAGAGAAGGGTGATAAGAATAGAAAGAAGAAGGGGAAAAGAAAATCAAGGCATAGAAAAATGAGAGTGAGGAACTGAGAAAAAGAAATGAATGAGGAAGAAAGCGAAAAAAGAGACATTGAGAGAATCAAACTGTTTTGCGACCAGTCGCGCGTTTCCTTCGTCAAGAGCAGGGTGACTTTCATGCGAGTTAGCCACGACTACCAGTCAACCCCGAGCCCTCCCCAACAGCCGGAGCATATTATCGGAGTATACCATCGCCAGCAACACTTCTCCGACGTGTTGTAGAGTTGCTTGCCTGATCTGTTAGTCCATGTGCGGCATACAGTGGTCGTTTCAACCACCCTCTACAGTGTGGTACAGGGCGTTTGCACAGTCCTGGCTGTATTGAGAATTCATTCAGCGAATGGGGATCGTGAGAATACGCAACAGACAGTAAAGTGCCACACCGCGCGAGCACTTAACTACTACCAACTGGCCAACCTATTTACCTTGTTGCAAGTATTGACAAGTGCTGCTGCAGTTGCCGGGGTATATTGCTTGTAGAAGTGCACCGAGCGGATAGGTGCCTGATTGTAGCTGTCTTCAGATCGCCGCTTGCTCTCTAGTCATGCTTTTGTGAGCAGGTGGATAATGTCGCCGCTGCTTCCGGTAGTGTGAAAGTTTGTCGAGGTATGTTATCGGTATTGGCTCTTCTCCATATCTTCAGTCTCAGTACAACTGCGGAGTAGCTCTGTCCTCTCTTCCTCGCAGCTCAAGATCCGCCGCATGCGCCGCTCACTTTCCTGCTAGGGATTCATGCTTCAGTGTTCAGAGGATACTTGTGTCTCCAAATTCACACATTATTTGATTTCAAGGGCTGAATTGCCTGTTGATTCTTTTCTTACCTGTGACATGCGTCTTTAGAATTCATTAGGATTGTTAGTGGAAAAGAACTTCTACTGATTGCTAAAGCAAGGCAAACTTGTTCTGTGGACTTCAAAGCAAGCTGCACTAATTTGTTTGTTTTATCCTACGTAGATAATTACACGCTTCAGACGCAAACATAAAGACGAAGCGTAAAGCAATATTTAACACCAGAGCAGACTATACTATCTATTGTGGCGCCATGAAAGCGTACACATTTGTTTTGCCGAAGCAGTGTGCCGCATCTACCACTTTTGTTGTGTAACCTTACCTGCACCATTGTCAATAAAGCAGACTGCCAAAATATTGCCTGTTTTTTGAGATTTTAGGAGTGTGCTGTTTAAGCTTAGGAAAACTGTGAAAACTATGACATCAGGAACGACATCTGGTCTGCTACGCTTATCTGCCTTGCCTTGCTGTAACACTGTGTTCGCTTCATGTGCGCGTGGTCTGGCTATACAGGGCAGAGCTCCTCTGGCCCAGTGTCAGTGTGAGCACAGAAAAAGAGTCACGAAAAAAAACGAAGCGGCTAGAGAGATACAGAATGCAAATAGAAAGAACAAAAAGATGAAGAAATAGATAGAAAGATAGATGAAGAAAAAAAACAACAAAACACAGAAAATATATAAAAAACAAAAGTAAAGTAAGTTTTTCAATGAACTGCAGGCAGTAACGCCAATACAAGCAATCATGGGCACCACCCTCAAAGTAGAGAAGGACTTAAGGACAATGCAACTTGGGATAAGGAACTTGGCTGAGCCATTACGACAACCTGGGGCTCGTGCTAGTCCGGGATTATCCGAAAGCGTAAGCGCTATATAAGTAGATGGTAATAGGTCGCGAGAGGCGTAAAAGTGTACTACCTTGGCCCCGTCTCGAACTGCTGATGCACAATGAACGGCCACCTCATTTAGAAGGCTGCTAGACTTGCTGCGCTCATGAAGGGCTCTGTCACTATAAAGACGAGGTTTATGGCTTATTAAAAGCCCAAGAAACAAAGAGTGCTGCTATTGGCCCTATTAGACCTCAGCAAGTGCCTGTGGTTTAAGGTCTCGAAATTTTGAGACAACAAATTGACACATAGTGTTGTCTACGCACATTTTCAAAGGGCAAAAACTATATAGTAGAGATGCGAGACATTGTTATACCGTTCAAGAAAAAAAATGTTATACCTTTCCATAAGTTACATCGCGGCCTCCAACACCTCCTACACCATGTTTTTACCCAAGAGAATAATGAAGGCTACCAGAGTATTTCTTGCTGAAGGTTTGGAGATAAGCTCATTTTACCAGTGTTATTATGGCGTTACACTATCTTGATGAGTGCGCCCACTCCCAGTACAAAGCCCACGAGTAGTGGTTGTGCTTTTTTCAAACTGTGTCAATTTCATCTTGGCGTTTTACTACCACCAAGTTTTATGTTCCTGCTGGCTACTGTCACCAATCTGTAGATAAATTCCTTGCCAGAGGTATTTATTGCAGTTTGATATAAACGCATTGATATTGGGTACAAAAACACTAAAAACAAATTATTTAGCACTCAGATCAATTGAGCAAGTGCTAAAACCGCAGACGGGTGTCTACATGTTCTGTGATGAACTCTTAGCTCACTTAAAGCAAACACGAGTCTCTCATAATAAAGCTGATCCCCTCCTTATCCAGTTTCAAGTGCAAATTTAGACCTCTGCTAAGCATATATATTTGTGTTCTAGTGATACATCGTGATACAACACAGTCGTTTAGGTTTTCTTTTGGTTTTGTTTCATAAGGTTTCAAGCACTTGCATCGCTTTGAGGTAGAACACCTGCTTGTCACGTATGAGGTCTGTGTTTCATTTCTGTTCTCCCCAACCTTCGCGAAGCATTTCTTAGCAAACTTCAACGACTTTGAGCGCATATATCTATCTATCTATCTATCTATCTATCTATCTATCTATCTATCTATCTATCTATCTATCTATCTATCTATCTAGCCGCCTACGACTTCAGCTCTCTTGGCCATCTCGAAAATACTCGATACTAAATTGGCATAGCATAACATGAGTGCATGACGAGCATACTTGAGTAGTCGTAACATGAAAACCATCACACGTTTGTCATGAATGTCATGATTTACAATCCATGGTGTTGCTGCTCTTGCGGTTGTTTCGTTCACATGACATTCGAAAAACTGGTATGGTATGACATAACTGCGTGGTGAACATAAGTGACAGACGCTAACGTAGAAATCATGACATGCATGTCATGAGTTTCATATTATGACTAGTCATTGCTATATGGCATGCTCATGGTGCACTCGCGGTAGTTTCGCTTGCTTCACATATACCGAATTTGGTATCGCGTGACGTGGATAGACAACGAAAGTAAATGACACGTCCGCACATGACAATCTATACAAGTATTTCTCTGCACGTGTATTGTGCATCTCGTGTTTTTGCACATGAACGAAAATTTAGTGTGGCATCTTGCTTGTGAAACACTGCTGTTTTTCTACGTTATATTGCTTTCAATTTTTCTCTATTGTATAATAAGAATGATTACTGTTTATATGCCTTCTGCTTGTCATCTAATATGCATGTTGTTATGTCCTATATTCTCTATTGTGCTTCCAACTAGAATTCATGTACCGCGTTCAGTTTTGCTTTATGGCTGCCAGGCTCTGCCACTCAAGCCTTCATTTGGCTTTGCTGGCCTAGCCGTATTTGCTGCCTTTTTAAGAAAAAAAGTTATTATCCTATTTTTATTATTATTATTATTATATGTGAAACATGATTACTTGCTAGGCTCATGGTGTGCTCGCGGCCGTTTTGTTAGCTCCACGTTTACTGGTACCGGGTGAGGTCTATAGACGACCAATGTATATGAAACGTTAAAACGTTACAATCATGATATGCTTGTCGTGTAAAACATAACTACATGTTACGCTCATAGCATGCTCGTGGCCGTTTCGCTAGCTCCTCACATATAAAATTTGGGATTACGTGACGTGAATGGATGACGACAGTAAACGACACGTCTAAAAACTATAGGGATCATGACACGCGTGTTATTCAAAACATGAATACATGCTACACTCCTGGCGTGTTCACAGTCATTTCGCAGGCTTAATATGTTACAATAGCACATGACACTAAACTTGCGATCACTTTACGTAATAAACGATGAAGGCAAATGACACATCTAAACGTGACAATCACGACATGAAAGTCACTTAAAGCAAAATGTACGTGCGCCTCGGGACAATGTGCTCACTTTCATGTAAAATATTAACCTTGCTCATTCGTGCTTCGCGCATCATCAATTCCACCTATACATAATATCTACCAATTATTATTTATTTGTTTTACCTTTTCTCCGATTCGGGCTCGCAGACAACGCCGAACTTTACCTCCAAATAAATGACAGCGACCCCGCAAGTTTTGTGTGACCGTTCATTACCTCGCTCGGGGGGAAAGAACTCCGCGAAACGTACTGTTCCTATTATGTTGCTGTTCTGTTAGCTTACTGCTACTCGGCATCTGCTGCGGTGGTGCTGCTTTTACGGTGCTCATGTGCTGACACGCTCGTCAAGGGTTCGAGTCCCGTTATGGCAGCTGCATTCCAATGCAGCAGAAATGCTGGAGGCCAGTATACGGTGGGATGTCAGTGGATGCTAAATAACACCAAAGCGTCAAAATGTCTGGAGCCATTTACAACGGGGTGCCTTGTAGTTACACCGTGGTGGTGTGAGGCAAAACGTCATGTAATATTAATCTGTACGTTAGTTGCAAAGTAGATATCTTGAGTTAAAAAGTAATACGTTACTTTGAAGGGTACTTGGGTCAAACAGCAAATCTACCAAGGCAAGTAAGTCTGCCTCTGCTAAAACTGTCTGAACACCCAACATTGCGTGAGATTATGTGTTTTGTGGTGTCTAGTGATTGGAGTAAAGGAATTAATCAAAAGAAACACTGCAGTGAAGTGTGCCACGAAGGAAATATGCTGCTAAGTTGTACGAGATTGCTTTTTAAGCACGCAGACAAACTGTTTTGCTTTCGCTCAGATATATGCACGTAATTTTGAGCGCTAATTTCAAGTCAGAAAATACCGATAGGTAGAGAAAACAGTTTGTCTTAAAGTTTCACAGACGGACTGGAGCATGAAGAATTGATACTACTTCTAAACCCCTTGTTTGTTCTCTAAACTACTTGCGAATATTCATACCTACTGCAGTGGCCATATAAAATCATACGATGCGAAGCTACGTGAGAAGCCTCTGCGTGGGCTGTAATTGTTGGGAGTCTAAAGCAGACTCGTGGTGAAGAGGAACGAACCAATCCCAGTGAGGTCATAACCACTTGCGAATGATTTCCCAACAACTTTATCGGGACCTATCTGTACCGTCTTCGGCACCAGAATTTCGACAAAGAACTTCAAGAAGGGTAATTGCGGAGCTCGCAATTCGACGCCACCAGACAATTCGCTTTGGACTTTCTACGAATACTTTGTACAAGCTCCTGATCTAAATATATCACAAGGTGCATGCACTTCTTTTACACAGTTCTTCGAAAGCGGGATTCAGGTTCGCTACGCCTGCAGATGTTTGTGGGTGTTGTCATCTTCTTTTTCAAAGCAGGCTGAACATTTATAGCATGGTTACCTAAAGGTATGAAGATTCTACATGCTACGCACGACGAAAATTGAAACATCAATACGCTAAATAGGTTTTCTCAGTGTAATGTGAAACGGTTCTATAGTGGAAACTAGTCATGGCTATATTTTCGTGATTTGTGAATGACTTCGCAAACAATGGCAATTAAAATTTTTCAGTTTATTGGATCATGGCTGGATTGGAAAGGCGCGCCAGACTTGCGACTATTGCGGAGTGCCTGTTCCCTCCTCCTGCCGGTCACCTTGTTGTCGCTGGGACCCTGTCGATACTGAAGTGCCCAAAATTTAGTGTAATGATAATTTATTGCCTTGGCATATGCCTACTCTGCTAACAACTGCAGCAGCGTCTATAGCATGTCCGATGTATACAGGACTATAAATTTTTTCCACAATCGCAAAAACTGCTTTTTTTTCTGCATTTCTACATCCGTACTACTGCCGCCACACGTCGGCCTCCCAAAGCAGCAAGATCCGCCGTACGAGAAGACTCAAGCGCGGTCGACCATGTGCCGTGTACATATCATGTAAACAAACCAGACGTGAATTACAAAACTAGCGCTTCCATTATCGTCTAAAAGTTAAGTACGTACCTCCTAAATCATAGTGATATATAGCGGTGCCACAATGTTGTGGCTCTGCCATCAGAAACGACCTTTCTCGCACCAGCAAAATATTTAGCGTATATTTTAATATTTTGGACACTGTGAATGCTCGCCCCTTGCCTATGAATACATTAGATAGTCGTATTTGTTTATACTTTTCATTTTCTTTATTTGGCGGACCTTTTTAACTGAATCACTCACAACCGCAGTTCCCTTAAGGTGCTCTAGCGCAAGAATTGAGCAAGCGCCTTTTTCCGGCCTATAACCATATTTTGTGAGCTTTGTGGCTCAGCTAACTTTAGTTGCAGTCTATAAAGCACACGTGAGCGGTGGCACCTGGAAACAGACACAAATGACGCTATTTTAGTTATGTATAGCGGCTTTAGTTATTGCAGTCGCGTCTGCTGTCCACCCACAAGTAGACGCGAGTGTTCGCGTTTTCCCTGGGAAGCAGTGCAAAAAACCTGCACGAAAGAAGGCCTCCTGCTATGGCTATTTACCTACACCGCTTCGCTAAGCAGTGTCTTACCACTGTTGAAGTTTGAGGCCTATCACGCCTGCTCCAGTTTCTTCGCGTCCAGGCCGGTGGTCGAAGACCTCGTGTTCAAGAGCTGGCGTTAGAGGAGGTATACTCCAGTTCTCAAATGGCGGAATACAAGAGATATATTTACGTTTGTACAGGTTCAGAGTTGGTTCTAGATTTCTTATCTCATGTATCTGCTTGTCGTCTTCTTCCCTAAAACTTCCTAAAATCTAGGTCTAGGAAACAGGCGACGTCGTCTTGTTCTAATGAGCTGAAAACGCACCAGTCACCCTGCTGGCCCTACCCCCAACACACACACACACACCCACACACACACACACGCACACACACACACACACGCACACACACGCACACACACACACGTACACACACACAGATGCGCGCTACATTCTGGCGTAATTATTTCTGTGCAGACAACATGCCTCCAGCGTGCTGGATGCGGCAAGTCTGTCTTAAGGGAGCTTGATGGCCACCCTCAGGGTCGATCGGAGGCCGCAGGCCCGATTCATTTCTGGCCCCACAGAAGGAGCCTGGGAAGCTGGTGCTGATTCGTGCGCAGGCGTCACGTCAGCTGGAGACACCTAGTCGCAGTGCGATGCCACACTTCCACGTACATGGGGCGCCTGGTGTCGTGGCAGTAATTGGGGGGTGAATACTCAAAGTGTTATATTTCAGTTCTGCAACAGTCACAATAGTTTGGTTTTGAGCCGAGTTCGACCCGTCCCGCAAAACTGCAGGGCGCACTTTCACGCTTTCCTTTTTCCAAGCCTTTGGGGTCGCTTCCTTTGTTTGGTTTCGGCTCCCCGCAGCGAAGGGAGGCCCACCAATCTTAACAGCTCCTCCGGGGCCAAAAAACTCTCGACTGGCCAGGAACCCGTTTGCTGCTGGATATGAAGAGGGGATCTTGGAGACGAAGATGGCTGACCATTTCGAGCTCGAGAACCTTCACACAAAGTGAGACCACTCAAAGAATGATCCCGGTGCCACAACGTTAACCGCGCACAAGTGCTCGGAATCTGCCTACCAGGCACACCCAACAAATTTTCATAAGACGAACTCAAAAATTGGCATATGACATGATATGCAAAGCACGAATGAGAATTGTTGATACGAGACTCAAATCAGCACAACGTTACGAGGTGGGCGTAAATGATGCCGTACATGACTTCCGCGTCATGAGTACTATGTTTGGAAGTGTAGTTTACCTTCGTCATTTATTCACGTCACGTGATACCAAATTTAGTATATGTGGAGCTAGAGAAACGGCCGTGAGCACGCTATGAGCGTGTGATGTTGCCATGTTCTTACATGACACGCATGTCAAGATTGTCATGTTTGCACCAGTAAGAAAATTTACGTCACGTAACACCGAGTTTGGTGTTTGTGGAGCTAGCAAAACAGTCGCGAGCGCATCTTGAAACTCTCAATATACTCCTATGTAGCGTTGACGCGCGCGCACGCTAGGGAACGTTAGCAAAACTCGAGCACTCCATAGACAAATTGCACCAGACGTACGTCACGAAAATGAGGTAACGCAGTCTTGATTGGCAAAAGACGCTCTGCCTACCCCAGTTTCTGCTGGGTTTTCAATGGTGCATGTGGTGTGTTCAGTAAAGCAACAAGAAAAAAAAATGGCATATCCCAAGTACAATAGGAATCACTGATATGTGAAGCACAAATGAGAAACGTTGATATGTCGCTTTAAAATCAACACAGCGCTACGTGGTGGCGGCCAATGATGCGGTACATGATTCCCTCTCATGATTATCAAGTCTGGATGTGTAGTTTATCTTCATCATATATTCACGTCCCGTAATACCAAATTTATTATGTGTGAATCTAGCGACACGAACGT
Source organism: Rhipicephalus annulatus (assembly GCA_013436015.1). Classification (NCBI taxonomy): domain Eukaryota; kingdom Metazoa; phylum Arthropoda; class Arachnida; order Ixodida; family Ixodidae; genus Rhipicephalus; species Rhipicephalus annulatus. Next base: position 110,185 of record WOVY01003484.1, on the reverse strand, counting down.
GAGCACGCTATGAGCGTGATATGTTGTCAATTTCTTACATGACACGCGTGTCAAGATTATCATGTTTGCACCAGTCATTCACTTTCGTCACACAATACCATCACGTAACACCAAACTTTATTAAGGGGAGCTAGCAAAACAGCCGCGAGCACATCATGAAGAGCCCAATGTACTCTAATGTAGCATTGACGCTACATTGGACACAACGGCTACACATTATTTACAAGAAAAATTGAGTAATGGCTCTTTCGTTACAAATCAAATATATGCTTAGTGCATTTGCTATTTTCGTTCAGTTTCTTTTTTTATAGCAGACAAAAATGTTGTACACTTGGAGGATAACACTCCATCCGAGGCAGAGTTCATTTCTGTACCATTACCGTTTGAGGTGCAATGCTCCACTGCAGTGGTCTAAGGGCTAAGGTTCTCGGCTGCTGACCCGCAGGTCACGGGATTGAATCCCGTCTGCAGCGGCTACATTTCCGATGAAGGCGGCATTGTTGTAGGCCCGTGTACTCAGATTTGTGTGCACTATAAAGAAGCCCAGGTGGTCAAAATTTCCAGAGCCCAACACTACGCCCTCTTTTATAATCATATGGTGGTTTTGGGACGTGAAACCCCGCATATCTGTCATCAATCATTTGAGGTACAATGTATCATGCACTATTTCCAGCAGTTGCGCAACCGTCGATAAGCCGCGTCGGAAGGCATACTGACAACCATCGGCGTAGCAAGGAGACGGCATTCCAGCTCCTACCGCTCCGAAATTACTTTGCCATGACTTTCCACCTCAAGATGACCATCTACCACATCCGTCTGCTCGGGTCACACTTCAGTTTAAAGAAACACAACGGTCGCCCCCCCCCCCTTACAACAAAATACTTGTGCCTACGCCGCTGCTGGTGACTGCACGTTATGTCCGAGCTTTCGATAAACATACAAAGGTGCTTAAATATAACGTGTTCCAGAATCGTACTACATATGCATCAGAGCGGTATTGGTGTTTAAAGGAAGGTATGGACTGAGTGTCTTCGTTTTCTTTCTTTTTGGGGTGGGGGGAGGCTGTATTTTAGGAGGGCTTAGGTTTTATTTGAAAGACGAAGCACTTCTTAACGAACTTTGGCGAATTTGAGCGTATCTATATATCTATCTATCGATATATCTATCTAGCCGCCTACGACTTTTAGCGCTCCTGGCCATTTCGATAATAGTACCGATAGCGAACTTGGTATGGCCCCACCGTGGTGGTCTAGTGGCTAAGGTACTCGGCTGCTGACCCGCAGGTCGTGGGTTCGTATCCCGGCTGTGGTGGCTGCATTTCCGATGGAGGCGGAAATGTTGTAGGCCCGTGTGCTTAGATTTGGGTGCACCTTAAAGAATCCCAGGAGGTCGAAATTTCCGGAGACCTCCACTACGGCGTCTCTCATAATCATATGGTGATTTTGTGACGTTAAACCCCACGTATCAAATCAAACTTGGTAGGACATAACATGACTCTATCAAGGAAATAATTTGACTAGTCATAACATGAAAATATTGGCATGTATGTCATCAATGTCATAATTTATATTTCATGGTCTTGCAGCTCTAGTGGTGGTTTCGTTCACATGGCATGTTGCAAAACTGGTATGGTATGACATGATTGCATGGTGGACACAAGCGACGGACTCTAACATAAAAATCATGACATGTGTGGCATGCAGTCATGTTGTTACATGACAGGAGTGTTTTCTTCGTGCCATCATCAGTGTGGCATGTAGTCATGAAACAAGATGACTGCATGCCATGCTCATGATGCGTTTGCAGCCGTTTCGCTAGCGTGACTTATACCAAATTCGGTATCACGGGACGTGAATGAATGACGAAAGTATGATACTGGTGCAAACATGATAAACATGAATTGCGTGTCATGTAGCAACATGACTACATGGCAGGCCCATGATGCGCTGGCAACCATTTCGCTAGCTCCCCTTATGCCAAATTTAGTATTACGGGACGTAAATGGATGACGAAGGTATGATACTGGTGCAAACATGATAAACATGAGATGCGTGTCATATAACAACAAGAAAACATGCCACACTGATAATGGGCTCACGGCCATTTCACGCGCTTTACATATACCCATTTTGATATTACGTGACGTGAACGGATAACGAAGGTAAATGGCACGTCCAAGCAGGATAATTCTGACATGCGTGTCATGTGAGAACATGACTACATGCACGGCCACCTGGATCGGGTACGCGTTGCGTTCCTAAACGGCTATGTTATGACATGACTGCATGGCTAACAGAAGTGAGAGACTGTAACATGAAATCATTATACGCGCGCCATGTAACAACTTGGCTACATGCCACACTGATGATGCGCTCGCGGCCGTTTCGCTAGCTTCACATATGCAAATTTTGGTATTACGTGGCGCCAATAAATCACAATGGTATATGACTGGTGCAAACATGATTTCATGAGATGTACATCATGTGAGAACATAACTACAAGCCACAGTCAAGACGCCAATTCATTTCGACGTGACGCATTGCACGTGCTCGCTGGCGTTTACTTCGTCGCGTCAAGCAGGCGTTGCCACGTCAGGCGCTGGTCCTGCTGTGTACTCGCAGGCGCGCGCGGCGCTGCGTTGCTTTGATGTATGCGCGTTTCAGCGCGTCTGGTGTGCCTTCGTCACGAAAAGAGGGAGACGCAGTGTTGTCTGGGTAACGCAGCAGCGCGAATTTTCCGCCGGTTGCCGTCAGGCCACGCCGACGGACGCTGGTCGCGCTGGTCGCGCCTGGCGTCAGACTATAAAGTGCTTGCGTGTTACTAACGTAGCGCCGCTGTGCCCAGCGTGCCCGCGCGTCATTGCTACATTGGAGTATATTAGGCCATTCATGATGCGTTCGTAGTCGTTTCGCTAGCTCCACATATACCAAATTTGATGTTACGTGGTGTCCATGGATGACGAAATATATGACTGGTGCAAACATCATAATCCTGACACGCGTGTCATGTAGGAACATGACAACATACCAGGCTCATAGCGTGCTCACAGCCGTTTTGCTAGATCCACATATACTAAGCTTGGCATCGCGTGACGTGAATAGATGCAGAAGGTAAATGACACATTAAAACATGAAAATTGTGACATTGAAGTCATGTACGGCATCATTTACCTCCACCTTGTAACGTTGCGCCAATTTTAAAGTGACATATCAACATTTCTCCTTCATGCTTCGCATAACCTCGATTCATGCTGTACGTGGGATCTGCCAATTTTCTTTTTGTTTTCTATCTATTTTTTTCGGGGTGTGTGGGGTGGGGGGTATGCGAGTTATTTTAGCGTAAAGGCAGTTATGGTAAAGTTCTGCTCGAGACACCTATTTCTGTAATGTTAGGCTGAGAGGTACTGAGAACACTATGTTGCGCCACGTGCAAAAAGCCTTTAGAGTATGCCAATAAATTTCTTTTTTAGCTGGAGCAAGAAAGAAAAGACATCCTCTTACTTTATAGTGTGCATCGGCGGCAAATTATCTAATTGGAGAAACTCGTATTTTATGCCGCTATACCATTAGTCTGACCCGAACTATTGAACGAGTATGTGCGCTATTTCTTATTTGTGAGTCACAGTATTTGTTACTCCGACTAGAGAAGGTGGCGATTTTCTATTCCACTATAAATACCTCCAGAAGTTCGCCAAAAAGCAGAAGTAGTATTCATCTGTTCTTCGTGTTTTGCTTGCTATTAGTGATTTTTCTTCAGCGTACATGTTTTCAAGGAGTCATTGGGACCTAAGAGGCGATACATGGTAATGTTGCTGGCTACTACATTGATTATAATATAAGGAGCTTTACGCTTGAAAACAATAATATGATTGTGAGATACTCCATAGCGATATTTTAATTATCTAGTGTTCCTTACTGAGCCTTGATATCGTATTTTACACGGGCCTCCTTCATTTCACCTGAATATTTCACCTGCACAAGAAAACGAACAGACCTTAGAAAGGTCCATTTTTTATGGTTCTTGGACTACCACCTGTCATACGTTCAAATTAAAATGTTTCGTCCCCGTTTTTTTCTTTGTTTGTTCCGAAACTGCCGGAAAAGCAACAACTACAAGAATGAAATGAAAAAATCAATCACTTTCTGCAGACGACGAGAGGAAGCATCAGTAGAAGTTTCAAAAGCAGGGCCTTTAGCTCGTCTCTAAATTCAATCAAGTTTTTTTGTTTTTTTCTCTTTTTAACGCCACTCCACCTTTTTTACACACAAAAAGCAAAGAGAAGTTTGGGTTAGGAAAGTGCGCATGTGAGTGAAACTTCTTTTTGTTCACTTCGCGTTCTAAACATTATCCCCTGCATTATCCCCTGCTTTTTTCCAGTCTTTTACTTCTAGTTTGTGAAGAATCATGAAAGGCGCAGAAAAATGACAATATTGAAAAGCACGCGTGTTACTCTGTGAAAAGTGTTATGACTGTCATAATCTCTACTTGAAAACCTAGCTTACGCCGCTGGCCAAAGAATAATTTGAAACATAAGGGGGCAGGAGGCAAAACGTTTTAACGTGCCTCAAGTGTAGGCATGAAGAGGCGAAGTTCCTCGTCCAATTTTTACTAACTTGTACTATTATGATCAAATTCGACTACCTTCTTCCTGCCCATTCCACCATAGTTCATCCTCGCACGTTTGTGAATACAAGTAAAGGCTGCAGAATAATTATAACTATTGCCTTCAAGACGTTGATGTCTGTATTACCGGTGTTTAAAGTGATGATGGTACTTCATTGTGGAAAGCTCTGGATGTATTATCTGCGGACGGACTGCAAGAAGACCCCAGGTACTTGACGTCTAACGTTATATTCCTTTTAAGCTCTATTACGTAACTTCAACATCCGGGACAAACTGATTGCGAACATTGCGCTGTTTTTTCATGGAAAGCAATATATTGTTGGCATTATTTCTAAAAAAAGGTAATTGTGATGTTAAAATCAGTCTTTGACAAGAACGAGTAGTTTTTCGTCCGTAAGAATTTTGAGGACTTCCTCCTCGAGAGCACTGTGGTATTTTATAGACGCCCATTTCATCATCATCATCATCATCATCATCATCATCATCAGCCTGTCTACGTCCACTGCAGGACAAAGGCCTCTCCCATGTTCCGCCAGTTAACCCGGTCCTGTGCTTGCTGTTGCCAATTTATACCCGCAAACTTCTTAATCTCATCTGCCCACCTAACCTTCTGCCTCCCCCTACCCCGCTTCCCTTTCGAATCCCGGCTGCGGCGGCTGCATTTCCGATGGAGGCGGAAATGTTGTAGGCCCGTGTGCTCAGATTTGGGTGCACGTTAAAGAACCCCAGGTGGTCTAAATTTCCGGAGCCCTCCACTACGGCGTCTCTCATAATCATAGAGTGGTTTTGGGACGTTAAACCCCACATATCAATCTACCCCGCTTCCCTTCTCTGGGAATCCAGTTGGTGACCCTTAATGACCAGCGGTTATCCTGTCTACGTGCTACATGCCCGGCCCATGTCCATTTCCTCTTCTTTATTGCAGCTATGATATCCTTAACTCCCGTTTGTCCCCTAATCCACTCTGCTCTCTTCTTGTCTCTTAAGGTTACACCTACCATTTTTCTTTCCATTGCTCGCTGCGTCGTCCTCAATTTAAGTTGAACCCTCTTTTTGAGTCTCCAGGTTTCTGCTCCGTAGCTAAGTACCGGCAAGATACAGCTGTTATATACCTTCCTCTTGAGGGACAGTGGCAATCTACGTGTCATAATTTGAGAGTGCCTGCCGAATGTGCTCTACCCCATTCTTATTCTTCTAGTTACTTCAATCTCGTGGTTAGGCTCTGCGGTTATTACCTGCCCTAAGTAGACATAGTCTTTTACAACTTCAAGTGCACTATTACCTATCGCAAAGCGCTGCTCCTTTCCGAGGTTGTCGTACATTACTTTCGTTTTCTGCAGATTAATTTTAAGACCCACCTTTTTGCTCTCCTTGTCTAACTCCGTAATCATGAGTTGCAATTCGTCCCCGGAGTTACTCAGCAATGCAATGTCATCGGCGAAGCGTAGGTTACTGAGGTACTCTCCATTAACTCTTATCCCTAACTGTTCCCATTCTAGGCTTCTGAAAACGTCCTGTAAGCACGCAGTGAATAGCATTGAGGAGATTGTGTCCCCCTGCCTTACACCCTTCTTTATTGGTATTCTGTTGCTTTCTTTATGAAGCACTATCGTAGCAGTTGATCCCCTGTAGATGTCTTCCAGAATGTTTATATATATTTCGTCTACGCCCTGATACCGCAGTGTCTGCATGACGGATGATAATTCTACTGAATCAAACGCTTTCTCGTAATCTATGAAGGCTATGTATAGTGGTTAGTTATACTCTGAGCATTTCTCTATTACCTGATTGATAGTATGAATGTGGTCAATTGTTGAGTAGCCTGTTCTAAATCCTGCTTGTTCCTTTGGTTGATTGAATTCTAATGTTTTCTTTACTCTGCTAGCAATTACCTTTGTAAATAGCTTGTATACTACAGAGAGCAAGCTGATCGGCCTGTAATTCTTCAAGTCCTTGTCATCTCCTTTCTTATGTATTAAGATGATGTTAGCGTTCTTCCAAGACTCTGGTACTTTTCCCGTCAGGAGACACCTCGTAAATAGAGTGGCTAGTTTTTCTAACACAATCTGTCCTCCATCTTTCAGCAGATCTGATGTTACTTGATCCTCACCAGCAGCTTTGCCTCTGTGCATGCTCTCCAAAGCTTTTCTGACTTCTTCTATCATTACCGGTGGGGTGTCGTCTGGCTTACTGCTAGTTCTTATAGTATTAAATTCGTGGTTGTCTCGGCTACTGTACAGATCTCTGTAAAACTCCTCCGCTATTTTAACTATCCTATCCATATTGGTGGTTAATTTGCCTTCTTTGTCCCTTAGTGCATACATCCACCTTTTGCCTATCCCAAGTTTCCTCTTCACTGCTTTGACGCTTCCTCCGTTTTTCAGAGCGTGCTCAATTCTCTCCATGTTATACCTTCTTACATCGCATACTTTACGTCTATTAATCAGCTTCGAAAGCTCTGCCTGTTCTATTTTGTCTGTTGTACTTGACACTTTCATGATTTGACGCTTCTTAATTAGGTTCTTCGTTTCCTGGGAAAGCTTGCCGGTGTCCTGTCTAGCTACCCTGCCTCCAACTTCCACTGCACACTCCGTGATGATACTCGTCAGATTATCATTCATTGTATCTGCGCTAAGGTTGGTTTCCTCGCTAAGAGCAGAGTACCTGTTCTGCAGTGACACTCTGAATTCCTGTACTTTCCCTCTCAGTGCTAGCTCATTGTTGCCTCTATGTTGCCAGCTATGTTTCTGTGAATTAGAAACCCTACTGCCAGTTCTCTTCTGTCTGCCAAGCCCCGATAGCAAATGACGTGCCCATTCTGTAGCACAGTATAGGCCTCATCTGTCCTCCTAACCTCACTCAGCCCTATTATATCCCATTTAATGCCTTCTAGCTCCTCGAATAATACAGCTAGACTTCCCTCACTAGATAACGTTCTAACGTTAAACGTTGCTACGTTCAAGTTCAAATCGTGGCCTGTCCGTATCCAGAGATTCCTAGCACCCTCTGCTGCTTTGCAGATCTGACCGCCGCCGTGGTCAGTTGCTCCGCAGCTGGTGGGGACTGAGGGCCGTGAGTTAATTGACGAATGCCTACGGCAGGGGGTGGCCAGATACTGCACCAGGGTGGCCAATCCTTCTCTGGTGAGATCATCGGTGCGTACCGGCTTTAAGCCGGTACAATCAGACAGTATAGACGCCCATTTCAGCTATCTATAAATGTCCTCACGAAATTTATATCTCACCTCTTCATTCCTATTTCTGCGCTCTCTTTCTCTCTTCATCCCATTTTTTTCTTCTACCAGGCTCTCACCCTATATGTGCGTCTTTAGGCGACGTGCGTTGAACGTAATAAATAGGCGCAAAGGTGTGCTCTAATGATGGATTTCTTCGTCTTTTTGTTGGTCTTTCAGGAAAGAGAAGACTAAGGACACTGCCATAATTGTATGTATCAGAAGTTGTGAGATTCTATCTTTCAAGAACTGTATAATAGTCATTGACCTCGCCCTGATGAATGAGCGCTCTAGCTCTAGAGTTGTGTCTTGATTGAATTAATATTGTAGTATCTCACGAAGGCAACTACTATCAACAGCGATATTTTGCAGTACGTTGGATCCACAACAAATGGGAATTTATGCTACATCAGAGCTTAATGCATGTTATCATTGTCGTGACTACAAAAGTTGGAATGCCAAGTTCAGAAAGGCACGTTTCTTTCAAAACTACATTCACAAATAAAACGCGGAAATAAAGGTTTATTCAACATTTCACGACCTGCAATTTTTTGCTCTTCATAGTACAGGTGCAGCGCCGGCGTGTTGAGGATTTTTTATTATGGTGAAATGAGTGCTATGCAGGTAGACTCAAGGTGGGTGACGACTGTTTCTGCATCATATATATGGTATGCGACTTCGAAGCTTCTAGCAGCTTATCTTCAAACGCGCAAAAGCGTAAAGATAAGCCCACACCAAACTCCAGCACGATAGTGCAAAGAAAAAAAAAATGACACAGGAAACGCGCACGCAACAATGTGCATTTTGTGAAGAAAAAAAGTTATCAAGCATTCACGTTCGTAAGCTATTAGATCTCTCCTATACAATTAACTCTAGCGTCTCCTACAAATACCCGGTAGATGCACTGTGCACCATAATTTATTTTATTCACGTCCACCAAGATTGCACGCCGATTCCTTTTGTATGAAACATCAACTGAGTTATCATCAATCCTCCTTTCTATGATGCTATTCGAAAAGTTTGGTTTTCATTTGAGTATACAGACGCACAAGAAGCTTTTATACCAGAGTAGTGAAGAAATAAAAAAACAAGAAATAGTGGTGACATGAAAAAATAAATAAACAAAAAAGGTGAACTAAGAGTGTGGGGAAATATAGCTCTACTCATCTTTCTTAGTTTTGCTGATGTCACCAAAATTGCTAACTTTGCTTGGGATTGCACTTGCTTCTCCTTTTCTTATGCCAATTATATATTTACTCTCGTTGTTACTAGATCTCTGTTTAAGCAGTGTCGTCATATTTTTGTTGTTAACATAAGCCTGCTATAATACAGAAACTATAGCTTTCTAATAAATGCTTCATTCTTGGTGCTCTTCACCAGTAATAACCCCGAGAAAACGTACCACGAGTTGGTCACTTTACGAAGATTCCTCCGTAGCAGAAAGAAATTGTTATTGTGCCATCACCGGTTCGCATCCCGAAGAAACGTGTCGACAGGTCCTCATGTTCGTGACATAAGAGTTGATAATTTGTGGCCTTTTTAGAATCCTCCTGTCTAAAAAGCGCTGCAGGTGTGGCGTCAGCTCTTCGTGTGCGCACTCTCTTGTGCCTTCAATCGCTGTTTCCCGGACTCCGTTGCGCCGTAGACGTTGCTTGCAACAAAAATGCTACCCTTGTGTTTCCCTTAAACTTCACAAAACGCCACTGGTAGCATGACGTCTAAATTTCGAGTATCATATCCTCTGCGTATGAGCTGAGAAAGCAGAGGCTGATTCATATTCTTTGATTAAAAATTGGAATTCGTAGAAGAATAAACAGTTTTTTTTTTCGTTCTCGGAAAAGGTTAGTGCATTGAATCCCAGCCGCGGCGGCCGCATTTTCGATTGAGGCGGAAGTGCTTGAAACACGTTTACTCAGATTTAGGTGCACGTTAAACTGCACCAGACTGTCGAAACTGCTGGAACCCGCAACTGTGGCGTCTCCAAGAATCATATGATGGTTTTGAAACGTCAACCCCGACAGATTTCATAAAATACACCAGTATACTATCAATGATTTATATGGTACAGATGTCGTGCACCAAACGAGCCTTGTAGAGGTTGGTACTGAAGAATGCATGCGCGAAAAGAAAAATGAAAAATTGGCAGATCGCACGTACAGTGGGAATCGATGATATGCGAAGCACAAATGAGAAAGAATGATATGTCACTTTAAAGTCAGCACAACCGTACAAGGTCAAGGTAAATTATGCCGTACATGACTTTTGTGTCATGATTCTGATGTTTTGTTGTATTGTTTACCTTCGCTATCTATTCAAGCCACGTGATACCGAATTAAGTATATGTGGAGCCAGCGAAACGTCCGCGAGCACGCTACGAGCATAGTATGTTGTCATGTTCTTACATAACACGCGTGTCAGGATTATCATGTTTGCACCAGTCATATATTTCATCATTCATTGACGTAACGTCACACCATATTTCGTATATGTGGAGCTAGCAAAACGGCCGCGAGCACCTCAAGAAGGACCCAATATACCCCAATATAGCGTTGATGCGCGTACGCTGTGCGCAGCGGTGATACGTTAGTAAAACGCAAGCATTCTAGTCTCATGCCAGGTGCGACCAGCGTCCGTCGGCGCAGCCCGACGGCAACCGGCGCAAAGGGCGACATGCTGCATTTAGCACCGATGCGTTACCCATACAGCATTGCATCTCCCTCTTTTCGTGACAGGAGGACGCCGGACGCGCAGAAACGCGCATGCGTCAAAGCAACGCAGTGCGGCGCGCGCCTGCGAGTATATGACAGGGCCGGCGCCTGGAGCGGCAACGATGGCGTGACGCGACGAAATATAGGCCGGCGAGCATTGCGTCACGTCCAATTGTTTTGGCGCCTTCATTGTGGCATGTATTCGTGTTCTTATATGACACGCATCTCGTGATTATCATGTTTTTACCAGTAACATACCTTCCTCATCCATTGACGTCACTTAATAACAAATTTGGCACATGTGAGGCTAGTGAAACGGCCGTGAGTTCATCAAGAGTTCGGCATGTAGTCTTGTTACTTGACACGCATGTCGTAACTATGATGTTCAGATGTGTCACTTACCTATTACCTATGTCGTCCGCTCGCGTCGCGTAATACCAAGTTTGGTACCTGTGAAGCTAGCGAAACAGCGGCGAGCGCACAATAAAGCGTAGCTTGTTGTTGTGTTGTTACATGACACGCATGTCATGATTATCGTGTTTGCACCAGTCACATACCTTTGTCATCCATTCACGTATCGTATTACCGAATTAGATATATCTGACGAGAGCTGAACGGCTGCGAGTGCATCATGAGTGTGGCATGAAGTCATGTTGTTACATGACACACATGTCATGATTGTTATTTTAGGGTCTGTCGCTTGTGTTTGCCATGCAATCATGTCATACCATACCAGTTTTGCAACATGCCATGTGAACCGAAGCACCGCAACAGCTGCAAGACCATGAAATGTAAGTCATGACATTCATGGCATAATTTCATGATTTTTATGTTATGACTAATGAAATATGTTCTTCATACAGCCACGTTATGCCGTACCAAGTTTGGTACCGATACCATTTTCGAAACGGCCAGAAAAGCTAAATTCAATAGGCGGCTAGATAGATAGATAGATAGATAGATAGATAGATAGATAGATAGATAGATAGATAGATAGATAGATAGATAGATAGACAAATAGATAGATAGATAGATAGATAGATAGATAGATAGATAGATAGATAGATAGATAGATAGATAGATAGATAGATAGATACGCTCAAAATTGTCGAAGTTCGCTAAGAAGTGCTTCGCAAATAAAGAAATCAAGAACAGTAAAGAAACATTACAAGAACTTTCTGTTGGTAAAGAAGAGATTGCAACCACTCTGCACATCTAAAATATTCCGTACATTTTAAAATTATAAGCACTTAACTAACAATAAGATATAACATGGAGATTTTGAGTCATCCGTTACTCTGCAATTAAGGAAATGGAATAGGCATACTTTGCATATGCACAAAGCTGCATTTCGTACAGCAGGTTTTGCTGTTGTTATTGTTTTCTTGCCAGTGGCAGTAGTAATAGAAGCATATTCATGACATTTACGAAGTTTCCTGAGGTAACTACTCTAAAATAACAGGTGTCTGAGTTGCTTTACTTAACCGACGTATTATGGTATACTGAATGCACTACGACTGTGTGCCCATTTGCATGTGTATGATCAGAATGTCAAGTTGTGCTTTTTACTATTAGGCTAGAGTACATATCGGTAAGTTCACAAATATTGTCCAAAAATGTTCTGTTTTAGTCACTGCTAATGCTGGAATGTCGATATTCAATAATTCGTGTATACCACGCCCTGGAGACACGTTTATTATGCAAGTTGCAAGAACAAAAAAAACAACCAGGTACCTTCATTTAAATGTCCGTTCGAATCCTTTAACTCATTCCTATAATAAGTGTAAACACGCTTTTTTTATTTTACAAAGATCGCTGGAGTACGCTTAAGCTTTGCTCTTTTGTTTTTTGTTTTTTTTTTGTTTTACGGAAACGTTGTCGTAGGGCAAACTACGCAGTATGTGGAGCGAGAAAGCGCATAGTCCCTTTTCGAGAGCAGCGGCGATACCATCTCCTCTACTCCTTCAAAACAGTACTCGGATGCGTGGAGCTCCTTCAGCTTGAGATCACTGCAGCTACATTCATCAAAGTGGAACGTTTCTGTGACTTTCGAGTGGGCGAGGCAGCGTTAGATTTTCGAGCGAGGATTAGAGTGCGAAAGAAAAAGATCTGGCAGAGTACATGGTTTTTGAGAGAACGTTTTTTCGACAGAGAAAGACATCGCCAAGCGTGTAGCGATCAGGAAGAGCAGCATAGATACGAAGATGAACAAGGGCGCGTAAGGCATGAATCTTTTTTTTTTCGTTTGTAACTTATCAATACTTATGTGTATTCTGAGTATAGTGCTTCTCTTGAAAGCAAACCTCGCCCAAGCGTTGCTTGCTTGGGGGGTGCATCACTCAAAGCAGCAGTGCTGAGGTAGGAGGCAGGTGATAACGAGGAAATTTTAATGCGATGCGTCAAAGTAAGGAAGCTTATGCCCCATTTTAATCTGCCATAAATACCGCTTTTGTGATGATGCTGTACCTTCACCTACAGCTTCCAAGGCATGTGATATTTTGTCACAATCTCAGTGAAAAAAAAAGACATGTCCTGCAAGCACAAAGCGTCTTCAAATCCCAGCTTTTTTTTTTCAAGGCGTATTTGTTGTCGTTATTCGCTGCTACGCAACTGTGCTGAGATACTTTGGCTTCGGCTGCAAATTTTCAAGCATTTGTATCTCTTGGAAATCTAAAGGTTGGTTAGCATTTTTTGGTTCTTTAAATGGCCAATTTAGGATGTGACAAGGTCAACAAGGAAATATCATCTGAGAGAGTTTTAAAACACTCTCGAAAAAATAAAGGACCAACGTGTTTTATCTCAAAGCATCACGATTTATCTTTTGCAGACGAGTTGGCACAGTAATTTATATTTTGAGTTCAGTTGAGTTTGTTCAACCACGTCGCAAGTAGAATAAATTTTATCCGGATTCTTCCCCTAGCTGCTTGCGCCGGCATTGCAGGGCGATAGTAGGTTCAAGAAACGTCTTCTGGCGTTGTCTCTCGTTACTGGGCAGTGATCAAGATGACCAATACAAATGGTATCTGCGACCAAGAGCCGCAACAACGGGTATCAGCTTTGGGTCAGACATTCCACGACGACATTCCACGGTTATACTTAACATGTCGGTTTAGCGAGGGGAAAAGCCATGAGATAGCAAAAGAAAGCCAATTACACTTTCTATACCGATTAATAAAAATAACAACGTGTGCTGCATTCCCACTTCTAGGTTGAAAAAACGCCTGCTGCTGTACAAGTCGAGGCGTTCAACATTTGTTGAAAATTGAAAACGCAGCCACTTGCCTTTGAAGGGCTATGGTGAAGTCTTGCTGTTGCGCAATGAAAAAAGAAAGTCTTTCAAAACAAGTAGCTTTGCTTTCCTCAGTAGGTTTGCCAGAATCTTAATCAGCGAAGTTGCTGACAAAGTTATGGGGATAGTGAAAGGCTTGCTAGCTTCACATTCGAAGAACCGTTTCTGAAAAGGTAAAAAGCAGTGTGTGGTTTTGATACACTCTTAAATTCTCTCATGGGAGTTGCCGGGAGGTATGGCATCGAAGTTGTTTTCAGCGCCCTTATTAAGGTTATTACAAAAGTTTAAGACAGGGGAAATGAAACGTAACGTGTAGTTTGAAAAAATCATGGCATATCAACAGAGTGTAACGGAAGCATCCGTCTGTCCATTCGTTTTTCTTCTGCTCGCCCATGCGTCTGCCTGTGCAACTGTCTATGTGTTTGTCCATCCATGCATCCGTCGGTTCAATCATCTGTGCATCCGTCAGTGGATCTGTCTGTCTGTCCATCCGTCCGTCCGTTCGTTCGTTCATCTAGTGAACACTCTAAGTATCACTATCTCACATTTTTTCATCACATATTCATGATATCGAAGTACTGCTATCCAGTGGACATTCCAAGGACCAAACACGAGGTGGCGCTTGCGCGCTTTTTTCCGGTCTGTGCTTCACGTCTACTTCCCACCTTTCACTTCCTCTAGTTTATGGCTATATACTGGCTCACTATATTCATTGAATTGCGGCGCAACACCAGGTAAAGCTTGCTAAAACCAAGGAGGTTACGCCCAGCGAGTTTGCTGTCTGCTAGTCTGTCTGTCCTTCCGTCCGTGTGTCCATCCGTGTGTCCATCTAGTGAACACTCCAAGCACCGCTATCTGGCATCCCCAGTGGCACATACCTGCTCTAGAGCGGGTATGTGCCATCGTCGGCTATTTACTACTGCTACATACATCGGGGACGCATGACACATGCCTTAAGGAGCTTCGCCCCTAAAACAAAACTCAAAGTTTAGTAAATATCGAGAAGGGGTTTACATACTGAATACCGCTAAGCTGTGGAATTCCACACTGATGCGTTAAATGAAACGCGAACAGAAGCACACGTTCGCGATGGTATAGTGCGCGCCGTCCAGTTGTGATCAAAGAAAGGCGCGCACTATCCCTTCGCGAAGGCTTGCCGGTGTTTCGTTTTCCTTTGATGCTGATAGTACTTACATAAGACAGACGGCACGCTGTATCAGTACATGCTTAAAACACCATGCTAGCTAAGTCGGAAAATAAGCATTTTCACACTTGTCTTATCAGTGATAACTGCGACCTAGTTGTTTATGACACTGTTAACTGGTTCCCAGATAAACACAAACTAACACGTGAAGTTACGGAAGTCGTTCATATAAATAGGTGTGCTTCACGAATGAATCAGTCAACCGTTTATTTCTTCAAAAGATAAGCAGTTTATTTTGAGTTTATTTTCTTTGATTCTCTCTAGCTCTATGTTTTCTGACCCTGTGTCACAATATTGCGCCGCACACGCTTAATTCAGGTTTTTTGGTACATATATGCAGAGTTCTGATAAAAATAATTGATGTGAGAGTCAGCGCTATTGTGTCTTCACCTTTGTTTTTTGTCTTTTGTGCCCGCTAAAAGCAAATATCAGTGAATCAACGGGCCGTACCTCCTCTGCGTACGCCGGAAATAAAAGTATTGTTTTCGGTGGTAGGCTACGTTTTGACCTCTGTGACGAAAGAATGGTTCGTACGCGCCGCAATAGCTGTCGAAAGACTAGCACGGCTTCGCTTATCGGCAAAACGTATAGAGTTGTATTTTTATTCCGCTTTCGTTTTATATGTTTAATCACATGCACAGCTGTGGTGTATCATTTTATTTACTTATTTATCTTGTTTTCAAGAGATGAGATGTCACAGCCTAAAAAGGTTGATGAAAAGCTGCTGCCAGAGATAAGTCTTTTTCTTCTAGCGAAGTCTATTTTCATTACTGTCCCCGGAAATTCAATACACGTCGTGGTCAATTTTTCTTTGATATATAGGCGCCAAACGTATGCTGCCAAAGTATGTCGAGAATTCCGTGGGCGTCAGCACCGCACAATTCACCGGAAACCGGCAGTGGCCCGGCGTGCTAGCGGAAATAGAGGAATACACGGGGCGGCACACGAAGTTCAATCTATAACTGCAGCTGCACGACAGCAACTCAAAGTTCTCGATTCCTTCATTTTCTTCTGTGTTTAATACAATAAGATCAGCCAATAGGTTTTCTTTCTGTGAGCGCTTTGCTGAGGCCGAGGCAATGGGTGAAAGACCAGAAAGCAGGCAGAGTCAAGGCGACGTTTCTCACACACTGATTTTACTCTGGCTCTTCGTTTTACATAAGCCGATTTTTGCGACAGAATACGCCGCAGCATTTGGGGTCCACATCACAGCTCGTTACACAACATCCGAAAAGAATATTCGCTATATTTTAACACAAGTGTGAGGCTTTATTTATTTACTGAACATTTCTTCCTGCTGTTTTCCTGCAAAAATTACATCTACCCTAAATTCAGAAATGAAGGGATTCGCATTTAGTACGTGATGTAACGTTCACGAACGTGAACAATTTTTGCAGCTGGAAGTGAAAAAAATAACAGCTTTGCTCCGCAGTAAAAGATGATGAATAGCAAAACATCCATAAGTCCATTCGCGCTTCTGTTCATTCATGTGTTCATCCTTGCGACCATTCGTGCATCCATACATCCCTCCTTGCGTCCGTCTGTCTGTTCGTCCAGGAGCCAATTCGTGCGTACGCGCATTGGTTAATCCGCCCGTCCATCCGCCCGTCCATCGGTCCATCCATTCGCTGGTGCAGCCATTCATCCATGCGGCCGTCTGTTTCTCTCTCCATCCGTCTGTCCGTCTGTCTGTCTGTTCGTTCGGAAGTCGGTCTGTCTACCCGATTGTTCGTTCGTCCGTCCGAAAGTTTAGTAAACAATAAGTACCGTCATCTCGCACCTTTTCACCATATATTCATCTCATACATGTTCGGCCAACCAGCGGACATTCTAAGGATTAAACAAGAGGTGGCTACTACTACCAACACGGGACATACGACCCATGGCGTAAGTAGCTTCGCCCCTAAAAAAACACTGCTTTATCCACAAGGTTTATGATGTTAGAGGAGCTTCCTCGAAGGTGCACGGGGCGTTTTTTGATGAGATCATTTCTATCGGTTGGCTTGTTGACGAGGCGGCGCACGATGTGTACGTTGAAGACAGCGTTGTCGAGAACGTTCCTTGGCCGTCGCTGCACAGGGTTGGCCACGCCAATCGACACTTCAACCACTTGCCCTTTTACGTCATAACGAGTGCGGCCGTGGGTCAATTGCCTAATGCTCATAAATGGCAGACGTGGAGCTAACAGGTGTTCTTCAACGGGGTTGAGAGCAGGCAGGTGAGCGGGCTTCGGAGGATATCGGTACTCGTGCGTGACACACATCTCATCATGAGAATATGTCATGCGCAGTCATGCCTACGAAAGGACGACAACAATGTGGACATATTCACGAGAAGGTGAGTGCGCGGGCCTTGGAAATCTAACGTCCTGATTCGATGCGCACCATTCAGTGATCATTGTGGGATTCACTGGAGTGCGACGCCGTGAGCTGCAACCGAAGAAGTGTGCGCTGGCAACATTGGTGTACACGCCAGGCGCTGCCACTGGACCAGGCGTGAGCGTAAGGAGCTTGATGAGCAAGCTCCTAAAAGATAGGCTCGAAAGATTTCATGCCCGAATTTCAGCACTTCAAGATCTTCAAGCCTTTTTCTAATTTTATTTTAAGAGCCAAGATAAAATGACCGGCGCATTCAGCGTGAATTTAAGGCTCAGAAACTTTTTTCTCTCAATTAAGGAGACCTACCTGAATGTTTATTTTGCCAATTCACACATGAAAGTGTCGCTTGCTTCACGAAAAACTTAGTGAAGAAATGATTTGGTGCCCCCTTCCCCGCCCGCTAAAACCTCGTGAACAAGACCAAAACTACGAATGTTGTGGTGTAAGTTGAAACAGAAATTTCGTATTGGTGGCTGAATCTCACAATTTATAGAAGGGTTTACGATGTCCAGTAATCTGCAGAAACCTTTATATGCTACGACTTACTCTCACTACTTATTACTCTAACCTTTGAACGTTATACAGTCCGTATGAGCTATATTGAATGACGTTTCACTTCTCAGCTTCGTCTTGTTTCGAATATCTCGATTTGTCAAGTTGATACGAGAAGGTGCATAGTGCAACTGACTTGTGGACTTGTGGACTTGTGGGCGGCGTAGACTTGTGGACTTGTGGTCACTTGTGGACTTGTGGGCGGTGTAGACAACATACTAGTGAACAGGCGCACTTAAATTTTATCTTAAATTTGCACATGTACCACTTCCCGTGATTTAAAATGTTTGTTTGAACGCATAAAACCAGCGTTTACTGGTCGATTCCTCGCACTGCATGTGACCCAACTCGACAATGTGAACAAGAATAAGTATTTTGTTACTCAGACTCTATAGCCACGCCGCGCATTACGTTGACGTGCCTTCATGAGCACCAGAGAGCAACAGGCGAAAGACGCTGGCATGCCTCCGCTTCCACATAAAAAAAACGATGGCTAGAAAGAGGGGTCGTGTGGCTTGCTCACTATGTTACATAGAAATAATAAGTGAAATCCTAATAGAAGTTCAGCGTAGCTAGACGATTGCCATCTGAAATTGTTGTAGTCATCGGGGTAGTTAAGCAGCCGATTTGGCGCAAAGTTGACACCGATGGAAACCTTTGTCAGCAGCAGCTATTTTCGAAGCTGCCTTAGTGACTATCACAGATTAATATCATTATTTAACTACATCATTGTTTAAAACTAACGAAATTCACGTGCACATATGTACCAATCGCGCTATTGTGTTATGCACATTGCTGATAAACTATCATAATGTGTGTACTTCCCTTTATCTGTCATTTTTCAGTCTTGAAATTTTTGATGTTTGAAATTGTACATACCTCACCAGAATGTAAGGTAGCAGAGCGGTACTTGAAACTGGTCAACATTCCTATCTTTCTTCTCTCTCATGTTCCTCCCTTTTTTCACCTGAAGAATACACATAGTATCATGTGTGTTGTTTTTGTGCGGGGAGCGTGCGCAATGGTTACCGCATCGCTCCATCTCACTCCTTGTGAATCAATTGGGATCCAACTAATTTAATAATATAATTGATTTGGTGGGGTTTAACGTTCTAAAACCACCATATGATTATGAGAGACGCCGTTGTGGAGGCCTCTGGAAATTTTGACCACCTGGGGTTCTGTAACGTGCGCCCAAATCTGAGCACACGGGCCTACAACTTTTCCGCCTCCATCGGAAATGCAGCCGCCACAGCCGTAATTTATTAATCTAGGAACTTCAAGCGGGTCCTGATGTTTGTCATCATTGCTTTTGAATGTGCACTCAAGCTTCACGACAGAAATGTCAACAAAGAGCAGGAAACAAATGCCGCCGCTCCTAAGAACTCGGCCATAGAAATGGAGTATTTTATTTGGTTAAGCCGTTCTCATTTTAAATGGTCTCACTATGTAAAATAAATGTCAGCGTAATACGGACACTGCGTTAAACAGAAGTTGGTGCTATGACAAATCGATTTCTTCATGCCTTTTTTGTTCCTTCTATGGTTTCTTTTGCTTGTGCAAATTTAGTGGTGTTGATGTTCCGGCGCATGCGGCTGGCCAATCAAAAAAGCTTGCTTTATTGGGAGCATGTTTTGAAATTGTGCGAGTAGCATTACGACTAACCTTGGGTCAATGACACCACGTTAAAGCAGCGCGTAATAACGTAACAAAGCTACGCAGAATATCGTAGTTTGATTATGAAAGAATTGTCCAATTGCTTGAAACAAATCATTCTGTATCTGTGTAAACTTGATGGCTCAGTGCTGTTTGATAACATTCTTTTCAAAAGAAAAAAGTCACAGCTTTGCCGCAAAGGTGAAGCAATGAACGTGATAGAAAGAGATTGAAAAGACACGTGTTGAATGACCAGTAGATGAAAACGTGCCCCGTGTTTCTCACGCACAAATGACGTACGTAACGTACTCTCAGGTTGAGATAAACGCGAGTAAGCGTCTCACTTGTTACTTCGCTGTGTCTGAAAAGCTCGCTCTTTTCGCAAACGTAGACTGTGCAACAATTGCAGTTACCTTTGTGCGTCCAGTAACCAAAACAGAATCGTTCCGGTAAAAGCCCAACGCAAGCGAAGACGTACGATCCTTCTTACCACGAGATAAGTACGTGCAAGCAGTGTAGACTTCCTGCTCGTTAAAGGGCGAAGCGCGCGTGGGAGAGCGCGGCCGCTGCGTCGTGAAGATAGTTCCATGCGCTCTCAATGCGCCAACTTGCTAATAACGCTGAAAACGCGATAGTTCGCCCCTGAGATCCACGTCAGCAGTGGTAGGTGGTAGATATAGATAGATTGCTGTTTGAACGCTAAAGGACGTGCTCCTCGGTGCCTCAGTGATGAACGCCTCGCACTCACAACTCAGAGGACTCTAGTACAATTCCGCGTGCTGGAGCATTTTTCTGGATTTTTTTTGCATTTTCATATATATATATATATATATATATATATATATATATATATATAGAACTTGAAGGGAAGGCACGACAGGTCCGGGTATTTTCTATATTGAATGAACTTGCAGATAGCACATTTGAAAAGGAAATCGTATTTACTAACGTTTCGGCCGTGGCACGGCCTTCGTCAGAGGAAGTAGGCACTTACTTATACTGACGTACATACCTACTTACTCTGACGAAGGCCGTGCCACGGTCGAAACGTTAGTAAATACGATTGCCTTTTCAAATGTGATATCTGCAAGTTCATTCAATATATATATATATATATATATATATATAAATATATATATATATATATATATTAATGAGGTATAACAGACAGTAATGCCAAGGAATGTACAGGGGAAGTCATTAAAACCAATGGAATGTAAATAAGAAGAAAGAAAAGTGGATGAAAAAATTACCAACTGTGAGCAGGAATCGAACCTACGACCTTCGAATTACGCGTTCGATGCTCTAACCACTGAGCTATCACAGCGGCCCTCCCTCCATCCACTTTTTTGGGTTTATCTGTGAATTTAGAAGTAGGAGTGACAGTCATCTATAAGCCAAACAACGAGTGTGAAACACTCTTATGCGCATGTTTGGCGCCACGTAGCACGTGAACTTATTATGAGTGGGCAGCTGATTAATTGTCCCTCTTATACAACCTAAACGCACCAAGTCTGCCAGTACGAGACCCTCGTTCAATGAAATAAGGGAAAGAAGTGTATACCTAAGGGCTCGTTTTTCCGTGTTTTAACACAATATTAATGAGGTATAACAGACAGTAATGCCAAGGAATGTACAGGGGAAGTCATTAAAACCAATGGAATGTAAATAAGAAGAAAGAAAAGTCGTAGGTTCGATTCCTGCTCACAGTTGGTAATTTTTTCATCCACTTTTCTTTCTTCTTATTTACATTCCATTGGTTTTAATGACTTCCCCTGTACATTCCTTGGCATTACTGTCTGTTATACCTCATTAATATTGTGTTAAAACACGGAAAAACGAGCCCTTAGGTATACACTTCTTTCCCTTATATTATATATATATATATATATATATATATATATATATATATATATATATATATATATATATATATATATATATATATATATATATATATATATATATATTGTGAGTGACGGCGACGCTGACGCTAGCGGCAAAATCCAGCTGAGGGTGTCTGTATAAATGCTATGATAAAAAAACAGCCATACTGCCACGGAAAGTGCAGCAGGCATAGTAAAAGCTTCAAGAGTGACTTTTAGAGAGGGTGTTCTACATTCTTTCAGCTCCTATAATACACGAAAACTTCAGAGATGCTCACTACGCCATAAACCATCTGTTTGCGAAGTCGATAAGCACCCACTTCGCTATAATACACCAATTAGGGAGAAGGGGAGGGTGCCTGCTACACAACTACAAATATGTGCACTTTGATCATTCGGTATCTGATGAAGATGTAGAACTATGGCTAAGTTCTTCGTGGTGAGTTGGACGTAATAAATCAAGCAAGCGTTACGTAATTCGCATTGGGTGATGCATGATCAGTAATTTCACTTCGTAAGAGGCTATATAACGTATGTTTTTCTGAGAGAAAAAGAGAAAGGACTTACTTAGGTCCGGTATAAACAAGTCAATGGGGCCTGATGGGCTTCCTTGGAAACAACTACAAGTATTATTGCGAGTTCTCTACTCTAAGGAATTTGTTGCAAGTGTAGCGTATATTCTGTTGCTATTTATAGCATATACGTTATAATCTCTTCTAATTTTTCTCAAGTATTAGAACAATTCATAATCCATTATCGCCCTAGCGCGGAGAAGTGTGGTACCTCTGCCAGAGCTCTGAGACAATGTGAGCTCTTGGCGCTGAGGGTTATGTGAAAGGCAGGGAGCGACCCACTCGTTATTTTGTTTTGGAGTTTCCATTTGTGACACATGGCTTAATAATTCGCATTAAGTTATGTCTGTATTATATTTTACTTTTCAACTACGCCATCGAACATATGTTGAGTCATAAATATCGTAAGTGCGTCCATAAAAGAAAACCTTGGACGCACTCGGAGTGGTTTTGCTAATGTCTGACGGCGTCCTCAGCCGATACACTGTTACGTTGTCGCAAGCTGAATCTGGTGATCGAGAAAAAGTGCTGCTATGTGTAGTCGCAGCCACACTCGCAAGAGAGCCTAAGTTCTTTTTTGTCCGCCGTAGTGGTGAAGTGATTACGGTACTCAGGCTGCTATCCCGGAGGTCCTGGGTTCGATACTCGCCGTGGCGGTTGCTTTCTGATGGAGGCGAAATGGTAGAGCCCCGTTGCTGAGACGCATTCATGGTAATGAAGCTCCGCCGATTTCTACCGTCGAAGAGAACCCTATAGTTCTTTGACGAAGCCTTCTATGCTACTCTCGCCGTCATACACTACAATAATATAACATAGCTTGCTTGTTCAGAGAGGAGGTTGACTGCTGCCGAAGAATTTTTTTTCCTTCTTCCGCAATTCTGAGTCACACACGGATGTTACATGTCGTCGTGAGCATGTGTCACATTTTTCGTTTCCTCGGCAATCTCTTTCCATACCACGTTGTTTAAAACGTGGAAAATATTGCCCGGCCTTGGTAGAGCCTTAACCACATGCACGCTCTTTTTTCGTGACAGCGACAAACGACAGCAACGAGCGGCAAGATTTGCTGCCACGGAGGCCCATTCGTTGCCGCCGCTTGTCGCGTTGCGCGTTTCTCAAAACCTAGAAAAGATTGCTTGTCACTCGGAAGCCAGAGTCACCGTTTCCGGCAACATGACTGCGACCCTGGTCCTCGCTTCATTTGCAATTTGCTCTCAATGCTTGTTAGCCGCGCGTACTTCTAGGTATGCAAGGTGTCGATTTCCTTTTTTACATTTTCCATCTCACGCGGAGAGTAAGGGAGCGGCCGTAGTTTGTCTTAAATCTCGTTTTAATAGGTTTATTTTGATGTCTCGACGATAGAAGTGTGAGAACTTGGTCACTTCCTACAATGCAAATTTATCGTGCGAAGTGCGTCGTAGCCGTCGTAAAGTGCGCTTCTGGTCGGCCTGTCGCGGTAAACCGAATATTGCGAAAAATGAAGGTCGTGAGATGCTTTTGTGGCTTCTTTTTGTCATACAAGACAGTAATAAATTTAGGATGTTGTCATCGACCAACATTTACACTTCTATTTGCAATTTATGAACACGCATGCGATAGTTGTCATTCAAGTCACAACGACATTTTTAACCGACATGCGGTTGCAGCAAGTTTTTTTGCGGCTGCTTGTGAATGTCGTTAGGAAATCGCGTGAATGCGGTTTGTGCTTGAGAATATGCTTTCTCTCTGCTGAATTCCTTACGTCGTCACAGACTTCTGCACAGTGTTTCGTTGACTCGTTAAACAGGCATGAATAAGGCTGCCCCAGAAAACATTGTAGAGCTCCTGCTGATGACAAGACACGACGTCCTGCTGGTCATGGCATTTCTGGAGCTTCCTGAACAACTTCTCGTCATTTCGTGGACCCATATACCACCAGACTGTCCGGGCAGTGAAACTGATGTTCAAGGAAGCGCACGAAATTTGTAGCTTTTTCTAGATTTTGACGGTTATGTTCATTGCGTACCTTCTCATTTGCATTGTTGATGCCGCAGTGATCGTTTTCATACTTGTGTGTGTGGGGGGATGAGGGAGGAAGAAGACAACGAAGCTGTTGCTGCTTGGCAAGGTAGCTCTGTCTGCATTTATTGTTATTTTTGCTTATATTACGGCTCAGCACTGCTCAAGACGTCGGACGACTCGAAAAGGTACCTGCCGTATCGGCGACCGACGGGATCTGCGTAGCCCGCCGCGTCGAAAGTTGTTAGAAGAAACAAAACAAGCATCAGTGAGAGTGCCGCCATCACCTCCCAAGGTGTGACACCAGGTCAGAAGCACCAGCTGGTTTGCGCAAGCATACCTGACTGCAAGCGACAACACAGCATTGAATCAGAGGACGAATCAACTGTCGTTGGGGACCACAACGGTGCGAACCTCAGAGATCTAGACATGGACGAGGGTGGTTTCCGCCTTGGGGACATCGCAAAAACAGGACGGTGGGCATTCCTGTGTTAATTGCTCCAACATCCGAAGGAGCTAACTTGAGGCAAGTGAATCCTATTGACATATCCTTTTCAGACGCTATGTACATAATTGCGTACATTTGAGTTTTACGGTTTTACGAGAAAACAATCGAAAAATAAGGGTTTTCGATAACTTTGGTCGATTTATGTGTCCCTCGTTTGGCAACACTGAAGTTTGTATAGGCATCTGCCGGATAATAAAGAAATTACGACCATAAACAAACAACATGGCGGCGCACGCGACGGCTTCCGCAGGTGGGCTCCTTCGATGATTTCTCCTGCATTTATCAAAGGTCATGTGGCTCTAAAAAATATGGTAACCGTGTCTTATACACGAACATGTGCGTATCTGGAAATAATCAGCGTTACGGAAAAGACTGCATTGCCAGCGGAGCATTCAGTGCATGGTCACAATTGTGTACAGAGCGTCATAGTGGACGAAAAGAGGGCCACACACCAATTGCTGGCTAACCGCGTACGTCACTGCTATTTTTCAGATTTTATCGGCTTGCCTTGTGCGACTTTTTACAAAGAAGTGTCGCATCATGCAACCAAAAAAACAGCCGGCAGAGTACTAGAGAAGATTGCTTCCGGGAATGTGTCTGATATCGGTGAAAGCGACGATGAAGACGACATTCCACAGGAAGATGTTCCGCGGGAAAATTGTGACACGCCGAGTTCCACTAAAGACGAAGACGGGGGCGACAGGTCTCCATTGAAAGAAATACGTGTTGAAGACAACGTACCGAAGAACTTTCAGTGGAAAAAAATTGCCCGCAGCTTCCCTCGGGGGAACACTGAGGAGGATGCGGAGCATATAATTGGTTAACGGGGTGTTAAATTGCGACTTACTTGGGTCGATGGCTAAATTGGTTAACGTGGTTGTAGGAGGGGGTGTTAAACGTCGATCATTGTGTTTGTGGATTCGTTGAAATTCATTTCACCGTGACCTTGGACGTCGACGCGCCGTACAAACCAACCGACGAGCGGCAACTGAGCGAGCGAGCGCCGACCTTGAGTATATATACAGCGCGACGGCGCATGCACTGTAAGCTGTTGAATGTTCTCGAAGCGTGACGGCGCATGCGCGTCCACTGGAGAATCAGGAGAATTGTAGAATGTTCTCGAAGGGGTGAAGCGCGCGCGGCACAGATGCGCGCGTCAGCTGTCGAATGTTCGAGAAGGGGAAGAAGCGCAACGGCGCATGCGCGCGCGTCAGCTGCCGATGTTCTCGAAGCGCAACGGCGCATGCGCGCGCGTCAGCTGCCGATGTTCTCGAAGCGTGACGGCGCATGCGCGCTACATTATACAGCTAGCGAATATTCGTGAAGAGGAGAAGCGCACGCGGTGTGTAGAGGAGGAAGGGTGCACAGATGGTGGGGGAGTGAAGCGCGCGCGTTGTGTAGAGGAGGAAGGGATGCACAGATGGTGGAAGAAGGAGGAGGAAGCTTGCGGACGGCGCCGCACTACAAGCCTCGATTATTAGATGCTCCGCATCTAAAAGAAAGTTTTCGTGCCCCCATGAGACATCGACTTCAGCGGTCACAACGAGTGCCCACCGGAGGCGTATGAAACTTGTACGCCATACACGTACTTTTCGAGGTACGTGCCCGAGTCCATTTTCAGAGTAATGGAAGAAAACACGAATCAATATAGTGTGAAAACAACTCTGCATAATGTGAATACCACCGCCACTGAAATGAGAAAGCTGTTCGGTATGCATATCCTGATGGGCGTCGTTCACTTACCTCTGGTAAGGCTGTATTGGAACCCAATAATGAAGGTTCTTCTCATCAGCGAAACTATGACGGAGAAGCACTTTTTCAAGCTTCGAAATATTCTTCACATTTTTCAAGAAGATTCTGGATTTGACAGTGAAGATCGCCTGAGGAAAGTGCGTCCATTTCTGGAGCTCATACGAAAGCGATGCTTGGAGATGGCTCTTGAACAGGAATGCTCAGTCGACGAGCAAATGACCCCTTTTAAATGCCAGCTTTCCATGAAGCAGTATGAGAAAGGTAAGCCATCTCCCTGGGGCATAAAATTGTTTGCTCTGTGAGGTAGCAGTGGTTTACTCTACGACTTTGCAATACACAAGGGAGAAAACACGATTCCCGCCGACCTGAAGAAAGAATACGGTCTCTGTTCTGGTGTTGTCTTGCATCTATCTAAAAGAATTTCTTATGGATGCAATTACCAACTTCACTTTGTTAACTACTTCACATCAGTGCCTCTACTTCGCCAGCTACGAGAGAACAGAATTTTCGCAGCTGGAACTGTGTGAAAAAACAGGCTGGGAAAGTGCTCTCTTGAATCCAAAAAGGTGATCAACAAAAAGCAGCGGGGATACTCTGCTGAATACGTCACAAGTGATGATGTTGTAGTAGTGATCTGGAAAAACATCAATGATGTGTCGGTCGCGTCCAACTTTGTTGGCATTGGTGATGAAGAGGATGTCAGGAGGTGGGACAAAACTAAGCGTGAACACATATTAGTTAAGCAGCCGGAGGTCATCGCCAAGTACAATCGAAGTATGGGAGGCGTGGACAAGATGGACTTTCTCTTGAGCTTGTACCGCACCAAGATCAGGTTGAAGAAATGGACGCTGAGGGCGATATTCCATTTTGTAGACCTAGCTGTCTGTAATGCTTGGATGGAGTATTTGCGTGAGAATGCACACACACACGGCGATCAAAGCTGCTTCATCTTCTGCACTTTTGTCTGCAAATCGCTGAGGCTCTCATTAGCAGCGTACCAAACACAAGAAAGCGTGGAAAGCCTTCCTACGAAGTCCAACCGGCGGATGTTTCTGAGGAGAGGAAAGCCCGCCTTCGACGGCCTTGCTCAGATGCACGCTACGATGGAACGGATCATTGGCCAGAAGCTCGGGACCAAACGCTTCCTTCTAGATGCAAGTATGAAGGTTGCAATGGAAGATCAAGAGTTTTTCGCAAGAAAGGTGAAGTGCTGCTCTTCATGACCAAGGATCATAACTGCTACTACAAATTTCACACTTGAAAGACTTTTTGCTGTTTCTTAACCTCTATGATACCATGCACACAATTGTGTACATGACTGTGAAAAATAAACTGCGCTTGTACTTTTGTCGGAAGCCTTCAGTTCATCTTATTTGGTCAAATATAGAGAGTTGAAACACAAAAAACATTTTTAGATGGAAATAGCTAGGGGCGTTTGAAAGAGCTATACTCGGAAATTGAAACGATTCTCGGTGGAGCCCCAGTTAAGCGCCATTTCACAGCACAGGGAGCCCTGCTGTTGGATATAGAGACAGAAAACCAAGCTAATATGCTTTTGGAGATTAACACTATCTGCGGCCTTGCCATATCTGCCAGCGTACCACACAGCTACATGAAAAATACATGCATTATAAAAGGAGTCCCAAGATGGTACTTCGACAAAGAGCTGTTAACCTACCTGAGACCTCAGGGAGGATACCACGCAAGAAGAATCATACGACGGGTGCAAACCTCATCCTCCGAGTGGGAATCAAGGCGTACTGACTCTGTGGTTCTCAAAATCGCTCCCGATTCGGAACGTCGAGAGAAGATCAACCTTGGCTTCACCAGACACGAGCTTGTAGACTACGTGGAGACGCCACCACGCTGTTTTGAATGTCAGCGTTTTAAACATGTTGCTAAGCATTGTCGTGGGGAACAAAGGTGTAAGTGCTGTGGGGGGCCTCATGACTTTAAGACGTGTACAAGTAAAGAAAAACATATGTGTGCAAACTGTGGCGGTGACCACCCAGCTAGCTACGGCCGATGTCCAGCACGAACAGCTGCGCAGCAAAAAAATATGACGTTTGTCCTCGGCCCGAAGACTGTGAACGAACCATCGCTCACAAAGAAGACGTCCGGCGCGCCACAACATGGCGGTTTGGAGATCGAGTACGCAGGAAATTTTCCGCGCCTAAATCCGACAAGAGATGGTACTGAGTCGACGCAAGTTCATAACGCTGATGACAAATGTATCAAGAAAGAGTCCACCAAGCGCCCCTACACTGACGCACTGAGCCCACCTCAAGTACCATCTGAAAGCAAACAGCAAGAAAACCTCGAGCACGCTATTCGCACTCTAGTCGCCGCACTACGTTCACACGTCGCTAAGATGCCTGCAAGTTTATCGAAGGACATGTTGGAAGCAGTCCCGGCTCTAGAGTCAGTGTTGCTTTGCTCTGCTTCCCCTGTCCTTCCTCATTTATTCCTCCTCCTCCTTGCTCTGCTTCCACATACACACAGTAGAATAATGGCATTGTCTCGCCCACCTGGTCTATTTCGTCCTTCAAAAGTGCCCTTAATAATGCAATGAAACTGCGCCGGTCTTCTAAAACGTCCGTGCGAACTCATCCTTTTCCTGCGCGACATTGCAGTACCAATTCTAGCCCTCTCCGAAGCCGGTCTACCAAATGCAAGGACGCTCCCAGGGTGCACCCGACACGGCAACCAGAGCATAACGTCGTTTGCAAATGGAAGCGCAATGATATACATAAGGCGGAAAATACATCACGTCGCCTTACCAGTGCAATACCTCTGTTCCAACTCAGTGGAAGTCGCTGCTGTGCAAGTGTGCCTGGGAAACCGAAACCTAAGTGTGGTATTGGTGTACATAAGACCACGAAAAAAGGTCTCCATGGAGACTTTCCCAAAGAACCTTTGCACTTGATTTCCCGCTCCTCGAATAATCTGTGGTGATTTTAACGCGCACCATCCACTCTGGGGAGATAAGAGTGTAGATTCTCGAGGCAAGGAACTTCTAGCAGCTTCGGATGCTGCCGACGTATGGGAGGCGAACAATGGCAAACCTACAATTTTCAGGCCACCAGATTCATGGAGTGCAATAGAACTTGTACTTGACTCCACGGACCTTCTGGTATCATCGGCCACGGCTCCAAACAGGATGGGCAGCGACCATTTCCCCATCATCACCGATCTCCTGGGATTTCAAACTGCTGGTCGACAATTCTGCAATGTAACACGCTGGGACACCTACAGAGAAGCGTTGGACAAATCCACTGGTGAGCTGTTTGCAGATACGTTGCAAAGCAAGCGAGCGGCAACTTCGTTGCTGAAACTGCCCCGACCATTTTCCTGCTCCTGACTTGAAATTGAAGAACCTCTGCGCAGCACGTAGACGAGCGGAGCGGAAACTAATAAGAACAAAAGGAAATCCGTCTGCGAAATTCGATAATAAGAGGATAAACGCTGCGACTTGTCGCCTTACAAAAAAAATTAAGATGAAATGAATAGGCCACTTTCTGTGAGAGTTTATCAACGTTTATGCACTTGACAAGGTAATGGGCAGTAATAAATAGTCTTTCTGGGAAGATCCGCTCACACAGGCCATTCGAAGCACTCGCTTTGAAACAAGGGATAGATTTGCAAACCCTTGCAGAGGATTTCGCAGACGTGTACACATCTGGCAAATCAGCAGGAGTGGCGATTCCTCTGTCATATCAGTTTTTTTCACACGATGGATACGATGTCCACCTTTCGAGAGCTGGATATGGCACTTAGCAAATTAAGACGCTGTGCCGTGGGTCCCGATTTGATCAGCAAACAAATGCTGACAAATCTGCCATATGAGCGAAAAAGGGCCCTTTTGGACAAATTTAATCATGTCTGGAGCACGGAAGAGATCCCACTTGTTTAGAGGACAGCATAGGTGGTGCCAGTCCTAAAGTCCAGAAAGAATTCTGCGAGCCTCGCATCATATCGACCGGTATCTTTTACATCATGCGTATCTGAGTTGATGGAAATAATAATATGTACAAGATTAACTTACTACATTGAACATGGAAGACGATGGCCATCGTGTATGACCGGATTTCGTCCGCGACTGAGGGCCCAGGACAGTGTTTTGGACCTATTAAGCCACACCGAGCACCACCACGTCAGCGGACTTTCGACACTTGTCGTCTTCATCGACGTTGCCAAGGCATATGATTGTGTGCTTTAGGCAGGCATCGTGAACGGGCTCCAAGCCATGGGTGTGTCAGGAAATGCTCTTCGGTTGATACATGAATTTCTCAGAGACCGCAGTATCTGTGTCAAGCTTGGAAATGTAACGAGCGAAGAGAGTATTACGTGACACCAATGGATGATGAATGTATGTGACTGGTGCAAACTTGATAATCATGAGATGCGTGTCATGTGAGAACATGACTACATGCCACAGTCAAGGCTCCAATACTTTTCCACGTGGCGCTGTGCGTGTGCTCGCCGGCTTTCGTGTCGTCGCGTCAGGCCGGCGTGTTGTCACGCCAGGTGCCGGTCATGCCATATACTCGCAAGCGAGCGTCGCGCGGCGTTGCTTTGACGCAAGCACGTTTCAGCGCGTCCGGCGTCGCTCCGTCACGAAACGACGAAGACGCTGTGTTGTCTGGGAACGAAATGCCGCATGTCGCATTTCGCGCCGGTGGCCGTCAGGCCGCTCCGACGGACGCCTGTCGGGCCTGGCGTTAGACTATGGAGTGCTCGCATTTTGCTAACGTAGCGTCGCTGTGCCTAGAGTGCGCGCGCGTGAACGCTACATATTGGGCCACTCATGATGCGCTCATGGCCGTTTCGCTTACTCCTCATTTACCAAGTTTGGTGTTACCTGACGTCAATGGATGACGAAATATATGACTGGTCCTAGCATGATAATCCTGACACGCGTGTTATGTAAGAACATGACAACATACCACATTAATAGCGTGCTCGCGTCTGTTTTGCTAGCTACAGTTATTCAAAATTGTTATCACGTGGTGTGAATAGATGACAAAGGTGAACGACACACGCAAACCTGATAATCATGTCACAGAAGCCATGTACGGCATTATTTACCTCCACCTGGTATCGTTTCGCTGATTTTAAACTGACATATATAAACATTTCTCATTCGTGCTTCGAACATCATCAGTTCCCACTGTACGTGGGATGTGCCATTTTTTATGGGCTTGCTTGGCAAGCACTTATGCTCGCGCCCAGCCCGGTTGCGTCCATTGGTGTGTATACCAGTGTTGCCAGTGTACAACTCTACTGTCGTCACTCATGGTCGCCACGCCGTTCGCCTCTCCAGATTCCAACTACGCTTACTAAATGGCGCACCGCCACCCAAAACCTTAGTGTTCGACGGCGCACGTTCTCGCTTCCTCGTGACTACGTCTACCTTTTTCCCGTCACGTCGTAGCAACCGCAGCCCGTTGCAAGTTCCAACGAGGACTGTTGCGCATGGCTACCGATATCCTCTCAAGCCTCCTCACCTGCCTGCACTGAGTCCCCTTGAACAAGACATGATAGCTCCACGTCTGACATTTATTAGTGCTAGCATTTGACTCGCTGCAGTGGTGAATATTGCATAATAGGCCAAGTGGTTAACTTGCTGACCGACGTTACCAACACTGTACAGTGCTAGCTCCGGAACGTGCCCGATAATGTTGCTTTAAACGTGCACATCATTTGCCGGCTCGTTAACAGGCCTCCACACATGGTATCGCCAAAAACGCCTATGCACCTCTGAGCGAAAATCCTCTAACGTCGATTACTTTGTGGATACAGGGAAGATATCTGACAATAACCCCGCTTGTCGATTTCATTGTTTTTCTTGTCATGAATGGTTTCACGCTACATGTTTAATAGAGGTATGCTTCAACAATCATATTGTACACTACCAGGAGAGAAAGGAACCCGCTGCCCACAAGGACTGTCTTGGTTTTATAATTGTAGCGTCCACTCTAAGGCAAAAGCGGTTTAAAAGGGCGTGTGGTTCATCCTTTTGGAGACTAATGAAGCTGCCACAACCATTATTCTCCTTAAGGACAAACAGCACCGGGTCTAAGAGTTAGTCCTCACAGACGAGCTCGAGGAACTAACATTTAGTCCTCACATTTACACCTTAGTGGGTAACCGTTAGTCCCCCAGTTCACCTCAAAGAAATAACATTTAGTCCTCATATTTGCACCTTATAGAGCGACTGCTAATCCTCACATTTACACCTTACCGGGCAACCGTTAGTCCTCACAGTTGCACGTTGCCGGACGAATGGCTGATCTACTCAATACTTCAATCGGATAGACTTTTTGTACCCAGTTCACACATTGTATTTTTTGTTTATTTTCCGCCAGGTCTGAAACTTTTTTCGCATAATTTTCTGCGTAGTGAGCAACAAATTGCGCAGAAAAGAACACGCGAAAAAGTAGCCTGCCAACTATGTGTGACTGCTTCCGCAGTCACGGCAACAACGAAAGACCAAAGTGAGATATCTAAATCTTTTATTTTTCTACATACACATGAAGTTTCTTCATTCTTTTAGGTGACTTCATGGTGAAGCGTACAAGCCCAGTCTCGTTGTCAAATCTTGTTCACTCATTGGGGAGTTCCTCCGACTGAAGCGATAGATGACAGGCACTGAAGGCGCCAGCGCACACAGCCTTCTGCCTGTTGTGTTCCCACGGCTGCACGTACAATAATATAGTAAAATTATTTAGGCACACGTAACAGAAGGTGAAAATGCATGCATATGACAAGTACGTGCACGTTAATATAAAAACAAGTGTTAAAATGACACACAAACATCTTTACGAGATTAAAGAGATGAACCACAGGCATCGCAGACGCCAGCGCACACAGTCTTCAGTACGGTGTGTGCCCAGGGCTGCACAATTAGTATGTAAAAGAGTGAGTTACACGTGACAGAGGAAGAATACAAATGCACATCAGAAATACATGCAAGAAGAAATGAAAGCATACGTGAGATATGACATGCTAATAACTTCACCTTGATGTCAGACATCCTCAAAGACTCATTTCAATCCCCGTAGCACAACAGCTTAGGAGCGGCGGCCGCAGCCACAACTTCGCGACTCACCGTGCCGCTCATAAGTCAGTGAGTCCTAACCGAGCGACGTCGTTCAGCTCCAGCAAGCGAACGTGAGACCTAACACGGCACTGCACGCGGAGTGTGGTGGTGGTAAAAAACATTTACTTCAGAAAAAGTCTACTAGAGAGTGCCGACGGCGGAGTGTCTGCCGTCAGCGAACTTCGAACAGGAGCGCGAGCGCACGCTTGGCCGCCACCACGAGCAGCGCTGAGCTGGTTTGGAGCTAGCGCCGAAGAAATCGACGGTAATGCAACCCTTTGCCACAAACTCGAGTGAGTGGAGCGCGCAAACGCGAGCCCGACGCCGCGGCCAACGGACGGCGCCGAGCTGCTTGCGACCGACTGATGGGAAAGCCACTTGTAATGGCGACCAATTTTCAGTGAGTTCTGACGCTATAGAGAAAGCTCCGCAAGCCTGTGCTTGTGCACTTACAGCGCGTGACACGCTACAACCAAGCTCTCTACGAGAACCCGAAGTGTTTTTTCGACGAATCCCAATACAGCTACAAGGTCTCAGTGCAATATCGTCCGCTCATAGCTCATCGCAGCGGTAAAGACAGGTGAGCGCTCGATGAGTGAGCGTACGGGAGGCCGATGGCATTGGCAGCCAAATTCCAGGTGGTCGCAAAGCACAGGCGAACTGCAGACGCCGAAGCTGACCTTCGCGACGCATTTCGTGCGTGCGATATCCAACAAGACCGAGGCCGTTGCTGGCAAGCGCGATCCGTATCGCACATGCGACAAGTAGAGTAGAATAAAGAATGATAACCTACTTGCCTTAGAATCCAGCACTGTTTTTCTGCCTGTAGTTGTACTGAAGTATATATCTGATAGGCCTGTTATCTTCTCGGCCGCCATATTGGCCTTCCCAACTGTGGCTGTTGTGTGTTGGTCGTGACTATCTTGAAGCCACAGATATACAGCGTGGCGTGGGGACGTGTCGATACTTCTTCAGACTTCATGAGTGCAGTGATACGCAAAAGCAGCAGCCCACGCTAATTAAAGCATACCCACAAGCACCACGTCGTAATTCTTAGATCGTCGAATGCAGGCGGCCGTCGACGAGCACTCCGAGCGCGACGCAACGCGAACCGCCGCCGGCAAAATACGGGGAAAGACTGAGCCAGCAGAGGAGGAGAAGGAGGACTGGTCACCTTGGCAACGCTTTTCGCGCTACCTGCAATCCCCGGGCGGTTCATCCCTTTGGAGCGCGTTTGGAGACTAAGAGGTCTCGCGTGGCCCGCTTCCCTCTGTGGTTGCTCCTCAACGGTCTATGCGTTCATCGAGCGCACGTTTTGGGATCCGTTACTCCTTTTTCGGGTAATTTTGCCCTAGAGTGTATGCACCAACTTACATACTCATTTACCCGACTTAATTTTTGTCATCTACTCTACCAACTTCTTCAGCGATTGGCCATGCGAGGTGCCCCGTGTAGATAACTATTAAAATAGCTGCTTGTTTACCACTGCTACCGGAAACAAGCTATGCTGGTACACTAGGGAACACCCTGGTTTATCTACGTGGATTCGTCGTGATGTATTTCGTGTGGATACAACAGATGACAGAATAACAAAATTCAAAGGTGCACATGGCATCTATTGCAAAAAATTGATTTAAATGGCATTTTTTACGTCGCGCGTGTGCAACAGAACCCTTAAAAAACAGAAACAGCGCTCTTATTTCTATAGTTTGCTAAAAAAAGAAGAATTTAGGTTATCCTTTGTCCTAGTTATTCAACGATATGAGTTGCGATCCTGCGTTCCGAAACCCGGACACGCCATTGGCTGACCTTGTGGGAGTGAGCCGATCATCGCGCCACCTGGGAGCGACCATACTGCATCGCCATTGGGGCGTGCGCTCTTTTTTTAGGCTGCTCTACGCCGCGCGCAACACTGCCGTTGTCGCCTTAATAAATGGCCTTAGCTTGCAGTGCGCCCGCCGCCTCTGTCAGCTGTTTTCACTCTGCAAAGGCGTAATCAAAGCCGGGTCAAAGCCTCAAGGTTTATTTTGTTGAAATCGTGCTTGCAATTTCAAGCTACGGTGGTTTTAATGATGCGCCCTGACTATTTCTATTACTCCTTGTTTTCTCGTTTCAAAATGTGCGCTTGAGATCAATTGCTTACGGGATGTTTGAAGAATCCTTTTAACTGTTCTGATCTGCGGTTCTGCACTGCTCGGCGGTTTCAATTGTTCTACTCTGTGGTAGTGATGGCCGGTCAAACAAGACACAGGTACGGTTATGTGCAAACCAAAGCACAACAGTACCGATCAGTATTTACCACGAATCGGTCGCTTTGTTTTGCACGCAGCACTCAGATTTCACTAATCGCGAAATCAATGAGACCGGCTGGGATACCGTATAGTTATGAACGCCCGTCGACAAGAAAGTGAGAACATTAAACATTGCTATTTACTTGCAACTTGCACTGCAAGCGTTCTTCTCTTTTCACGTGCGATGTTCGTGGAATCTTTCTAATGACACCGGCGTTTGCTGCTCGGGCAACGTCGGCTGCTGCCGTCGACAGACTTACAGGTTGGATCCACCCGGATCAACGCTGCATCGCGCTTGCATCACGCCTTGCCGCTCACTATTTTGCTGAAAGGTAAACATTGTGGGCTCGCCACATGAATCCTATAAACTACTGACTTCTCTGCACCGTCCATTACGCTGTGCTAGTTTTGTACTACACGAACATGCCGCTTATAGCAACGTTACTTGCAGCACAATGTGGAAAACATGAAAAAAGACACAGCATCAAAATAACAAGCAGCTCTTCTGTCCTTTATCACTTCTCCACCACTGTGACAAAGTAACATGTTAAGCACCCTCAGGCACCAACTCACCTAAGAACAAGTTCTAGGCGCTGCCATGCTGTTTGGCAGAAGGCGACAGCGCTCACAATCTTGCTGAACGCAAAAACACAAAATATTGCGTTTTCGAGTTGTTGTCACGAAATGGCGCTACAATCTAAGCACTTCCGCCGTTTCAGCCAATGCTGTGTTCCTTTTTAGATAATTGGAGCCTGTGGGAAGTTTCTCAACTCGTACGATTGAATAACTGTGATCATATCTCGGTGTAGGAACTTCGTGTTCACCAACCTAGCAGACTACGTTCACATTCTTCGTCACAGCTCCTCGTGAGCTGCCGCTCACTCGATGACACGAATCCATCTGTTCTTCTATTTCGTTGTTCTATTAAAGAACATTTCTGTCACAAGAGCCGTCTCTTGTCCCTGCAGGACAGCTTCGTAGCCGGTGGTCCTTGAGGTCGAGCACATGGGGCCGCAAACCCCACGTGATCTTTGCAATGACGCCAACCTCATCGGTTCAAGTTGTCGCACTATAACCGTTGAACCTTTAGCGAGAAACTGCCGGCTGTCAGCTGAACTGTGGAATGCTTACTACGACGACGCAAGTGCTTCCATTCGCAAATAGATTACATTGTCCAAGAAGGAGAAGGTATTATACGGGAGCGAGCGCTCTCGTAGTCATAGGCCAGCGTTTTAATCGCCCTAACCAACACGATGCATGGTCAGTTAACGAAGATGGATGACAACATACGAAATGAAACGCCCAACAGAAATGACAGAAATGACAGAAATGATCGGCGCGAGAAGTTATGGGGACAAGATTTGACGTCACGCTAACGTCAAAGCTTCGTTTTGCAATTCAGATCAACCATGCGTTCTAAGCCTCACGCCCAACGACGAGCCAAGCCCTCTTCGCTGTCAGGGCGCCACGGCCGCAACAAGAACTGAAGAGGTTCTACGGTAGTCGACAACAGTGATATCTATTTGCATGCAGATCTCGACAGTCTTGCACAAAAACAACGACATCAGCGCTTGTAAAGGGTTCAAATGCTCTAGCACGCTTGTCACTGAACCAGCCACTGCAGTTATATCCGGACTTCAAGCATCTGAAGAGTTCTGTGAAAATGCAGCAGGTATCCTGAAGAAATGTTTCCGGAATGACACGGTTATTGTACAGAAACATCTTCGAAGCCTATTATATCTACGGCCAGCTTTGTCGCCTTGAAGCAGCATCAAAATTCCAGAACTCTATGTCGAAGTACAGGTCCATCTGAAAAGTCTCAAAACGCTTGGAACGAACCTTTACACCTACTGCTTTATGTTATAGGAGATTTTCTTGAGAGTTATGCCATCAGGCTTGGCGCTAAAATATCACGAACTCAACACAAGTATGACAACGATAACTACGGCTTCAACAATGCAAATGAGAAGGGGCGCAATGAACAGAACTATCAAAATCTAGAAAGAGCTGCAGAATTTTGTGCGCTTCCTTGAACATTAGCTTCACTTCCCGGAAAGTCTGGAGGTATATGGGTCCCCGAAGAGACCAGAAGTTGGCCAGGAAGATGCAGAGATATCAGGACCAGCAGGACGTCGTATCTTGTCATCAACAGGAGTTCTACAAAGTTTTCTGGGACAGCCTAATTTATGCCTGTTTTACAAGTCAATGAACCACTGTGCAGAAGTCTGTGACGACGTAAGGAATTCAACAGAGAGAAAGCAGATTATTAAGCCCGAACCGTATTCACGCGATTTCCTAACGACATTCACAAGCGGCCGCAACAAACTTGCTGCAACGGCGTGTCGGTTACGAACTCTCATTGTGACTTTAATGACTACATTCGCGTGCATGCCCGTAAATTGCGAATAGAAGTTTACATGTTGGTCGAAGACAACATGCCAGATTTATTACTGTTTTGTATGACATAAGGAAGCCACAAAAGCATTTCACGAGCTCCTTTTTGGAATGTTTTCTTTACCGCTACAGGCTGCCCAGAAGCGTACTTTGCGACGGCTACGACGCACTTTGCACGATGACTGTGCATTGTAGCAAGTGACGAAAGTTTCACACGCTACCGTCGAGACATGAAAACAAACCTTTGATAATGAGATTTAAGACAAACTACGGCCACTCTCTCGATTTCCGCGTGAGATGAGAATGTAAAAAAAAGTAATCGACACATTGCATACCTAGAAGTACGCGCATCAAACAAGCATTGAGAGCAAGTTGCAAATAAAGCGAGGACAAGGGGCGCAGCCATGTTGCCGGAAATCGCGACGCTGGCTTCCGTGTGACAAAGCGATCTTTTCTAGTTTTTGTGAAACGCGTAACGCGACTAGCAGCGGCGACGGATGGGCCTCCGTGACAGCAAATCTTGTCACTCGTTACTGTCGTTTGTCGCTTTCACGAGGAAATAGCGTGCATGCGATTAAGGGTTTACCAAGACAGGGCGATATTTTCCACGTTTTAAACAACGTGATATGGAAAGAGATTGCCGAGGAAACGAAAAACTTGACAGATGCTCACGATGACATGTAACATCTATTTGTGACTCGGACTTCCGGAAGAAGGCAAAAAAAATTCTGCGCCAGCAGTCAACCTCCTCTCTGAACAAGGAAGCTATGTTATATTATTGTAGGTTTATGACGGAAAGACTAGAATGGAAGGCTTCGTCAAAGAACTACAGGGTTCTCTGCGACGGTAGTAGTCGGCGGAACTTCATGCGCATGAAAGTGTCTCAGCAACAAGGCTCTACTATTTCACCTCCATCAAAAAGCAACCGCCACGGCGAGAATCGAACCCAGGATTTCCGGGACAGCAACTTGAGTATCATAACCTCTTCGCCACTATGGAGGAGGAGGAAGCAACAGAAGGGAGAAGGCAGGGAGGTTACCCAGAAAGACATCCGGTTGGCTACCCTACACTTGGGGATTAGGGAAGGGGACAAGAAAGACGAGAAAGATGGAAGAGAGGGAAAAGAAAAAAAGGGTGGGGGAGAGACTGACAGTAATTTCACCACAGCGTGAACTCTACCACATGTCAGAGGCGTTCGCACAAGCCTGTCTCTCTCAGGAAACACAGCAGGGCTTTCACTGCCTTGTGGGCTGTCGAAGCATGTGGAGGTTGCTGTAATCGCACCTGCACAGAAAGAGGCCGATCATCCAGTCGTCGCATTGCGTTGGCAAGTACTTGTCTATCTGAGGCGAAACGAGGACAATGGCACAGCAGGTGGTCTATATTTTCGTCGGTGCCGCAAATATCGCACGCTGCACTGTCGGCAATTCCATATAACGTGGTATAAGCTTTCGTGAAGGCAACTCCCAGCCAAAGGCGATAGAGAAGCGAAACTTCACGTCCATGTAGGCCGGGTGGAGGCCGGAGTTGTAGTGAAGGGTCGAGCTCGTGCAGTCTTGTTCGTCGTATGCTTAGTGTAATCCACTCAGTCATTGTGAGACTGCGGGCCAGTTGACGAATCTGCCTCACCGCATCCGCTCTTGAAAGCGGAATCGGAACACTGTGTGCTTCTTTATGTGACGTGCGAGCACCATGACCTGCAGAATCATTGCTGCCTATACCACAATGCCCAGGTAACCACTGAAAGGCGATGTCGTGGCCTTTTTGTATTAAAAGGTGGTGAAGTTTCACGGTTTGGTAGGTCAACTGGTCGTGGCATCCGCGTCAGAGAACTGATATCAGGCACTGTAACGCTGGTTTTGAGTCAAAAAACACAGTTCATTTACTTAGTCTTTCTTCTGAATTGATGAGTTCCAGTGCATTTCGCAGAGCCTCGAGTTCTGTCGTCATTGACGTTGTCACATGTGAAGTCTTAAAACACCGAGTTACCCCTTGTGATGGTATAACCACTGCTCCACCTGAACTAGACGGCGTAGTACAGCCATCCGTGTAAATGTGCATGTCGTTACTGTAGTTTTGTTTCAGTAGGAATAGGCTCAGTTGTTTCTGGGCTTGTGTCAGTAAGTCCAGTTTTCTCCTCATTCCTGGAATCGTTAAGTGAACTCGCGGCCGGCTCAAGCTCCAAGGAGGAAGCAGTGGCTTTGATGCAGGTGCGTACGTCTCAGTAAACGATGAACGATACTTGTAGACAGTAGTGCTGTATGTCTTGCGGGGCCTTTCAGCAGATAGGCTCGCCAGGTGGTGAGAAGGGGCCCTGGCATATTGCCTGAGGTGCATGCGCATTGTCTCGGTAATAATATGCGTCTTTATTGAGTGATCTTGAGCGATGGCAATGGTTTCAGCCATTGAAGCACTGCGGGGTAATCCAAGGCATATCTTAAGTGCTCGGGCTTGAATTCTCTGAATGGCGCGCAGGTTGGTCTTGCCGGTGTTAGATAATGCAGGTAAGCTGTACCGCAAGAATCCGATAAACAGCACTCTGTACAGTTGTAGCATTGATGGTATGGGCACTCCCCAATTCTTTCCTGCAAGGAATTTTAACATGTGGTTTGTTGCAATCAGCCGCTTCTTCACATAGTACACGTGTGGAGTCCACGACAGGTTTCTGTCTATTATGACTCCCAAGCACCTGTGGCTTCTGCTGAACTATATGCATTCTTCATTAATCGATATGCTGTAAGCAGACACAGGTTTCCGCGTGAACGCTACCACTGCACATTTTCCGCAGGACACCTCGAGGCCTTGATTACGAAGGTAGCATGACGTCGTTGTAGCAGCCTTTTGAAGGCGGGCGCGAAGCTGAGGCCTTGTCACACCTGATGTCGATAAGCAGATGTCATCAGCGTAGACAGAAAGTTCTACAGTGCTATGTAGCTGCTCGACTAGACCAATGAGAGTTAGGTTTAAAAGTGGAGGGCTTAGCACTCCTCCCTGAGGAACTCCTCGGCTGCTGTAATAATCAGGTGTTGGGCCATACGCTGTCATCACGTAAACTGATCTCAGCTGTAAGTAGCTGTACACCCACATATATATCTTGCCACCAAGACCTACTGTTTCCAAAGCACTAAGAATGGCTTCATGGGTGGCATTGTCGTAAGCCCCCTTAACGTCTAGACACAGGGCGGCGCACAGTCTCTTACAGGCTTTCTGGTTTTGAACTTATGTCACCAGATCAACAACATTGTCGATTGACGAATGGCCACGCCTGAATACGGTCATGGATAGTGGATAGATTTCGTAGTGCTCTAAATACTACTCCATTCGTGTTAGAATAATTCGTTCCATCGTTTTTCCCACACAACTGGCAAGTGCGATAGGACGGTATGAGGCAATATCCAAAGGAGATTTACCAGCCTTTAGAAGAGGAATGAGGCGACTTGACTTTCATGCCTGGGGAACCGTACCAGTGGCGTGGCAAATGTACGAATGCAAGAAGCAGCATTTCTCGGCGGCATGGAGGGCTGCGCTGATTGCCCCTTCAGGCCAAATTCTCTGAGCCTCCAGCAAGTCCAATGGGGCCCCACCTCGAGAACTTAACTAATAATTACATCTCATTAGCAAATTGCGGAGTTGGTCTTCAAAAGCACCACCCTTAAGCTTCGCCATGAATCTCCTTTGGCAGCCGACATTCACTTTTTGTCGGTGACAGAGAGTGATTCCCATTCACAGAAATTGAAAAAAGGGCTCCCTTGATAGTTACCACGTGGGCAGTAGAAGAAGCCGGCCCACGTCTTATTCGGTAATCTACCATCTAAGGCCAGATACGCGGCCGCACATTCCGCACAGTTCCTTCCTGAAGAGGCGGAGACAGATGCACAGACCAGTCGTCCAATCGTTCAGAACTTGCTAGAGATGACTCTCCAAGCGACAGCAAACTTTTTGAAGAGTCTGACATTGATTAGATCAAAGACCTTCACATGGAATGCGAGAACTCCTATTGGACTGGTTTTGAATGAAGATGTTTCGCATGCTTTCAGAGCTGCTTCAATAACGTGAAGGTTGTTCAATATTGCTAAGTTGCAGCAGCAGAATTCGCGTCATCGAATAGCGAGGGAACTTGACCGGTTGACACTGTCCCCACTAGGAAATCTACACAACGCATGACCTACTGCAAGACGCACAGGTGACCAAATCTGGTGCAGAAAGTACCGTTAGCAGATCTACTATTTCGTGCCCTGCTATCAAGAAAGTAGTTGGATAAAGGCCCACGCTTCAGAAAAAAACTGGCAAGCTTTCTGAAACAGTCAGGGCCGCCCACCAGAAGTATTCTTAGGAAAATATCTCACCAAGCCGCATCACTGCAGGAAACTCCGGCTACCGCGACACTCCTCACCACGTCCCCCGCACTTCTCATTGACCAAATCCAAATCCAAGCCTTCACAGCAACACAGGGATTGACCACAGTGACAAAGCCATGTCGGCCACTAGAACCTAAATTAATAAGTTACCAGGTAAAGTTCCTGCGTGGCAAAGTCCAGTCACACATGAAGCAGTTACTTCACCCCACAGAAATAACTGTCGACAGCTCTGCACTCACGCAGTCATGGCCGAATGAGATGACTAAGAGAGGCATCGTAGTTCCAGAGCATGGAGAGCCAGGGAAAAAGCAAAGGGAAGAATAAGCAGGGCACATAAAAGCTGGCTCAGAGATTGGGCGCGGTCTCTGTCCTTGATTCCTTACAGCCTAGAAACACAAGGTAATGGCAATACTGG
Organism: Rhipicephalus annulatus; assembly: GCA_013436015.1. NCBI lineage: Eukaryota > Metazoa > Arthropoda > Arachnida > Ixodida > Ixodidae > Rhipicephalus > Rhipicephalus annulatus. The sequence goes on along the minus strand of WOVY01003484.1, from coordinate 67,267 downwards.
GCGCACTCAAGCCTCAATAACTATATGTACTCTAAGAATTACATCTTCAACTGCCTTCTGACTGATCATATGAAAAGAGCATGCATTATCAAAGTTAGTACTTGGCAATGATTCTTCATTACATTAGGCATTCGCCATATAAAAAATCACTGACCATATGTAGCGCTTTTTCTTATTTTCAAAATAGTGGGGTGCGTAGTTTTACAGTTTCAACTGTTGTTGGCATATGTAGCGAAACATTGGCGAGGGTGATTTTGGTATTCTAAAATTGTAAGCTCAGATAGACGGTGCCTATGTATCTCACGAATGCAAAAAATGCGCTTTGATGACAAAAGGTGAAGATACGTAGTTAATTTCCTCCTCCTCGACTAGCTTCAACACTAGCTAAGGAGGAAAGATGTTTGAGGTTCGGAATGGTTCCCCTTGATGACTCGAGTGCACAGTGGCAGCGCGAACGAAAAGCCATAGTCCGCTGAAAAGACGTTTTATTGCAGCCTCAGGCTACTGCCCGAGTCCAAGCCCAAACCTCCGCTCCAATTTCAAATTTAAACATCCTCTTTTCAACACTCGGTTGAACAAAGAGTCTTTACAAACACCAATCACATGTTGGGACTCGATTCATCACAACCAATTGCAGAAACATCTTCATAACAGGTACTACATTGGTTAAAACCTCGTTACCACATAAAACACGCAAAGGGATAGGTTCTGCGCGTGTGACACTCTCTCTCATGCGAGGCCGTGCTGCCTCGATCGGCCGACTTCCGTCGGCAGCCGTTCTCACACTCGAGGCCCATCAGTTCTCTCATTAATCGTTGCTTCGTAAAAGCCTCCTTAAGAGCTGTGGGTACACCGTTGGGCTCTGTGCGCTTACCAGGTGTGCATGCGACAACGAGGTGCCCCGACATCCTATCAACAGCCGGGGATATTATGCTCGTTTCCCTGCCGCCACTATGTCTGGGTCAGCCAAGTGGTCGCGTTCACGCGTCATTCTCAATGGCACGCGCGCATGCCAACAATGGCTTAAACTCAGACGGTGGCGCCTGACCTACCCCTTGCTAGACGCATTTCCGAGCACGCTTCCACTTTGTAATCCCGAACAGGGGCGACCTTGACGGCTCCGCTCGTGAACTGTGCGAACGAAGATCTCCTTTGCTTCCCGTGCTCGGGGTCTTCTGCGTTCGCCTTCGCGGAATTGATCGGCTTCGCTAGTTGACGGGTCGGGAACTGGCTACGTGCTCTACATCAGCCGCATTAATTGCGCTGCACCCAACACGCTGGTTATCGGTGCCTCATACTAACTTACGTGTTCTTAGTATGACAAGTTATGAATCAAAAGAAGAGCTCTTCCGTGTATGGCATACAAGATATTAGGATCAAACCTCGACGTAACTTCCAAAATAAGAACGCAGTAAACAAGTTGGAGTGCAATGAAAAAATGTTATTGGGGTTTAATTGATTTTGGCAGCAAGCTAGGGTACACCTTTGTTTCCTCAGAGATAAACATAGCGTGCTTTATTCCCAACATTGAATGATTTCTTTTAAATAATAGAATTTCTCAGCACCCGGTAACAATGTCTGAGCGAAATGAGAAGCTTGTCTTCCTGAAGTGCTCTTGTTAATTCAGAGTAAAGTGGGAAAATTTCTTCAAATAGAATAAGTTTGAAGAAAAGCGAAATTAACAAGGTAATTAAGACAACACTTATGCTACTGGACTATATAAGGCAAAGGAAATATTTTTTTCTTCCTTGTGTTTTGAAAACGCCCTCAACAAGGTGCGCTTATATCGCCCCAAAACTAAGGAATGTCTGCTGCAGCATTCCTGTATTGTAGCCCCACTATTGAAATTCAAGTAAGTGACCCCAAACTTGATTAATGAAACTCTTTGCCATCCTTCTACGAAGCTCGTCTTTCACGATAAATGAGCTGTCGTCACACAGTTGAGCGTCTCTTTATGATAAGTTGATTAAGGACGGAAGCTTCGCATTTGCGCCTCAATAGAGCACAGAGAGATAACTCGCACAAATATGCATAGAGTAAGTAGAAGCCCGTGTGCGCCTTCAAACAAAGCGTTTCCGGAAGTTTTTTGGTAAACGCTTCCCTCACCAAGCTTAAGAAAATTTATTTAAAAAAATACACCACCCAAGCAATCCGTCCAAATGGTTAAGGTTAACCAGCGAAAGCGGAAGCGTGTGGCCTCAATAGGTGTTTGTAGAACCATATTTCAAGCACTATACTTTTAACTGACGAATTTCACACCTTTGTTCCCATTCCGCTAAAACGCTCAACGTTACCGGAACTCAACGCACATTTTCGGTTTTAGCCAAGCGTTATTCGGTGAACGCGATGACAGTTGTAAAGAAATATAAAAACTGTTATTACCTGGCAGCAAGAGAAAAATTCTGTATTAAATGTGCGTGACATCATTTCTTCTTTGATGCATCATCATTTTTTTATTTTTTTCGCCTTCACTTGAAGCTGCACTAAAATCGAAAAATGGGCAGATACCACGTACAGTAAGAATCGATTATATGCGAAGTACGAATGAGAAAGGTTGATATGTCACTTTAAAATCACCACAACGTTGTGACGTGGAGGTAAATGATGTCGTACATAACTTTCGTGTCATGATTATTATGTTTGCATGTGTCGTTCACCTTTGATATCTATTCACGTCACGTAATATTAAACTTAGTATATGAGAAGCTCGCCAAACGGCCGCCAACACGCTTTGAACGTGGTATGATGCCGTGCTCTTACATGACACGCTTGTCATATCTATCACTTTTGAACTAGTCATATATATGCATCATTCATTAACATCACGAACCACCAAATTTGGTATTTGTGGAGCTAGTGAACCGCCCCAAGTGCTTTATGAAGGGCCCAATATGCTCCAACGTAACGTTCATGGGCGCGCACGCTGGGCACAGCAATGCTATAGTTAGCAAAACGCCAGGTGCGACCACCGCTTGTCGGTGCGGCCTCACAGCAATCGGCGCGTAACGCGACGTGCTGCATTGCGCGCCGATGTGTTACACAGACATCAATGCGTCTGCACCTTTTCGTAATGGAGGGACGCTGGACGATTCAAACGCGCATGCGTTAAAAGAACACAGTGCGGCGCGTACCTGCGAGTATATGGCGGGATCGGGGCGTAGCGTGGCAACGCCGGCGTGACGCAACGAAACGAATGCCGGCGTGCAAACGCGCATGTCACGTCGAAGTGTATTGGCGCCCTAACTGTGTCATGCAGTCATGTTGTCGCATGATACGCATCTCATGGTTATCATGTTTGTACCAGTCACATACCTTCGCCATCCATTGATGTCACGTAATACGAAATTCGCCATATGTGAAGCTAGCGAAACGGCCGCGAGTGCATCATGAGCGTGGTATGTGTCATGCTGTTATTCTACACGCATGTCGTGATTATCCTGTTTGGATGTGTTATTCAGATATGTCATCCGTTAGCTTCAAGTGATACCGAATTCAATACATGTGAAGCTAGCGAAACGGTCGCAAGAGCATCATGAGCGTAGCATGTATTCATGTTATTACATGACACGCGTCTCATGTTTATCATGTTTGCATTTGCACCAGTCTCATCACTTCGTCCTCCATTCACGTCCCGTAATACTAAATTTGGTATAGGCAATGCTAGCGAAACGGCCGCCAGTGCATCATGAGCGTGGCATGCAGTCATGTTGTTACATGACACGGGTCTCATGGTTATCATGTTTGCACTAGTCACATAGCATTGTCATCTAGTAACGAACCGTAAAACCAAATTTTGTATATTTCACGCTTGCGAAATAGCCAGGAGCGCGTCATGAGCGTTGAGAGTAGTCATGTTGTTACATGACACACATGTCACAATTTTCATGTTTGTGTCTGTTGCTTGTGTTCGCCACGCAATCATGTCCTACCATACCAGTTTTGCAGCATGTTATGTGAACGAAACTACCGCTAGAGCAGCAAGACCAATAACTATATATCATGACATTTTTTACATACATGTCATGATTTTCATTATGTGACTATTCAAATATTCTCTTCATACAGTCATGTTATGCCATACCAAGTTTGGTATCGATATCATTATCCAAACGGACAGGACAGCTAAATGTCGTAGGCGGATAGATAGATAGATAGATAGATAGATAGATAGATAGATAGATAGATAGATAGATAGATAGATAGATAGATAGACTCAAAGTTGCCGAAGTTCGCTAAGAAATGCTCGCTAATTATTTCGAGGCAGCCTAAAGGCGCTTCAAACGCCCATCCTGGTGGCAGCCGGTTAACGTGTTGGCTTGTGGCAAGTGAAACTAAAGAACTTTTCTTGATAGGAGGAAGAATGGCTGCTGCTAATAATAAATAGTTACTGTTGTTGCATAAAATCGCTTACTGTCAAAGATTCGCGAAGTTTCTTTGACGAAAGTACCAATGAAGCACTTCGATACGCCCCTTTATGACTTGAAGTGTCAGCTCGAAATCCTTTCGATGAACTTCACCCACATGCGCTGATTCTGAAAAAGATTGGCTGGTACAGTATCTCGGACGAGGCACAGATTTGCTTGTGTCCTGAAGTGCCGTTTGTGCTCCCATGTTTGCCGAAAAACCACTGCGTTTCCAAGCATTGTGGACTTGCCGCACAAAAGGCTGCCAATTAATTGTTTTTTCTTTTTCGCATCACGTGACCCTTCACTCGCTGAAATGGTCCGCTCACAATCTCAGCGCCTGACCGTCTATAGCTCATGCGCAGTGGCCTAACCACCGGCGCATGTGGGCTGAACGGAGCGGGACGCATAATACTAAAAGTGCCCAGCGTCTATCAGTCGGTTTAACTGGATGCTGCACAGATGTCTTTCACAATAATTGGTTACAGTTTCGAGCTTCTTAATGATGATAGACACACGTTTTGACATGCCATACACTGTTACTCACATGATAATGATCGTGCAATAATGTAAGGAACGTTTAAATGTGTTTCACAATTAATTATTCACAGTAATCATTTTCTAACCACAGGCAGTCACAGACGTCGTAGTCGAAGCGAAATTTCCGCTGGAGGAACTCCCACAGAGGGCGCACGTTCGCCCCGCCGCATGTGCTGCCACAATCATCACCTTGGCTCTGTTGTGCCCGCAAGGCCGCTTGTTTGGCGTGACGTTGTTGCAACCGTTCAAAATTAAGAGCTAACTCGGCAGCGTAGCTTGTATGATGCGTCCGCCACCAGTGCTTGCATTCCCGAATCGCTATTTGGCGCAGCTCATAAGGCTGTCGAATCGCCGATACGCATTTGTTACCGTCACTCGGCCTCCAGGGCCTGTTCTTGTGCCCGGATTGCACCATCGGCTCGGCGGACGCGAGCTCTCTTGCGTTTCTGCTGTCGGTAATTTCGTAGAGTGGTTCGTGACACGGCTATGTGAAAACTTTTACAAGAAGCTGATGCTCGCGTCTTCACCGCTACAGTTGTTATGGGATAGACGACGTCACTCTCAACGCAGCCAATGGTGCATGTGCTTGATAATGATGCTAAGAACGAAGTAGCCGATAGCACAACCAACGGTCACCGCTCGTGGTACCGATGCGAAATGGTTTTTCATTTTTTTTTTTCAATTCATATAACGCTTTTCGATTAATACTACTGAAATTCCTCCAGAAGCCAACAAGGCTCATTAAATTTCTACAGACTCGCAGCTTAGAATAACTACATAGAAGTACCGGCTGAAGCGTCGAAGTTTCAGTTCCGTATACGCATGCGCTTTGCGGTCAGTCTACAAACTTACACCCGATGCTATGCCGATGCGCGAACACTATGTGCCAAATGCAATCAAGCAAATAGAATTAAGAAGGCGAAAATAGAAATCAGTGATGCTCAGTCGTGCTGCATTACTAATAGCTATTCAAGCGAAGACGACCAAGTTAGTCGTATGTCCCGTGTCGTCGTCGTAGTAGTAGTAGCCAGGTGAAGCTCCTTATGCCGTGGGTCATGTGCCCCGTGTCGTCGTCGCAGTAGTAGCTAGTTTGCAGCCACATTTAGCCAGTAGCCGTCCGTCCATCCGTTCGTGCGCGTATCCATGCGAAAAGTTTTGCCCCACTCGTCATCATTCACCTCGTGATTATGCTGTGACCTTTTTCTTTCAAATGAAGTTTACAAAAAGCTTGTACAAACTACAGCCATTGTTCCCCAACCCCTATTTTCTTCACTATAGTGACGTTTGTGGACACAAATTCACAAGAGCCATAACCTGGTATAAATCGGCCCTTGCGAATATGAATTCACAAGGCCCACAGCCTGAGGTGGCTTGGAAACCCTGCACTACAGAAATAAAAAACCTTCGTATAATAGTTCATTCAACTAAGCTTGAATATCAATGCGCAAAGAATCTTTTCTGGGCGTTTCAGCTGCAACCACGGCAGTTACAAACATAGCAAAACAAATGAGGTTACATATTAGGCGCTGCAATACCAAGTCACTGCAGTCATTCGTCACTCATAAGCCCATTCACTCTGTATAGGCTGCATGTCTTCATACGATCTTGTGGAAATTGTAAGTGCCTCGAGACAAGAGCGGTGCATGAAATTTGTCGAAGATACCCAGGTGATAATAAAGTAAGCCATATTAGGACAAATGTCTGGGTGCATCCCAGCACAAAACAATGTCGTGTTAAAAAGGCTTTTGAAAGGTCACTCTTCCAGCTGTCGCTTTCACCGAGGTGTGCATGCTGCGTAGGCCTCCCGCATATTTTTTTAACCCACATAGCAAAACTACATAGTTACGATCATGAAATACTGCGTTGAAACTAAAAGAGTGGAAGCTTCGTACTTCAAGAAAATGCCCGCCAGGTGACTAAACATTGATTTTCTGTGAAACAACTGTAAATGTACACTCAAGATTGCCTTTGACTATTAAAATGTTACGACTACCTTAAGTAAAGCAAATTTTATACACTTTCGATGAACATAATTTATTCAAATGAACGTGTTGTCATTTTGCTTTCCTTCGAAACGACAGAACATCTAAATGGCCAGCCGCTTTTCAGTCGTCTAGGAGAGGCAATATTATATCTCGATTCATGCCTTATAAAGTAAAAGCAAATGAGCTGTGCGAATAGAGATACATAATTGTTGAATACAATTTCCTCTAGGAAAAGGTGAGCGTAACCTTTAGGAAAGAAGAAAGAAATGAGTTTAGACTGCACATTGAAGGTTTCTAGTTTCCGGCTACACGTATTTTGCAAATGGCTTTAATTAAAGCTGCCTCCCTGGTGGCGTGCCAACCATTTCACTTTGAACGGTAAGAATATGCGAAACCTCCTGCCATTCCCTGTTCGCGAACCGAAACCATTTAATGAAACAGTTGTACTGTGCATAAATCGAGGAAGAAAGAGAGAAGCCGCAGTGTGCAAAAGTGCGCCAAAACACCGCGTGTCGTTAATCTCAGGGCATCTGGAAATTAGCTTTGCGAATGACAAAATGAAACTGCGGCAGAATTCGTATTGATACAGCCGTCACTAATCTCCATAGAAACATTCCTTTGCTGTAAAAGAAATCAGTCACGGCTTCATTGTGTTAATATATGAATTATTGGCGAAGGTGTCAGTGATAACATTAACACAAAAAAATTCCACACATTAGCTACTTTAATGATTGTAAATGACCTTATATAACTAGTAGTGTTTACTGGCTTCTTGGAAAAAGCGGTATCTTCGTGCTGTGAAACCTACGGGAGGTTCTTTATAACTTAGATGTCCGGCGACATTCCTGTGAAATAGCCTGCAGCCCATGGCCGTTTGGGTTGGAGTGATAATGTTCTAAGGCTCTATGCAATACTGCAGATATATAGATACGGGATGAATAGCAATCAAGGTTCAAAACACGTTTCAGGTCTATAAAGATTTTTCTTGATGAAGTGGCGGGAGGAACAAGTTACAAGCATAGTGAATTGCAAATCTAAATAGAAGTCTCCTTATGAACCTTGTCTATGGTAACAAAAAACTTTTGATAGCTGACGTTTTCAAAGTATTTACCTTCTTATCTTGAGGCTACACCTTTGCTTTGGTATTCGCATGTGAGTAATTCTTCGTGTTCTAGTGCTGCAGCCATAGTGGCCTGCAGACAAGCCCAGCATGAAAAAAGTCGCATTCAAACTCTAAAAGACATTTCAGGTATAATTTGAATAATTATTTGTTTATTTACTCCTTCACTACCCACAACGACCAAACACATTAAATTAGAGGAGGGCCTTTATCTGCTTCAAACGGTCAGTATGTTTTTTTCAGTCCCACACTTGTAAGGTACAAAACAAAATGGAAATAATTACAATGACTGAGCCATCATTGACTTAACCCATGAGTTTACAATGTAAGAATGATCAGCTGACCAGCAATCAACAAAACACTTGCACTTGTAAGATTGCTCTTGCTCATAGTACACTTTCTGCTATCTTGAACCGAGCATTGGTATACAATAACGCCAATTCTGCGATTGTAAAATACAGTTAGGTTTTGCTTAAGACGGAAACGAGATATCCATATCCACGGACGTAGCGTCTGGCGATACCCTAGAGGTAGTTACAGCGGGGAAACGTAATACTACGATGTTGTCTTTAGACCCAAGATCAACTTGCCTACACCACTCGCAGAGAGGCACTGGACAAACTGAAACGACAAACTGCATTATCGTAGTTACCATTATCGGGACGCCACTACTGCACGAGTTTGCGAGATCTTTGTAGGAACATGTAATACATATACACGAAGATACCTCGTTAGATGTGTACGCTAACAAGGCGTCAGAGGAAGAGATCCTCTGTTGCGATGGGCCGAAGGTGAGTAATGTACCGATGAAGGCTCAACGCCGCATTTCCACAGCATTTTCGCTTTCATCAGGAATGAAGGCACTGCGACCCGGATTGTATGCGCGACATTTTGGTCACCAGACAAGAACTGCCACCACTGTACTATTGTGGCAGGTTGTACTATCAAACAGTAAACAGCAAGCAAAACTACAAACAAGCAAGGAGTAAGTAACATTTTTTATCACAATATGATAGAAAGAATAGATGCAGTTCAGTGAAATACTTTAGTTATGATCATAATTTAAAAATTGGGAGACCAAATGTATTGATAAGTGTTGTAAATATTTCGCTTTAACAATTTTATAAAATGTTATTTATTTGCAGTAATGTGGTTTCTTGCACTCAATATACTATGGACGCCTTCCTCGTTTCCACATAACAGTTGGAAATTTCACAATGCACATAACACGTATACCTATGTTTTTTTTTATTTTACTACACATAGTCCCGTTGCCTGTATCTATACTGCGCAGGGAGATCATACGAATAGATTACCTTTTCTCGCATTTGAAAATTTTCACTCCCAGCAACAAATGAGCTTGTTTACCTTGTTATAACCACAATCTGGTGACATAACGCTTCTAGTTGCTTGCGTCACTCTACTGCTTCAACAAATAGAATTTGAACACTACATTTGGCTAAGCAAAGCTATGAAAACTTACACGGACACAGTCTGACAGACGCTATAATTTATTGCTCATTCATGCATGACATAGCATTCACAAGACTCTAAGGTCATTTGACGAATCTGGAGAAGTGTTCAGGACACCACCTTGCAAAAACACAATATTCAACAAAAATGGTCAGGCTAAGTTCTTGAGTGCTAAAATGCGAAATTTTGTTGCTTTTTATGTTGTGTTCTCTACGCAAAAATTTTGTTCGTTATGTGTAGTCCAAAAAATGGCTAACTTTCTCCTAATGAATAGTAGGTGTACACTTTAAATGGCTACTCGCAGACAAGACTGGTCGGAGGCAATACACTTGATGATTCTCAAATGAGTATTATGCGCATGTTTACAGCTGCTGACCCTGCTACGATTGTGATGCTAATGTTTCTAAATAAATGTGCTGAAGAGTCAGTGATCTTGATGCAAAGCAGATTTTAAAACTTGCGGAGCAAGAATGAACCTGCTGTCAACTTTTTTTCCTCTTCGCCTGTTGGGAAATTCACACAGTTCTCCACATATGAACCATATTTCACGAAGTACGTGACGTTGGAAGAAAGCAGTTTGGCAGCGCATCACTAGCGTATGAGAGCCTTGCGAAAATATAGAAATATCCTTGAATAACTTATTTACTTTAAATACACTCAGAGTAAAAGGACATTTGGAAGAGGAGAGTAAAAAAATTAATATATTGTAATCAATACTTGGTTGTAAGAATAACATATAAAAAGAAAAAAAACAGATTTGAACTCCAGTCACGGAGAAAAAGACAATACAACGCTAAGTGAATAATACAGTAGTCAAAGCTGTCGATTCTCCAGAAAGTGTTAGAGAGCTAGCTTGTTAAATACACTATGATAGGAGATTTAGGATTGCAAACACAATGCAAAAAAAGTTGCAGGGCTCTTGCAGAATCCACGAGGATAGATAAAAATTTGGAAAAGTCCGTAAAACAAAATTATATTAGCATAAACTAAATATACATCACTTTTCTTGGTTTACTAGTCGCTATGCAGAAGCCCTGGTGTTTCTCCATTACAATAACAAAGAGGTCTCGGTACAAGTTCTTTTGAATAAAAGATGCTTTCTGCACGCTTTTGCTTTTGCCCACAAGCCAAGAAACGAATACTTCTCGTCACCAAACACAGAAAACAAGAAAAACCACCATACGGGCAAACCCACAAAACGAATATGAGACTCCATATTCACTTGTCTTTCTGATGCGGTAGGAGGGTTTCAGTGTTTCGAGTAGTCATATGACAGGCACGCATGACGCATAATAAAACGTAATACAAATTGTTGCTCGAATGACAACGGTCACAGTTCTGGCGCCAAAGTAGTTAAATTCAAGTATTATATTTTACATACTAATGGCATTTTTCAGAACTGAAATATATTCAACACTCATTTATACTCTCTATAATGCGGCGAACACTCTTAGCACTCGCGAGAGAAGGTTTAATCTGAGTTACCGCGTAAATGATAGTGTATTTAGAGAATGATATTGGCATGGCACAAGAGTTGAAACCACAAAATTTTCGTCCATACGACGGAACATCACGTCTCTTTATCAAAGACAGCTCAATTTATCTGCTTCTGGCATTAATCACACAAGGCTATTAGAGCGTTGGCCAGACGTGATCACACAATCAACCTTATTGTGTGATCATCAAAGTTTCGAACAATCATCAAAGTGTCGAACAATCTAATATACACGCAGTTATTCCTGTCCATACTAGGACAATTATTTTCTTCTACTAAAAGTCAGTGCTAAAAAAAGCGTTAACATCGCTTAAGGGCTTCGAATTTCAAATTACTTTGCCAGTGAACAACGGAATGGTTTCGCCTCTGTAACAGCAATGGTTGGGCGCTCAGAAAAACAAGTAATGAAGCTTCGGCTCTTCTCATTGGAGACATCCTGATTTTGACAGGGCAATTCGTAATCCTGAGAACGTTTGCGTTTCTCTGTGGGGTATCTCCGAGAGACGGCAGGTCGGACGGGAGCTCCATTGAATGGTCAACTTTTTTGTCATTAATTTTTTACGAAGAAAATGTGGGAGTTGAACATAGTATACTGATGGCATGCCGTTTTACAAATTGTACATGCCACAGAATATGTAGGTAAGAAGTAGCACTTTACAGACAAAAAAATATACATAAGCCATGCGCCTCTTTTTATCAGAGGAGGAAAAGTTGTAAAGGGCGTCGTTAAAGTCGTAAAATAATAAGCAGTGTTTGGCTAAAGTTACAAGCTCCAAGAAGAGAGACAGAGGGACAGAGAACTTATATTGCTAGAGAAATACATTGTAATAACATTTATCAACAAAATTGTTTACAAAAACAACTACACGGGAAATGAATTACAAAATGCGTGACAGCTACGAAAAAACTCTGATCGGCGAATATTTGCACATTTATAATTTATAGCTATGGCTCATCACACTCTGTGAGATGATGAAAATGTCATAAAAAGTTTGGTAAATATTTAACATGTTGCTCGTCCTTATTCTACTTTTATTTCACCTTCTTTTCAATATGGAGTGTCTTCGCAGAAGCGGTTCACTGTGACCGAAGAAAATTGCTGTGACTATGGTCACATAACAACAAGAAATATGTATATGATGTGTACCTAAGTGCATTAAAAGTGCACCAATGTCTTTTCTTCATTGAGCTACTTGTAAACAATACAAATATGCAAGACCTTGCTGTAACACAATGTGATGCCACGTAGGCTTTATTTAACAACTCTGATTGTTTATCAGTAATTTATATTTTTTTATTTTTTCATAAATAAAAATATAAATCAATTTTGTCCATCTCCATCGCACAGAGGCCGCATGCCATTACACCACTCAGAGTGCGAGAAACTAAATTGTTACAGTATTTGCCGCAGATACTTCCCAAGTCGCAAAAACGCTTCAAACAAAGCAAAGACAATAAAAGAAGCATTGTATGGTGGGAGTATATTTACTACGGACTAGGAGAAAAAAAAAGACTCTTTCCTGACCAAGTTATCGGGCTGGCACCACGTAACCTACTGCTCGCACACATCAGTACACATCATAAATCAAAGGAAAAAACCAGAAGGAAGGTCTTTGTCCTCCGAAAGTTTTAATGCTTTTAGGTAATTTTTCCGTATTTGGCGTTTCCGATTAAGCTTAACGGTCGCTGTCTTCTCATACAAAAGAAAACAAAAAACAAGTCGCAGTGCCATGAGATATCACACTTTTCTTTTTCACGTAATATAACAAATACATTAGACGCTCTAAAGTTTCCACTTTATAAAAAACCTGAATCAGTACCCAGCGATCTCACTAAAAATAGCAAATAAAGTCGTGAGAAGATATTTTGCATTCCCGACAGAGTTGTTAACGCAGTGTGAGCAGCCTCATTTTCGAGGCGTTGCCACAGGGCCACAAAGTGTTGTTTTTATATGCACACTTGTGCACATATACTTTTTCTCAACAACTACTCCTTTGGACTATTTGCCTCCCCGTGTGCCGTTTTCCTGCCAGATCACAAATACTCAAGAGACATGAAAGCGACGACGCCAGTAGGGCATGAATAGGTGGCGGCAGAAAATGGGCTCCAAGTTAGTTATCTTTGAAAGAACGGCTGAGCTTCACTTTCAAAAGCAAAAAAACATTAAAAAACACCTCTTTTTATAAACATAATGAAAGGTTGATATATTTGGTTGATGGAAGAACATGCTCTCGCAAAGCAGTCGGAGGTTGAAAAAGAAAATGCCGCGATAATGAAAGGAGGCAGGTAATCAAAGCGTGATAAGAAAAAAATTTATGAATTTTCAAGCAATGCTATCGAAACACACGTGACAAATTTGGTCAAAAGAAAGTATCAAGTAGCCAAGACGAGGCAGCTTTGAAGAACGTGCAGCTTCTTTAGCACTTCTCTCCATACTGAAATTTTCAAAAGCGATAGTGCACTACAAAAGACAGCAGTGTGTAGGGAATCCCAAATATTTTAGTTGTGATTATATGATGCTAGCAGTTTACACATAAACTACGTCTTAGCTGTATTTATAATTATGTGGAGCCGGTTCATAATGAATCAAAGAGCACCAGAGCCTCTTCATGGCGCGAAGGGGAGGTACATAAAGTTCTTTACGGCAGAATGCCCAGTGTTTCAGTTCCACGCGTGTAACACCAGAGCTTCTTTGCGCCAGCCATTTCACACATAATGAATGAACGCCACTGGTTTGGAAGAGGTACCTTAAAATCTCCAAGCCTTCAGTAAAGCTCTCAACAGTCTGGGACGTCAGCGAAAGAGCCATGGTCTTCTGGTATCGACGCGGGCGCGGCCAGCACCTGTGAAGCAGCCCCCTTCATGGGGTGTCTGAACGGGATTCTCCAGGTTTAAATAAACCATATTTCATTGCAAAGAAACACACCTTCACTTCGACTGCTTTCGTTCTTGCAATACCGTTTGTCCCGACCCCAGCCAAAGCGTTAAGAAATCAACTGAGGATAGCACCGGAAAACAAAACAGGTGCATTGGCTGCCTTCGCTGGCGTCGCGTACACAGTAAGTGCGTCCTGGGGGTGCATGCCCTGATGCGCCCTTCGCTTTAACTCAGCAGATTGAGACAATTTTTTGGCAGCAAATGGAGCCTTAAGGATAAAAAATAGGGGACCCTAAAGCTTCTCCTTTAGCAGTTGAATGCGGTAGCAATCTTATGTTTCTAGTGCATAGTTCAAACACTTAATGCATTAAACCTTTTCGAGCAGGCGCAGTACCGTGCTTGCCTTTTTGTAGTGGGTTACTGGCTTTAAACCAACACGTTGTCACGATAATCTATAGTCTGACGCCCGATTGCAATGGGTGCTTGTACCACGTATCAATAGATTGATACTACAATACTACAGTACAATAGGTCGACATAGAATGTGTATGGTGGTGTGTTACTTTCAATTATTGATTAATTGTTGTTACATAGCACCATCATCTGCCTCGACTTTTTGTGACAGCATGCACGATTGTTTAGGTCAAATAGGTACTCGTTTCCCCAGTGCACCTATTCTACTGATGAGAGACTAATTTTCCGAATATTTTGTGGTCAGGCACATGTCCATCAATAAATCCAACTTCCACAGAATCGAAACGTTTCATCGACATATGCGCAGACTATAGCCTACTTCGAATTGTTACTTCGCCTACACGCGTAACGAACACCACATCATCCCTTTTAGATCTCGTTCTAACGTCATCAACAGATATCATATCCCAGGTTTCACAGTCGCCCGGTCTGGGTGATCATGACGTATTGCATTTTACCATTATCCTTCCGATTTTCCGGTCTCATAACAGTCTGAAAACCATTCGAGACTAAAAATATTTACGCTATCAACGATGAACTTGGTGGCTTCCTCGATAATTTCCTTCCTAATGACACTGAATGCTCATTGGATGCTAAGTGGAATATGTTTAAAGAAAAAATTCATGATCTTGTCAACCGGTTCATTCCAGCGAGGCGTGTTTTCTCGAATAACAATGCGCCATGCTATACTAAATCCTTAAAACGGCTGTCTAACCGAAAAAAAAACGTCTCTTTTGCACAGGTAAACGAGTACGAAGCGAGGCAGCATGGACGGCTTACAAAGAAGCTGTCTCGACCTATACAGTTGCTGTAAAAGTACAAAATTTTCATTTTTAACATCACCCTTCCGACCATGCTTATCGAGAATCCGAAAACCTTTTGGAATGCAATAAAACCTACCGAATCAAAAATCGTATCGCTCAGTTTATCTGCCGGTGACCCCATACCCCAGGACCACTGTGCTACTAATATAAACAATGCGTTTGTAAAGGCTTTCTCACCTGCAAGACATGATGTACAACTGCCATGGCCACCGCGCTGCAACTTTTTGCCCATAGATCCGATAATTATTTACTCCACAGGCATAACAAAAATAATGTACAGCCTCAAGCTTACGTCTTCATGTGGATTCAATGAAATCGCGGATAGAAGGATGAATAGATGGATGAAAAACTTTTATTGGTGTGCTGAAGGATTCCACCCCCGTTCAATAGAGGTAGGATCGCGGGCCGCTCCCACGTTGGGACGGGGAGGCCCAGCCTCACCGCCGCATCGTGGGCCTTCTGGACAGCCTTGAGTTGTTGTATGAGAACCGACGGCGAAATTTCTCAAAAATACCAGAGAATACTCCTCAATTATCTCGGAGAGCATTTTTTCACAATCATACACGTCTTCATCTCTACCTTCCAAATGGAAGACAGCAAAATCATTCCAATTCCAAAATCTGGTGATACCCACAACCTATCTAATTACAGGCCCATATTGTTAACTTCAATACCTTGCAAAATAATGGAACACATAATATTCTCTAACCTTATTACGTTTCTAGAAGAAAACAACTTTTCCTCTAGGTGTCAACACGGCTTTCGCAAACTCCTTTCCTGTGAGACTCAACTGGTAACTTTTGCTAATGACTTGCATGTGTATCTTGATAACGGCTTTTTTATAGACTGTATTTCTTGGACTTCTCAAAAGCATTTGACAGGATTAAATATATAGTGCTTCTACACAAACTAAGCGCACTAAACATTGACCCGGGTGACCTTCGATAGATGAAAAGTTTTCTTTCTTCCCGTTCTCAATTTGTGGTTGCGAATGACTTCTCATCTGATTCGACTCCTGTCGAATCAGGTGTTCCTTAAGGGTCCGTCCTCGGTCCTCTTTTCTTTTTAATATACGTTAATGATATACCCAACAACATTTCCTCAGAATTTCTTTATTCGCGGATGACTGTGCGTTGTATATCGCAAAATTACAGATGCCTCTGACATTGCAACCCTTCAATCCGACTTGAATAACATATATACGTGGTGCCTCACATGGTGCATAGAACTCAACGATAACAAATGTA
Source organism: Rhipicephalus annulatus (assembly GCA_013436015.1). Classification (NCBI taxonomy): domain Eukaryota; kingdom Metazoa; phylum Arthropoda; class Arachnida; order Ixodida; family Ixodidae; genus Rhipicephalus; species Rhipicephalus annulatus. Next base: position 50,829 of record WOVY01003484.1, on the reverse strand, counting down.
AATCGATGCGCATTTCTCGTTCTAACACAATCTGCCCTGCCTATGCACTAAATACCTGCTCCCATTAATCTGTTAGCACCTACCGTTATCTTGGCATTCATATCACCAACTACCTCTCTTGCAAGCAGCACATACAATACACAACATCAAAAGCCAACTGCTCCTTAGGATATTTGAAAAGAAATTTTTCGTTTGCACCTCTACAATTAAAACGACTGCTATATATAAGCTATGTCTGCCCGAAGCTGGAATACGCCTCATCCATCTGGGATCCACATGAAGTCACAATAATTAACGAAATTGAATCAGTACAAGATCGCGCTGTTCTTTTCATCTGAGGTAATTATCATCGCTCTGTCAGTGTTGAATTAATGAAGAGTGCACTCCATATTCCATTACTCTCGATTCACAGAAAGCAATCACGCAACTTATTCTTTCATAAAATCTATCACCACAATCCTTTTCTTCGCTCACTTTGGATTCACCCGGCATCGTACCAATCTGCTCGCCATGATCACGTGTACAATGTCAGCGTACCTCGTCGCAACACCTTAGCATGTTCACAATAATTTCGCCATAAGACGTCAATAGAGTGGAATAACCTACCTGCATCAATAGTAAGCATCACTGACCCCACTAAATTTAACAATGCACTAATTACCTCAGAGTCGTGAGCTGTACTAATCGGCGTAAGTGTTCTTGACTGTTTAGTGTATTCTTCGTGGTTCTAGTTCAGCTGTCTTTTTATAAAGTGTACTCCTTGCATGCAAAACGTTATCATTCTATTTATCTCCATGTTAAATGTGTTTACATAATTCTGTAGTTATTTTGTTGTTCATCTGTATTTCCGCCCCTCCCCTCTATAATGTAGAAATATATCCTGAGGATTTTATTATAAATAAATAAACAAAAAAATAAAAGCTTCCCCCGAGCACCACGCATCTGGATGCCTCTTGCATGCCTACAAGTGGCGCCAGCAACATGTCGAGTTGAATGAACATTTGAACCTTGTTGGCGTGTAGCTCTGGCTTTCAAAACCTTATGAAAACGGTAGGTATCTTTACGGTGATGGCCTTTGCGAAATGTCATCGATGTTGTGGTAGTATATGTGAGATGTGTACATACATATTAATTTGTTGACTAATGCAAGAACAACAGACCCAGTTCAGCGAGAAGCTATAGGGTACGATATGCAAATTCGTAGTGTAAAAACACACCTTCGAATTGGTATGGTAAATCCTCACTTATATTCAACGTGCAAGCGTAAGCGCATACACGTATGCATACACCGCACTGCGTTGATTTGACGCATGCGCGTTTCAGCACGTCCAGCGTCCCTCCGTCCCGAAAAGAGGGAGACACAGTGTTGTCTGAGTAACGCATCGGCGTAAAATTTAGTATGTCATATTTCGACCAACTGCCGTTGGGCCCCGCCGGCGGACCCCGGTGGCGCCTGGCGTCAGGCTATATAGGGCTCGCGTTCTGCTAACGTAGCGTCGCTGAGCCCAGCGTGCGCCCACGTCGTAGCTACATTGGAGTATATTGGGTCCTTTATAATGCGGTCGCGGCCGTTTTGCTAGCTCCGCATATATCAAAATCGGTGTTACGTGACGTCAATGGATGACGAAATATATGACTGGTGCAAACACGATAATCCTGACACGAGTGTTATGTTATACCATGACAACATACCACGCTCATAGCATGCTCGCGGCCTTTTCGATAGCTCCATGTATACTAAATTTGGTATCAAGTGAGGTGAATAGAAGATAAAGGTATACGACACATACGAACATGATAATTATGACGCTGAAGTCATGTACAGCATCACTTACCTCCACCTCGTAACGTTGTGCTGATTTTAAAGTGACCTACTTATTCGTGCTTCGCATATCATCGATTCCCACTGTACGTGGGATCTGCCAATTTTCGTTCTCGTTCGTTTGTTCTTTCGCTTATTCGCTTGTTCTTTTCATTTCTTCTTTGTCATGGTGACTATACTTCGAGGTCTCTTTATCATTACAGCTTTATCATCCGTGAAATGCAGCGAGAGAGGTTTACAACATGGGCTCACCGCGAAGAAACCATGTATTCACGTAGTATACATAGTATTGTGCTAGAGAGACTACGTGCAAGTCAATGCTTGATTCAAAGATATAGTTTGTTTACTACGCCTACAGTAGCTTTTACATGCGTGACATGCTGTTTTCCCGCGAAAGACGTAAAGGCGAGCCCATAACAATGAAATTGCAGGGGGAGCGATCTGTGTTTCCTTTTTTTCATAATTTTAGTTGCACAAAAACATGAAAATGGGCACGTCAATTACTGTGCACATCAAAAGTTTATTTTATGAGTTAGTGTATTTGATCTATTTGACGTTACTTGAAAAGTAGCTCGAAGAATCGAGCAGCTTTGCGTAGCCTTCATATTAAACGCGGCACCTATTTTTCCAAAAGTCAAAACATTACCGCACGTTAGCCAAGCATTGCAGATCTTGGCGTGCACACGGAGAGACGTGTGGCAGCAAACAGTTATGGCACCTTCACACTGAACATTCCGACTGCCGGAAGGGCACTGAATTCGATTCGGCAGCAGCGACAGACGCCGAATGGGCTCTGTTCGGGCCGATTGCTTTCGGAACAATTTTTGCGGTGACTGCCGCCGAATCGGTCACCGCGATCCAATAGGAGGGCTAGTCAAGCAATTTTATAAAAATGGTGGTTAAGCCAGACCTGCTCGTCATGCCACAGTTCACGTAACTCCCTTTTGTAACAAACGGTAGTTTAACTCACTCTGTGCAGTAGCCTGCTTCGTGTCCCGATTTCCTGAAAGAGGTATCTGTTGACGAGACCGAGCCTATCGCAGTCTTGCATGGCAAGATGAACCCGCCAATGCCGCTGGGATCGACTGTGTGAATTGCGAAGCATTTCCGGGGGAAATTCAGCGAGTTTGACCATATCTATCTATCTATCTATCTATCTATCTATCTATCTATCTATCTATCTATCTATCTATCTATCTATCTATCTATCTATCTATCTATCCAGCTGCCTACGAATTTTAGCACTCCTGGATGTTTAGATAATGGCACCTATAGCAAAATTGGTATGGCATACCATCACTGTATGGTGAGCTTAAGTGAGTAGTCATAACAGGAAAACCACGATATTCATGTCATGATTTAGATGTCATGACATTGCTCCTTCTAATATGGTTTCTTTCAAATGACATATCTTTAAACTGGTATGTTATAATATGACTGCATGGCGAGCATAGGTGACAGGCCTTACGTGGAAATCATGACATGCGTGTCATGTAAGAACATGACTACTTGCCACGCCCATGATCCGCTTTTGGTCATTTCGCTAGCTTCACATACACCAAATTCGGTATTACGTGACGTCTAGTGGAGATGAAGTATATGGCTTGTGCAAAGATAATAATCATAACATGCCTGTCATGTAAGAACATGACTACATGCCACGCTCTTGATTCGCTCACTGTTCTTTCGCTAGCTACGCATATGCCGAATTCGGTATTACGTGACGTGAATGGTTGACGAAGTTATGTGACTTGTGTAAATATGATGATATTATATGCGTATTATGTAAGAACATGACTACATGCTATGACCACGATGCGATTGCGGCCGTTTCACTTGCTATACCAAATTTGGTATATTACGTGACGCGAACGGACGACGAAGGCAGAGGGAGCGTCCTAACATGATAATCATGACGTACGTGACATGTAAAACATGACTTCATGCTACGCTAATAGGGCGCTGACAGTTATTTCGCTAGCATCATATATAACAATTTCGGCGTTACGTGACGTGTGTTGATGACGAAGGTATATGTCTGGTGCATACGTGATAATCGTCATATGCGTGTCGTGTAAAACATGACTACATAACACACTCACGATGCGCTCGTGGCCATTTCGCTAGCTTCACATATAAAAAAACTTGTTATTACGTGACGTGATGGAACACCGTCCTCACCTTTTGTCGACTCAAAAAGTAGTCAAAGCTGTCTTGTGCTTTTCGAGGACTACAGCCCTACGTGACAGCCTTTAACTTTTGTGCAGTGCCACCACTGCATGCGCGCCAGCTGATTGACTGACAATCCTTTTTTTTTCTTTTCTCTCTTTTTCTCTTCTCTTTCCCATCTCTCTCATCTTTATGCCCCTTTCCCATTCCCCCAGCGTAGGGTAGCAAACCGGGCTTGTGTATGGTGAACCTACCTGCCTTCTCTCTTGTTGTTCATCTTGCTGAATAGACGGCGAAGATAAATGACACTTCCAAACATGATAATCATGACATGCGCGTCACATAAACATGACTACATAATTTGCAAATAGCGCACTTGCAGCCGTTTTGCTAGCTTCACATGTATCAAATTTGGTATTACGTGACGTGAATGGATGACGAGCACAAATTCTAGGCGCAAACACGAGAACCATGACATGGAAGTCATGCACGGCAGAATTTACATCCGCCTCGTAAAGTTCTGCTGAAATTAAAATGATATATCAACCTTCCTCAATCGTGCTTCGCATATCATTGATTCCCACTCTTCGTAGGATCTACCATTTTTTTCCACTGCGTTATATTACAGTGGATGACCGGCAAAGCAAGCAGGCAGTACTGCATTTTCTTGCTTCCTTCAAACGAGAATCATCGATGTCTACACGACCAAATAGCGTTGTGGAGGTTGCTAGCCACGACAACAACCGTGTAACAGCTTGTCTATCTCGCGTTCCCCCGGTGGTATACACGATATTCGGTGGCGCGGGGCGCATCCACAGCGTACGACACTGTGGTTTGGCGAGATAATTCCTCTTGCAATAGAAAGCGGTTTTCGCAGTGTGAACTAGTCGTTAGGCGGTCTGCAGAGGGTCCGTTCGCATGAAGTCACTTCGATAGATGTCATGACTTGCAGCGTAATGAATCTACGTCGGTGCAAACATAGTTGTTAAAAATACTGATCGCAGCAAAAAAAATGTATTTTTCTTACCATCTCTCAACCAAGTGTAAACAGCTTTGGTCGTAACAGAAAAGTGATCTCGCGAAATATCTAACTTGCCTTTACAGACAATATTTTTTTCTCTGTTTTCACGTGTATTCTGGGAATGTCCTAGGCCGAATGGAACCGAAAAAGTTATATCCAGAATCTCATCCCAAAGCAACAACAAATTGTTTGAAGGTGGCGGCCAGCACGTCGCGCTATAGTTGCTGCAACATTTCTCGATTTCGTAGGTAACTGATTGCGCACACTAAACATTGTGTTTTGATTCTTTTTGTTTTAAGATGCATCACAATCAATTACATTTAAGACTTCCTTAATATGTCTGCACGACCCAAAGTTTTGAACAATGCTTATGTAGAAAAAACAAAAACAACAAGCTTGATATATGTGATACGCCTGGGCGCGCAATTTTTATTTCACGCCTAATTTAAAAAACTGTCAATATATTACAATATTTTCAATATTCCTGCAAAAAAATAATTTCCTAGACGCAGCGTTTTACAAGAAAAAATAGTTGATATAGTGAGTTTTATTTTTAAAAAGCTCATATTTGATAAGAAAAAAAAATTGCCCGCAGCTTCCCTCGGGGGAACACTGAGGCGGATGCGGAGCATATAATTGGTTAACGGGGTGTTAAAGTGCGACTTACTTGGGTCGATGGCTAAATTGGTTTACGTGGTTGTGAAATGGGGTGTTAAATTGCGACTTACTTGGGTCGATGGCTAAATTGGTTAACGTGGTTGTAGGAGGGGGTGTTAAATGAGTGAACACATACACACGTATGCGAAAGGGCGGCGCTGGTCGAAGGGACGTCAATCATTGTGTTTGTGGATTCGTTGAAATTCATTTCACCGCGACCTTGGACGTCGACGCGCCGTACAAACCAACCGACGAGCGGCAACTGAGTGAGCGAGCGCCGACCTTGAGTATATATACAGCGCGACGGCGCTTGCACTGTCAGCTGTCGAATGTTCGAGAAGGAGGAGAAGCGCAACGGCGCATGCGCGCGCGTCAGCTGCCGATGTTCTCGTAGCGTGACGGCGCATGCGCGCGCGTCAGCTCCCGATGTTCTCGAAGCGTGACGGCGCATGCGCGCTACATTATACAGCTAGCGAATGTTCGCGAAGAGGAGAAGCGAACGCGGTGTGTACAAGGAGAATTAAAGAAAAGTTGCTGGAGTGGAAGCTCCTGCGATGCCTTGCCAGCAGAAGTGAAGCCACCTATTGCCACTGCCAAGATGGCGGAAACGTGCTCTTTTCTGATAGTGCCCGCCTAAAGATCAAGTGGCTTTGATACGTTATGTAAATACTACGGTAGTTCTATAATAAAGGATGGTTGTTCCTGACGAAATAACACTCAGAAACAAATATGGATGACTGAATCTTCAAAGAACTTTTCCTCCAATTAGAGGCTCACTACGGAAAACTAGTGACATTAAGACGCACTTGGAGCACTATGAGGCCCCAAAAATGTTGGTTGCATTAAACTCGTTGGGCGTGCGAAGGAAACGCTTCGTTTTCGATCGCTGAACGGCGACACTTTATCATGCCCCTAGTAAGATGGCCGCCACAGCCGCCATCTTGCCAGAGGAACGGCTTCACATCTGCGCAATCATTTCCACTCCAGCAATTTTTTAATCCTCCTTGGGTGTGTAGAGGAGGAAGGGTGCACAGATGGTGGAGGAGTGAAGCGCGCGCGGTGTGTAGAGGAGGAAGGGATGCACAGATGGTAGAAGAAGGAGGAGGAAGCTTGCGGACGGCACCGCACTACAAGCCTCGAGTATTAGATGCTCCTCATCTAAAAAATAAAGCAGCCACACTCTCAAATGGAACCAATTTTGGGGGGTAACAATTTGGCATATTTGGCATATTTTTGGCATATCCATGGAGTGACTGAAGCACGGAAGCTTGGAGCGTCCGTACTTTCATTCGTCCGTCAGCCTGTCTGTTCGTCTGTGCCCCTATCCACACGTCGCATGTACGGACAGAGGCACAGACGCACGGATGGGCTGATGGAAGAACTGATGGAGACATTGATGAACGAATGGTCGGAAGCACGAACAAATGAACAGACGGAAGCCCAGACGGATGGAGAGACGTACGCGTGCATGGACAGAAGCATAGATGAATGGACAGACGGACGAACTCACGGACAGACGCATGGACAGATGCGTGGATGGGGGAAGCATAGATAGACAGACAGACGGACAGGCTGACAGGCGGACGGAAGCATGCAGGGACAGATAGACGGACAGGTGCACGTACGGACCGACAGACCCATGGACGAACAGATGAAAGCAGGAACGAATAGACGGATGGGCGAGTGGGTGGATGCCTGGACTATTTGACACACGTTTGAATGTACGGGCGATTCACCCCACTCATTGTCAACAACGCCGTGAATATGCTGTGAAAACCACTACCACCTTCTTGGTATAGTATTCACAAAAACATGTACACGCAACGCCATCTGTGAGCGTGTCAAGAACTAGAGGTGGCTCCATACTACAAGCCGAGTAAGGAACAACCCACGGCCTAAGAAACTTCACCCCTAAAAACAAAAATGCTGACATAACATTTTACTTCATAAATCATCGTTTCGTTGCATTTATAGGCTTTTTCTAGCATCGTAGCTGTGGACCACTTTACATGCTACGCTGAAACTTCGTCGTTTTGCGAGGCCATTGCACGTGAAGTGGGCTTGTTCATTCTGCGCAACTTCGTCCTTCGGCTTGGTGCACCCGTGAACTTCTCAGAGACCACGGGCGTTTCTTCTTGACGGAAGGTGTAAAAGCCCTCCTACGCGAATGCAGCAATGTGCATCGAACAACCACCGCACATCACCCCAAAACTAACGAGATGACCGCGAGATTTAGTCGCACGCTAGGTGACATGCTGTCCATGTATGTTTCTGATGACCACATAAACTGGGACCGCATACTGCCATTGGTTACTTACGCTTGCAACAGCGCAACACAATCTACAACTGGCTTCTCCCCGTTCTTTTTTTTTATGGTCGGGAACCTTCATCGTTCTTGGACACTATCCTTCTGTACCGCCCAAAGCCATCAGAATCGACGACTTTAGACGAAGCCGCCACTTATGCTGCAGATTGTCGGCAGCTCGCCCGTTCGCTTAGTAGGCATGATCGGGCTCGCCAGAAGCACTTCCAGTACCGAGGCTCATCCCCTTCTGCATACACGCCTGGAACAATCTTGTTGCTCCGTGTACTATCGTCTGTCCTAGGCCTTTCTTCAAAGTTCATACCCAAGTATGACGGTCCGTACCAGATCTTGCACCAGACATCACCAGTCAACTGTTGGTTGAGTCTATTCAGCCACCTACAGATCAACGGCGCTGCGGGCGCGAAACTGTGCACGTTGAGCGTTCATTACTTCACTTCTAGCATTGCTTATCATTTGCGAGGAATGGTGTATGCTCGTATAAAGCTTGTTTACGCGCATGTTCTCTGCAGTGTAAACACGCTAATTCCCAACTCATTGACAGTACCTCTTTGAATCCAATGCGAGGCTTTATCTGGGGAAACAGCAGTATGCATGCTTACAACGATACGCTGCCAAGAAAATCAACGATAGCGTCTGTTTATGTAAGCATACACTAAGATATGCAAGAACGGGCACACGGTGACATTATCTCACAGCCAAATAAGCTTCCTGGAATGGCGCTGAAAAATACACCTATGTTTGTGTGTGTGTGTGTTTTTTCCAATATCTCGCTCCACGGTGTGCTCGTTTGAATGGTGGCCTCTGGCTTTGTTCCCGGGCTATTAGGGGGCATACAGTTATGCTTGATTTTAAGCCTCGAATTACGAAGCATTCTTACTCTGTTCATTCCTGCTTGTTGTCGGAGTTTATCGCGGTGCTTTTGCAGATAATAAATGGTGTTTTGTGGCCATCTCTGGTTACTTTTGGTGTTTTGAAAAACGTGGGTGTGCAGTTCACTTTCACAGCATAAGGAGATGGGGAAAAAACATGATATCTCACGTGCCAGCATTCCCAATATTTTCTATTTAAAAAAAGATTACGAATAAGTGCGAAGAATAGAGGTGTTGCGATGCTTGTAACGAACCAATAAACCATTTGAGCGAACACTTAGGTGCTTAAAAAAGCGCTGGTTAAAAAAATTAGTTTGAATACTTTTTTTCTTGCATGTGGGAAACAATACGCTCATTTTATTCTCAAGAAATGAAGTCATGAATTTAGAGCTTACTAGTGTTTTCTGTCGAAAACTTCATACATGTCCTAAAGAAATATAAAGGTAAATATTGGGTTGACGTGGATTGTTGAAAAAGCGTTACAGAATCCTCGTAGTGCCGCTTTTGTATAAAGGAAGTGCTTATTTTGAAATAATATTCCGCTTTATTGGTCCACATCTCCTTAGCTCAGTTCAATCACCCACCTCAATGGTGTCTTTGACGTCACTGTTGTCTCGTGCAACGTTGTCCCCCTTTACTGCCCAACTGCCAACACTAGTAGCAGCAAAAAAAGTATGGGAGCGATTTACTGCTTGCACGGATTAACTGGGCCCTGCTAGACGGAACCACTGATGGAGCCTAACTAAGCGAATAGGGAACTCTTGAACCAGTCGCGCCATTCGCCATAGTAACGCTAAGTGGATATTTTCTGTAAATGAAATAGAAACCAACAAGCAGCGTGTTATAACATCTCTTGATGCGCAGAAGTTTTTATAGCAGGTGTTTTGATTACTACTGATTATTGTAGTCAAACGATCTTACTTCAGCTGGGTCATTTTCAAAATATCTCCCTCATGACGCACGTCCTGTGATACATCTAGTTTAGTTTTTCGACAAGTAGGGCACTGCTAATAATAGTTTTGTGTAGCTGTTGTCACACGCTGATGTTTTACTCAGACACATCTCGTTATTTTTTATTTTTTGCAAATAAACGAACACTCGACAAAGCCGCCACGAAAAGAACTTGAGGGTTTCTGGAATTGCAAGAAATATGTGCCCTCTCCAGACGATATTTCACCAAACCCTGAACTAAAATTGCTATTCGCGTTTAGTGACCTGTTAAGCAAAACTAATAACGCAAATAATAGGATGGGGACGCTGATACACAAACGTGGAAAAGCAAACTTTTAAATATGATCAGATATACTTAAAATTGGGCGTGATTTGCCATTCACAGGGTGGCAATCTCTTTTTCGATTATAAAAGTGTTGTCTCACGTCTTGCATTTCCGGCCAGTTACCTTGTACATGAAAAAAAAATACTGCTAATATTACGACTACCAATCGGAGCAGCAGATATTCAACGGAGGCTTATAACGAAATTGTCCATACACGAGGACTTCGGCGAAACACGAGCAATAAGTCAGGTTAACCCACAAGACTCTATAATATGACTGCATGCTCTTATGCCTCATTAGGCTCTTCTTGGTTAAGTAAGTTGGTGCAATATGATCTAATCGCGTAATAGAATACTTCGCAAAAAATTTTCATTCACATGCTGCTTGCAGTAAATTTTTAAACGAGTTCCCACACTAGTATAAGCAAGTGAATATAATTAGGGGAAGAAAACACGTCACCCACAAAATTAAAATATTTTATTTAAAAGATCTGTTGTAACTTTTACGTGATTATTCAGTTTCATTGTTGAAGGAAAAAAGAAAAAGACGGAGAGAACATTTCAGTCAAGAACAGCAATAACCAAACAAAATAAAACCTATGAGCAAATGTGCTGAATAATCAGAGTATGTATTGTAGAATGTTCTTCACAAGTTATTTTTGCTCCGAGAAAAGATGTCACGATGTTGTATATTCAATTGTCTTACTGCTTGTGTAGTAAACTACACATTTTACGACTTTATTTGCGTGGGCTTATGAGATTTTTCCGTTTCGTAGAGGCACCTGAAGTTTTCCTAATGTTGCAGCATACATTCACCAACTGCTAATAATTTGGTTAGTATTAGCACTTTTAAAGGTCGTCTCAGTTTGTCGTCTTGCACCGATAGCTAGAGGGATAAATCTATGAGCTCTGGCTCCATAAAAATTAAGGCCTATGACTCAACACATCGCAGTACATCACCGCTTTCGTATAATCGTCAGTCTCCTCACTCAGCGTATGATACTATTTACTGTGAGTCTACGATGCTAATATTGAACGCAATTTATGGCACATTTATTTAAACAGCTTCTTGCTGTGAACAGTCTTTTTGGGTTTTATATGAGCGCCATCTTGGTTTAAAAGAGTGGCGTCACCGTAGTACACATCAGTCTGAATGAACATAAATGGTCAGTCCTCGTGCGTAATATAATTTATTAGAGCTTCTATGTTAAATTCAACTGCATCAGTTGTCAGCATTTATTCAAAGCGAAATTCTCAATTTCAGAGCCCCCAAAACAACTAGGAATTCTTCGTCTGTGGTTATAATTATGGAATTCTTTGCTATGTTTTTGGGTGAATTGTTAGAAATGTTAAAGAACTGAGTAAATGCTGTTAGACATGCATATCCGTACGCTACAAATCAGTTACGCGGAATCTTACAAGAATTCGGAATAGTAATAAAACAGAAAGTCTAGAGCCACCCGTTTGTTGCCTAAAGTCACTAGGAAACCCGTACGAATTGCTCACATTGAAGTCTTCTTAAACGATGGGAAATTCATCCATGATCGGGCGTCGAATCCTGAAGCAACGCCTCTCACCATCTGTCCCTAAAACTAGGATGAGTGAACGGCTGAACGAGGACGAGTCAGTAGTCTTCGGAGAATTTCGAAAATTAAACTTCACAAACCTTCATTTGACATCCCGAACCAGGGTGAAGTTAGCATAAACTAAGAATATTTCTTCGTGAGAAATTACCAGCTACGTCATAGCGTGATGATTCGAATAGTGCCTATGTAGAAATACAAATGACATTTATTGAGTTAGGACTATATCAATACGCGCCCAAAATATCATTGGAACTTTTCCACAGGTGCTACCACCACACTGTTTCCTCACAGCTGCAGTTTTTTTTAAACTTAATTGACATACACGAACCAGGGGGAAGTAAGCATCAACTAAGAAGATTTCTTTGTGAGAAATTACTTACTACGTCATAGGGTGATGATTCGAATAGTGCCTATGTAGAACTGCAAATGACAATTATTGAGTTAGGACTATATCAATACGCGCCCAAAACGTCATTGAAACTTTTCCACAGGTGCTACCACCACAAGGTTCCCTCACAGCTGCAGTTCCTTAAACTTAACGTGTTCTTCGTGCATTGCAATAAAATGTCTGATACTTTTACATAAAACTGTTCAACCTGCCCAAATACTGTGAGTAATATTTTTATGTTGCTGTTATCTTCAACTTCAACCTTTAAAAGATAAATAATGTTACTTTTTACAGTACTTATCACTGAATAATTTATCCTCACCTATTCCTTAAGGTCTGGTAGTACTTTCAACATTTCTATTTTATACCTGAATTCATGCCTTTGTGTACCAGAACAAATGCACTTTTTTGTTGTGTTTTTGGAATTTTATTTGTTCGTGCCCTTGTTATTAACAGTTCTGTTGTGCTTTTCTGCATATCTTTGTACTCATACCCAGCAAAGCCAAATATTAGTGTGACAATATGACAGGCACCGAAAGCGCACATGAAGGTGGCCTTCGAACACATCCCTTTCTTTTATTTTTTTGGTTGTCATTGTATGTTGCAGCCGCTGTCTTCTGACATCGAAGACGCACCTACTAAATTTTCGTAGCAAAAATATATTCCTGAACGTGCTCATATAAACTACGAGGAGACCACTGCTAGATTGTGCCTCGTGAACTGAAACAGCCCCAGAAAAATGCTATTGTTATCTATTGAGATTCATCGCCTCCACTTGAGTGTGAAATATAGGCCCGATCCAATCGTGTTAACTTTTTCGTGACCACGACAAAATGATTTGTTTTCATATGTCTCGAGGACCAGTTAGGACCAGTTAGCAAAGTATGTATCGCAGCGTAACAAACTATGCATATAAACCCTTTCCGAAAAATATAGGCTGTAGCCAGCAAACTTATGGCGGAATGTACGAACATTTTTAAATTGCGTGTTTTTGGCTGCCGGCTAATAAACACAGCAATAAAAAGTTATAAGCGAAATCAATCAAAATAATGAAAATTCGCAACATATATCTTTTCAAGATATATGGTCTATGAATATTTTAAAAAAATTATAAATGTTCCACGCAATGTTCCTGATTATATGAACAAAACGAATGTGAATTCATGTACTGCTTTACTGCTCATGCCATGCGATGAAGCATTTTGTGGTTTTGCGTGAGACAGGCGAGGAATAATATGCTTTGAATATAAAATTATTGTTTTTATGAGAAAATCCTGCTGGTGTTTTGATATAGATGGACACCTGTGATGTTAACAGTGCTTACATATACATCAGATGTGCAATGGACTTCACGATTTTGTGTGATGTCACCTCTTTTCGGGAGTCACTTCTCTGTGATGAAGATGGTGTCTCAAAATAGGCATCTGACAATTTTTTTAGCATTTTCGCAAATAGTATTGAAAAAAGGAAAATCGCGGGCAGACGTAAAACGTATTGCACCACTCGATTAGCGTGGGGCTGATATCGACTCCGGTAGCCTTCTTGCTCTAAAAAGAACCTCTGCAGCCGGTACCAGCACTTTGCGCCGAAGCTGCGTAAGTACCTCACATGTAACCAGAGTATCTCTAAGATTGCTCACAAGGGCGATCAGCTTCGCACGCGCGAGGGAGGACGTAAACTAAACTAACTCATAAACGACAGCGGATGCCCCAGACTGACGCAAAACATCGTCGCCATCAAAGCTTGAACATATGGTCTTGTTATCTTCAAGCTCAAAGCTTGTCGCCATTCTATTCTAGTGATGTTGCAAGATAGTTTCTTCGGCACAGGTAGGCACCCATGCACGCGTGACGACTGTACACCAGGAGCGACAATGGCGACACTACACAAGGACTCTTGTTATAGAGGGGTCTCTTAACAACCACTACATTGCCGAATCAGGCAAGTTGAACCTGATTCTGGAACGTCAATGATGGAACTAATTGAAAAACAAAATCAACATGCCTACAAAGGTGATAGATTTGATTAGGTGTGGTAACGAAACAGTTAAGTAAATTCTATGACCACGGCATACACTGGCCTTATCACAAGCAGAAAGGCTCAAACACTTTAGCAGGAATATTAAGGTTTATTATTGTTTAAAACGTTTTCCTAACCCTTTATTTCTAGTGCATGCTATTCAGTAGCGTGCCTATGCAGCATCTATTGGGAACAAATAAAGACAACAAAAACATCATAACTGTGAAAAAGTGTAGGCGAGGCAAACCTTCTCTTTCAGAGAAGGCTTGCCTCGTCAACATTTGTGCCTCGTGTGAAAACATTCATATGGCCATAATTCCCCCCAAAAATTTACGGGGTCGCCAACGTGTGTAACGATAGCCCGCAGTTGACGCGAATACAAGCAAGTGTGACAATTGTCTCAACAAGGCCTTCTTCGGGAGACCATGACTCTTTAACAGAGATAGTGTGAAATGCTAAAGTGGTTTCCGACCTCCTGACACACCTGGTCGAACAGCTAGAGGAACCAGTCATATTTCTTGCAGCTCCTGCTGAGTACAGCAGTCTTCAAGATTCACACGATTCATTGGAATGCGTGGAACTGCAGAACAAGTGGATGGAAAGGCACCACAACTAGGCCAGCCTATGGCTCATTTACTTGGTGGATACAAGAACTGCGCGACGGACGAAGCACAAGATAATGGAGGGCACGAAGAACAGCGCTGACTTGCAAGGTGTAATATTTAACACCCGCGCCACTTTTTTTGCACAGTCCCCAGCGATTGAAAGAATAAAAAATAATAAAACTGATATATTGCTTGTAAAAAAGAGAACAAGCCGTAGTGGCATCACTGCTAACCATTCACATTGCACAGCTATCATCTGACAGAATATACATTTTGTTTTTGTGCAAACAAGCGCCGCCACTGTGGCTGCGTTCCCGATTATTCGCGTTGCATGGCTGTGAAGCGTCATTTGAGCTAGCTATCAGGAGCAATTTTGGAGGCGTTAGAAGTATGAATACCTGGCTGTGGGCCTTCACGTGAGCAGGCCTTGTTTCTTTGACAGGCGAACTTTTGACAAACGCAACCTTTAATCACTTTTGAGCTAAAACCAAAATAATATATGGTTTTATAAAATAACTGCCACATTTTATTCCTGCGCGATTTCAAATTTTAGCATTTTTCATACTACGGGGGTCGCCTTATTTCTTCACTGTCGGAAATCCACAACGTAACCCCGCAAAGGAGTGGTTACTTTGTGGGTTTCTGTCGGTGACGTCATGCCGGGAATATACAATATTTCATCCGCTTGCACAAAAATTAAGCCACGCTTTTCCACATGACTGCATGTCAGAAGACTGCCTTGCTTCAGCGTGCTTGCACTAGACTGTTACAGGACAGCGTCCGATATTTGTAATCGTCAATTCTATTCTGCAATGAACGGTGCGAATGGCGCACCTCGCCCGGCTCACAGGTAAAAGTTTTGCTCATCATAAGTACATTCAGAACAGCGGACCATTCATTATCAAAAATTTCAATACGTCAAATTAAGACAATGCTAATATACTCCTCGCCACCATCTAAGATTCAGGGATTGATTGCAGGCTTCAACAAAGTAATCAAGACGGGTTCACGTACCGTACAAAACCAAATAAGAAATCACTTGAGCAGAGTGCACCAACGGAAGGTGCCTTGATCTGGCATGAGCATGAGGAACTAAAGTGTAGTATCTGCGCTTGCTTCTCAGAAAAATAAAGCACCCTAAACCACCTAAACCAACGCTTGCCAAAGCAAACACTTCTAGCTTCGTTCAATACAAGACACATTGTTTCCATCAGCATGGCCCTCTGAATTTGTGTTCTAAATGATTATTTTGAACATTGAACGAACGGTAAAATGTGATGTGCATTCGCTCATGATACGTTTCGGAGGCGAGCCTGTTTCAATTTATTGTTATTGCAGGGGACCTCAGTTTTGCTGATCATATCAGGGTATTAGTTAATTGGTTTTTTTTTACTTGTCTTACTTTTTCCTGCGCTCAGTATCACGTCAATGCCACATGAAATTTTCTGCGGCGGACTTAGTGTTCTTAAGCAAACACCAAGTTCCTAGGCAAGCACGCTAGGAGACGAGTCCCACACTTTCTCAGAGACAAGGATTCACCGAGTATTCACTTGTACAATACTTTCAACAAATAAATAATACATAACTATGTTACCTTACTTTTTTCATTTTTTGTACACGTCCTGGGGAAGTACATGGCGTACGTCTGGTATTCAAGCCACTCCAGATGATCGAAATACGGGGTCGGCAACGCAGGATGGCTGTGCGAGTCCCATTCAATCTTGTGTGGTCGTTTTTTACAAGCTTATATGCGTTCCCGCCCTGAAATCGTTCCCCGAGATCGCAATCTAAGCAAAAACATTGAACTGCTCAGCGCAATGAAAACAATACCTAAGAAATATTTTGCGTCGTACGCGGTAGAAATACAAGCATCGTCATTTGCTGAGACCACACTGTGTATAGGCTCACGCAGTGAAGGCACGCGATTCATGTTCCATAGATGCGGAATGGGATTTGTTTTTCTAACAGTATGTCTAGTTTTTTATTCGCTTGTGCCGACATTTTCCACGGTAATTAATTGAAGGAACTTCTTGGAAGTTCCTGAAGAGTTTGTTCAGCTACTGATTTGTTTCTTGATTGTGCAAACCGAATGAGCACTAGCGTAAATATCTCAGAATTGCGACAGGGGAACAGCTTCATACGGCATCCTCGCTCATCTTCAATATATACTTTTTCTTTCAAAAGTATTTGTAAACTGCTCTTGAAATACGTTGCATATAGCAGGCCTCTCTCATACTGCACACATGAATCACTGAAAGAGAAATGAACGAATCAAATGTCATATCAAATTTCTTAATATCCCTGACCAACAATAAATGAAAAAAGTGGGGGGGGCGTTATTGTTAACTCTGCGTCACTTAAGTGTTTTTCATAAACGTTACCAGTAGATAATGTGCAAGGGCTTCAGGAACTACGTAAATGATCGCATTTGTGAAGAAAACGCTAAACAATATATTTTTCTCTTGAAAGCACATAGTGATTTTCGTGGCTTTTCTTAGCAGTAAGCACAAATATTACAAATAATTGCCACACTTGAGATATTTTCCTGCCTAGTGAAGCACCTACTTCATTCTGCATAGGTGGAAGGACTTTGCCTTCTTTTGACGTGGTAAGTGCGGCCAAAATGCTCTGCGGGGTCGTCACCATCCGCTGTTCCGCGGCGTTTTGAAGCCCCGATGATGGATGACAGCGTCTATGTGTGGCTGCGCCTAAATTGTCACCATAACTCCATCAACTATTTCGTATCCGATCGACTAGCTATGCACTTAGGCCCGTAGCTTGCGTCGCTTTAAGCGTTTACGCCCCGCAGACCGAAAGGAAATGCTGAAGGCCATATATATTACGATGTTCCTAAGTCCTCGAATTAGGGTAGTTGGCTTAGCTATAATAAACATGTACTGTACTTAAATGTGTAGTTTCTCATTTACTCATCATATGTGGTGCAAACTAATTATGTTTATGCAGTCAACAAATGGATAACAATGAGTCAATAAAGGAATAAATGGTCATTTCGTGATACCAGTATAACACGAAGGGAAACCTTCTCGTTGCAAGAACAAGGATTGTGTTGTGCACTGATGTATGAAAGCTGCCAGAATTTCTCTCGGTATTCGACCGCTGTAACACCTTTGGGCTAGGTGGCTGCCAAAAACCGTCAGGGGAAGTTACGTAGAATGAACCTAACTCTTTTATAAGACGGCTTTGATGTGGACATGATGGGTACCTACTATCCGTATTTAACGTTTCCGACACTCTACGACACGACAAGCGTTCACCATTTCCTGTGTTAACAAGGAAAGAAATTGGCAAGAAACAATCGCTGCGAGGTACGGCATTGCATTGCGACATTCATTGAATATTACGGGTGTACAGGCCTTGTGTTTACTACGCGTCATAACACTCACGCTGACGCGCTGTAATACGGCTCCACACATCTGCAGCTCGAAAGAGTTATTCGTTCCCTGTTTGGCAGGTTGTCTGTTTGGTGCCTCAGTTAGCATGTAGGCGCTTCGGTATCACATACGAGTATATCCGGTTACGGAACCGCATCGTAAAGGGATTCCCGAGGTCGTTCTAAGGAAAGCTGTGTCCTCGGCGAAATCGTTTGTCAAGAAATACTACCATGGAATTGAAGCCTACCTAAGCAGTGAACTTAACAAGCTGGCTAAGCTCTGTGAGAAAAAAGCATGTCTGTAGTACTACCCAAACTGTCTGAGTTACTATTTATCTGAATTAACTTTTGTTTTGCAGAGTTTCTATACTATTCATGTACAAAATCTTTCAAGCTGGTTGAACCTGGCAGCTGCTTTGATGCCGAAGTGAAAGCCTAAAGCAATCGAGAAACCACCGACAATTTTTTTTATTAAAGCACTGTAGCAGTTTTCACTCATTCTGGGGAGACGTTATACGAAACAGTGCTATTTGAGGTACACGCTTGAGAAAAGTATGCCTGTTTAGAGAACAAAACCAGATTCTCCGCAGAGTTTTCTTCGTAGGCATGGTAATTTCATAAACTCAAAATATTCAAACATTGCCGCAAAATACGCCTAAGTTTAGCATTCCGGATAAAAACATTTACAAAAAAAGAATTTCTGCCAAGCTAAAGGTGTCTAGAATGATTTGTAACATGCTGCCAGCGTACGAGCGGTACAGTAGACGCAGCGAAGGCCTCCTAGTTTTTGTGTTTTCATGAAACTAAAAACCGCAACTGTGTAGAACGACCTACTTCGAGCTTCTGTCCAGATACTGGGTCAGTTCAACTATATGGCTAATCTGCGTAGTGCCACTTTTTGTAAAATACAGTAAGGTAGTAAGATTACTGAGTCTCTACGATACAACATTAAATTTGTAAGAAAAAGAAACTCCGCTCCTCATTGAACGAACTTCACGAGTTAACAGACTAACTTCTCGGTCCCAGTGACTTCAATAAATTGTAATTAAACTGCATATAGCTCATTAAGTGGACGAGGGACTCAAGGCAACCGTAGCTGAGTTCATATGGCATTGGACATGTTAATCGGAGGTCACCGGTTCGGCTCTACACTTATTTTGCGCCTTGTTCATTTGTCGCACTAGAAACATTTTCCATTAAAAGTGGTAATTAATGAGTGATCACGGTTGAATCACAGCTAATTATTTGGTATCAATTATTTCATTCAAATAAATGGCGCAACGACAATAGGTCGGCATACCTAACTCACCCAGAGTCACTTAAGAAATATATGTTAGCCTTTGGCCTCGCTAGGACTCACACGCACCAAAGTATTACTCACCCGCACTCCCTCAAACTCACAGCACGGTCTAAGTCTTGGTTAGTCCGAGGGAATCGATTGACTCCTGAGTGAGTTTGTTGACCTATGCTCACGACTTAAATATATTTGCTAACTTCAATTTCATAGGAAACGTCAAAAACAATATTAGGACGGCCCACGTGTTAAAAAAAATTAACCACTTTCAACTGTAAATTACGTACCTGCTAGCCACGCTATTAAAAAATAAGACCTAATAAATAAGACCTAAATAAAACCTAATACCATAAAAAGTACATGTACACAGAGCTTGATGCCAGCCCTTTTTAAGAGAGACGTGAAATGTATGCCTGGTGCTAACTTACGCCGGGTAGCATTCAGTGGCAATGGGGATCAGCTTCCTTACAGAAGGCACGATTGGCACAACGTAGGAAATGGCGGGTGCTGTCATCATCACGGGCTATGAAGTGCGCTACGGCAGGAGGTAAAGCTTGTTTGACATAAAGCAACTAACATAAAACCTAATGCAATATTAGAATGTATTAAAACACAAAAAACACTATCATACCGCAGCTCTGCATATCGCTTCCACTAAGTATGATATTTGTCGCGCGAAGCTTTTAACACTGAGACGGGAAGGAAAAATACAGATGGCGTTCACTTGTTTTTTGTTTGCGTTTCCCGTCCTATTGTTAGTCGTTCTGTATCAGAAATATTATTTTTAGTATTATTATGCACCAACCCACTCTGAAAACGTTCTTATCTCGCTTGTTCATTTTTCATGTCGCCTGCGGTAACTATTGCGCATCACCTTCTGTTAGCGTTAAAAGGTTGACATTCTACCAAACAAGGAATAAAGTTACACTTACTGCACCTTGAGAGCATGTGTTCCTGCATTTCTTTATTGCAGTATGATGCTATACTTATCATAAAGTTTGTTTTATAAGATAAACTAGCACATCATCACCAACAATGATATTAAGAGAACTAAATTCCCATAAACTAACCTCGTGGTAAAAGATAAACGAGCCCGTGGAATAGGCGTTAAATGTCTAACAAAACCATTGTGAACGATGAAAGACCAAAACAGACGTCCAACTTGAATAATCGCAATGTAGAGAGGAAGAGACGGAGATGGAGGAGCATGAATGGGAAAGTTGGGATGATTAGTTGGCTAGTCTACAGTGCGTAAACGCTCTCATTCAGAAGGAGGAACTCCAAAAATCTACTACGGCTCATTGTGAGCATTGCATGATATCGACCACTTCTATTTCCCTCACCCTCACCCCGTATAGCACGCCCTCCTAAAAATCCCTGAGTGGACAGTAAAATTATTCCCGCCATGTCACCCCTTAGAACGGATGCCGAAGCATCTACGGGGAAAGCTCTGGCATTTCACTGAGTCGGTGAACGGAGAGGGTGGGGGGCGACGGAAAATGGGCGAAGTGCTTCACGAGCTAACTCAGAAAGGCTAAGAAACGGCTGAGCAAATGTTTCCGGGTTCCCGCTCTCGGGTCAAACTACTGATTTGGTGGCTTAAGGGAAGGCACTGCGCACTTCGCAGTAGAATGCATATTTCACTTTTATTGTGTGCAATAACGTCCTCATGTAAAGTGCAACGCACCTGCCTATGTTGACGACGTTATTGAGACTGCGAAGTGTTGGTTAATAAATACGGGTAAATGATTATGACGAAGGTTACATGTATCTAAATGAGAGCTGTTACTTAAAGGTCTCGGCTACTATTCGCAAAGACGTGCCTTCGACCCGGGCCGCACCAGTCGCATTTTTATGCAGGCGAAATGCGAGTAATGCACCCTACTATAGACGTCAAATGAAATGCCAACAGCGGCAACCATTCTCGATGTTATAGTGCTCACCATATAGGTACGGGTTCTTATTCCGGCCTTGGCGGCCACATTTTCAATGGCCTAGAAATAGCTTCTTGCCCGGGTGCTCAAATCAGGCCAAGGTGGCCTAAACTTCCGGATTTTTTCACCGCGATGTCTCTCAGACTCAAATCGTGGTTTTGGGATGATAAAAGTGACCAAATATTACTATTAGTGCTTAGCGCTCACACTGTAAAAACTGTCCGTTAGAGGCACAGCTAAGATTGACGTAAAGCTCACGAAGGTCTCTCAGTTCCTATAGGAAGAAGATGAAAATAGCCATGGATGCAAACAGACGTATTGCTGTTATTGTAGGTACGGAGACAATGTGCTTCTCAGTGGACCTTATGGAAAAGTCTAGAAGTTGGCTGCTCTGACTAGTTAATTTCTGGCCGAAATGCCACTACCAGACCACCTTTTTCGGGGGCATGACGTGTTGACAAAGAGCCTGGGTGCGTGTAACTAACATTCGTTTCCTCATAGTTCCTCTTTAATCGTTTTTCTGTGACATGAATACTCTTCACGTGTTTTCGATATCGACATCATTGTCAAGCACCATATAAAGTCCAAATCGATGACAGCAAGCCGGAAATCGTGTGTTCTAGGCGGAGGTAGTGAACGCGAGCGAGCACTAGGAACGCAGCTGAAGCAAAGGGAAAGCAAGCCGACCCATCTCAGTCGCAGTAAGGGCGGATGCGATAACATCACCCGCGTGCGAGGCATGTCATGGATTTATACTCGGGCAGAGAGGAAACGCCCTGTCTGTTTCGAGGAATGCCGGGGCCACGGGGAACAAGACGGAGGAGGAGGAATAAATGAGGAAGGACAGGGAGGTTAGCCAAGCTTCCATATAACCAAATTTTCTTCCATGAAACAAAATTGTAATGATGAAACTTGGGATATCAAAAGAACTGCTTAATTGCTTTCCAGTTTGATATAAATTTTATCTTTATTAGACCACCGCGTGGTGCAAATTGGCCTCAATGTGTACAAAGTTGATTATTTTGGAAAATTTGTGTTTTTTTTTCTCCTAACGTTTTCCGACTAGAGGGGTGCAAAGGTATTTTTTTTTGCAAATTATACCTTCGATGGAGTAAATAATAATTTCTCAGATATTCATTAAAAGAGCAGTAATGCAATACAAAAACTGCAAACATAACCCCTTTCGGCTAAATTCTTGTAGTGTACGTGGCCATAAAACAGCACTAAGAATGATTAGCTTAAAACACCTTGCACAGTCACCATTACTTATTACATAAACTAAATTTTGTATTGAAAGAGGAAGTGACACATTAAAAAATAATTTTTTTTCACGATAAACAGCTATACAAAATTTGGATAAATTCGGAAAGCACTCACGTGACCACAATTTTTTTCTTTCTGAAATGTTCTAGTGATTAACTGCTTTTAATGCAGTAAATCGGCAGGATATATCTTCGAATTGATTTGAGGTGGTCGCCGAAATAGCTGGTATGTTTGGCGTGAAATGACCGCACTAAAAAAATTGCCCGCAGCTTCTCTCGGGGGAACACTGAGGAGGATGCGGAGCATATAATTGGTTAACGGGGTGTTAAAGTGCGACCTACTTGGGTCGATGGCTAAATTGGTTAACGTGGTTGTGAAATGGGGTGTTAAATTGCGACTTACTTGGGTCGATGGCTAAATTGGTTAACGTGGTTGTAGGAGGGGGTGTTAAATGAGTGAACACGTACACACGTATGCGAAAGGGCGGCGCTGGTCGAAGGGACGTCGATCATTGTGTTTGTGGATTCGTTGGAATTCATTTCACCGCGACCTTCGATGTCGACGCACCGTACAAACCAACCGACGAGCGGCATCTGAGCGAGCGAGCGCCGACCTTGAGTATATATACAGCGCGACGGCGCATGCACTGTCAGCTGTCGAATGTTCGAGAAGGGGGAGAAGCGCAACGGCGCATGCGCGCGCGTCAGCTGCCGATGTTCTCGAAGCGCGACGGCGCATGCGCGTGCGTCAGCTGCCGATGTTCTCGAAGCGTGACGGCGCATGCGTGCTACATTATACAGCTAGCGAATGTTCGTGAAGAGGAGAAGCGCACGCAGTGTGTAGAGGAGGAAGGGTGCACAGATGGTGGAGGAGTGAAGCGCGCGCGGTGTGTAGAGGAGGAAGGGATGCACAGATGGTGGAAGAAGGAGGAGGAAGCTTGCGGACGGCGCCGCACTACAAGCCTCGAGTATTAGATGCTCCGCATCTAAAAGGTACTGGCAGCGAGTACTGTTACCGGCTCGGAGCTAAAGCATCAGCGCTTTTGTGTATGGAAAGAGTAGGATGAAAGGAGAGGTGGAATAAGGGAAGAGAAAGGGTCTGAACAGCTGCACCCTGCGTGCGCCTCGGAGAATGTGACGGCCAGGGTCACGTGCTGCCGCCGCGGGATGACACTCTACCAAAAATGCAACCAAAATATTTAAAATTTTGTGAACATTGTTTAACAGAAGATGCGCGCCTTCCTAACAGAACCATCGTGTTTTCGCCAATTTTTCATAATTTTTATTCATTATCTCTTTAAATGGCAGATAGTGAAATTTCTAGAAAGCACTACCAAACGGGGTCCCTCATAATGATAAAGGGATGTTGGGACGCAAACATTTCTCGTTTTCTTCTTTCTTTGGAGGATTACACGCCACGCGCATTACGCCACCCTCTTTATTGGCACGAACGCACAGCAGTCACACTTGTTTGATATAATTGATAATGCGGCACAGCGGCATTGTTGTAACCGGGTTGTTTTGCCAAAGAGAGCATATAATCATTGGTAGTTCCATCGCATTATCATCACAGATATGCCGTTGAAACCATTATCGATGTAATGGTGTGTTCCACACGTTGTGATGAGTTTGCAGAAATGTTTGAATTATTGTGATAGCTCTGATGTGAAAATTCATATATTCTATCATCAAGCATATAAGGGTTGTTTGATTGCGCTTACAACAACAAATAAAAAACTAAGTGCGTTGAAATTAATGGAGCTGGTGCACAATCTTTTTTTTATTCTAGGTAAGGAAGTTTTTTTCTGTTTTATTCGCTTCACAATAAAAAAAGTGGTCGGAATTGCAGGCGAAAATAAACGTTCACGTGCTTTGCACAACTTTGCCCTTTGCACAACTTTGCACAACGTCAGTCAAACAGCGCGTACACATATTTTAATGTTGTAATTATAATGTTTTTGCATGTGAAAGTTAACTACGATAAGCTCACAATTTCTACGAACTGTCTTATTCTCCAGCACACAGGACATTGTACTCTAGTGGAGGTGTAGCGGATACAGCGAGCTTATACCACAACTGCAAAGCATGGTTTTAAAATTGTTTCAGGAAGAAACTCCTCCAAGCGTGGGCCTTTTCGCAGCACCAGAGCACAACCGCGTGCACTGGCTTGCGATAACATCTCTACGACGTGGTCACGTGATAGATGTACGTGGCGCCAGCGGCGCCTCCTTGACGCGGCCCATCCCAGGTCGCGCATTCCTGGCGCTGGCCAGCCAACATGGACGCTTGTCACGTCGGAACGTCTCGGTCGAGGACTCGTTAGAAACGACCATGTTCAGCGGTGATTTGCGAGACCGAGACGTGTATTCATTGTCCTAATCTGATCGGCTAACCTGTGGTTGCGTGAAGTCGGAACATACACCAGCAGATGGTTGCGCAAGGTGTCGTTAACTTCATTGCTTCGAGCCACCATTGTGTCAGAGCTTTCCTGCCAAGCTGACCAGCAAACAAGTTTTGGCAAGGTTCTGTTTGGTGTTGGATAAGTCAGTTGCTAGACTTTGGGGTGGTTGTTGCCATACTGCTGCCAAATCTCGCCAAGACATTTGCCCCTGTAGTTGTGGCTTTTCCGTGAAAATTTGGTGTCAGCCGCGGTGCATTTCGCGAGTGCGTGAGCTACGTTGGCCTTAGAAGTGTGGCAACTTGGGCTAGTTGGTATGGCATGACGATAGTTATAGCGCAAGAACAACACGACGACACAGAGCCGTGTCTCTCGTGTTCTTCTTGTCTTGTGTCATCATGTTGTTCTCGCGCTATAACTATCGTCTACGTTGGCCGTTTTAATAAACGAGCGTTTCAGAGTTCTGGGCGCCTTAATTTGCTGTGTGCGATGCTATGCAATTAAGAGATCGTGTCTCAGAGTTAGGGAATCAACAACAGGTCGTCCGCCATGCATTTGGCGAGTGCGATGAACATGTTCGCGAGTGTGTGCGCGTCGTTATTACCGCAATAAACCGCGCGTTACAGAAGTCGGGGCACGTTCACTTGCTGTGTGCGCAGCTGTGCAATTAAGAGAGGGATGGCGGACAAAACTTAAAAGAGTCCCAGCAAGAGGTGCGCTGCCCCCCCCTCTCGCACGTGCATTCATTATTCGGTATTTTGGTCGTTTGTGCTGATTGTCGGTGGAGCCCTGCAAGCGACGGTGGCTCGTCGGCGGGTTTATATTTAGAGGTACACGCGAGTCGCGCTTAATTCGCTATAACTGCGTCGATAAAATAGCCTTCCAGGCGTACCCCTAATAGCCAGCCTTATTGGGACGTTCATTCGTCACATGCACACGAGTTCGAACGATATGTCTAGGGCTGACACAGCTAGAAGAAGCGTAGCGTCCCCGTCGTGACACACGGTTGACGCGGCACGATCAGCTGTGAAAAAAAAAAGGGGCGGGGAGCAGCGCACTGCCTGCTGCGACTCTATTCAGTTCTGTACTATTCCCCGCTGTCCCCGCTATTCCCCGCTGTCCTATTCTCCGCTGTCCTATTCCCCGACTCTATTCCCCGCTGTCCCTAATACTGAGATGCAGCTCAATGAAAGACTGTGAAGGTGTCTGAGATATGCCGTTGACATTGCTCCGAATGTTTGCAGTGATATCACTAGCACTACTTGGTATAATGTAGTATGACCATTGCTGGTAAACATATTGTAATATTATATTTTAAAATATTTTGCCTTTATCTCAACACCCAGCATTAGAGAAAAGGTGACACGTGGAAGAATTAACAATAGAAATTGAAGATGAAACTGAAATACACCTATTTTGTTATTCAAATGCTTATGTACTTAGCATTATAAGCATGTTACTATTAAATGACTTCACTTGGTGCTGTCACTTAGAGTTGAAGCCAGCGGTGCTTGTTGCAGTGGGTTTACTAAAATTTTGCCAGACCTCTTTGCTGTCTGTGCAACTTCTGGAAATATCGTAAGCACCAGCTGGACAGCGAAGCGAGTGCAATACGCTGTCGTTTCACATTGGCGTAATAGTGTGCAAGTGTTAGTGAAATTCAGCACTTTGCATACTTTTCATAGATGGCACGGAATATATACTGTAAAATCCCAAGTGAGTGTTTCTGCCTTCTTTGGAGGATTTCATATGTGCGGCCGCTTGTCTCCTCTAACCATTTGCATTAATTTATATTTTTATGCGACAAACTAAAACAGTCATTGCATGTGTGTGTAGCTTATGAAGAACAATGCAGCAATGCTCTCTGTTTCTCCAAAGGACAAAATGCTGCTGCCATACTTGCTTTGTGTTTGTTTGAATGCTTAGTTTTTTGCTGCGTACTGCAGGTAGCTAACAGAAGTGCCCTGACGAACTGTGCAGTGCTGACCACACGGTGAGCCAAGCATCCCATAAGAGGTGCTTATTCAGCATCTGTGGCTAACTCAGAGATAATGTACAAAGTTACATTTATTTAAGAAGACTTGTTTTAGCTAGTCATGTCGAAGTGAAAATATTCCAAAATAAGTGAGAGTATACAGAGAAACATCGGGATGTATGCTACCTACCAACTTAACATTATTCATGCCAAGGTGTTAATTATGTGCAACCTTGATTTGAGAAAGAAGGGCAATGGTTTCCATGAATGGGCATAGTTGAAATTCACTGCACAACCAGTCGCTGTGCTTTTTCCGCTCATTATTATGTGGCCCTTATTCTTGTGACCTCCCACTGGCATAAAATTGCTTCACATACGCAACAGTAGAAAGGCTCTTGCTAGCGATATTAACAAGTTATTGTTATCATAGTTTTAGTTCCAATAAACCATGCTGTAGAAGAGAACCCTACCTATTTTTCACCATGGGGAGTGCATTTCGTGTGGAAACGTGACTTGGTTTCACATAGTGCTGGCTTTGTGTAGAATGGGGTACTGGCAAGTGGAGTTTTGCAAAAACTGTAAATCTTTTTTCTTTCTTGCAACAAGCATTGTTATGTTTCTTGTAAATGCGTGCATAGTGTGAAGAATAGTGACCCACTTTGAAATTTACAACCTTTTTATTGTAGTGTCCTGGACTATCTTTACTGAATGCGATTTTTTTTCTGCCAAACATAAACCTAGTTTTTACCATTTCTCATGGTCAAGTGCTAATTTTTCTGTGTACGTTTGCAAGCACACTTTCACTTATGATGCTAAACAACAGGCTTGAGAGAAGTTCCTGATTCTCGTCTATGAATTTTATAGAATACTTAAAATGAACTCTCGTACTTGGTGCAAGTGTTGGTTACTGTGTGCACGTTCTATTCATCTAGATATAATATTAGAGAATGCAGCTGGTAGCATTGAATACTGTGCTCAGACGCTTGCATACGCTGCGAAACCTTGCTGGTGCCAAAATTTGTTGTGTGTGTATGGTGATGCGACTGGTTGCTAGCTATACTGCATTGTGACAGCTAATTGCACAATGGAGCATTCTTCAGCTGCTCACGTAGTTCGAGCAGATGTCGGTCACATTCACTGTCGTACGACATAGCCAAAAAGTTCATGCATCTGCATCCTGCATACCAGGGACCCTTTTGTGAAGCAACATGATGCTGTGATGGAGGCAGCTAAGTGAGAACTGGGTTTTCTCCGTCAGTATTATTACACAGGCTTCCTAAATGCACACGAGTAGATTCAGCAGGCATTTGGAGCTACAGAGTAAGTAGTAACTGCCAATTTCAATAGCAGAATTACCTAGCTGTATATTGCATTTTCAAGAAACTCTATAATTTTGCAACACCTTAACATCACAGCTTCCTCACTGTTTTCTTGGTGGTGCGACATTACAAGAATTATAATTTTATATATCATGCAAAATTATTCTAATATTTTTATATTGTATAATAATTTTTAGATGCGGAAGCATCTTATACTCGCGCCTTGTAGTGCGCCGTCCGCGCCGTCCGCACCGCTTCTCGAACATTCGACAGCTGACGCGCGCGCATGCGCCGTCGCGCCGTCGCCCACCATCTGTGCCGCGCGCGCTTCTCCTTCGAGAACATTCGGCAGCTGACAGCGCATGCGCCGTCGCGCTGTATATATACTCAAGGTCGGCGCTCGCTCGCTCAGTTGCCGCTCGTCGGTTGGTTTGTACGGCGCGTCGACGTCCAAGGTCGCGATGAAATGAATTCCAACGAATCCACAAACACAATGATCGACGTCCCTTCGACCAGCGCCGTCCTTTCGCATACGTGTGTACGTGTTCACTCATTTAACACCCCCTCCTACAACCACGTTAACCAATTTAGCCATCGACCCAAGTAAGTCGCAATTTAACACCCCATTTCACAACCACGTTAACCAATTTAGCCATCGACCCAAGTAAGTCGCACTTTAACACCCCGTTAACCAATTATATGCTCCGCATCCTCCTCAGTGTTCCCCCGAGGGAAGCTGCGGGCAATTTTTTTGCTTTTCAGCTGCTTCCTCCCCAACTAAAAATTAACTTCTGCTCGAATGTCTCATGAATGAAAACAAGAAACCACGCCAGGAAAAGCAATAAGGTGCTCCATTACAACAGAAGCGAGTATTGCTGTTGTTCAGTCTATAGCTGAAATTCTTTTTATAGGCACCAATGTGGATTTCGCGTGCGTGTTTACAGAGAATAATTGTGTTGTGCTACTTTTGTTATCGCAGGAAGCTCCTCCCAGAAGCAGTGCTAAAAGGATGTGAGCCACAAGATTCTTTCAACAAACGGATCAGATGCCTGAGAGCCACGGAGCGGCTGCTTCTGGCCTACACAGACAGTGCAGTCACTACACTAAAAATCTTGCAAAGGTGTGAGACATTCCTATGTTGCATAGAGTAGGCATGTTAATTGTCAGTTTTATAGCTTATAGGGATATGTCTGCAAACGTAATTCCCTGCACAGTGTGTTTTACATTCTCTAAAGGTGCCACTAGGCAGCTTTGGCTCTGTCTTTCTTTTTATCATCATCCAGACCATCTCGCTAATTTATACAGAGTGCTGCAGAAATCCCATTGTGTTAGTATCACAGAAACTTCATTTTGAAAAACAATTATGGTGACACCTTAAAGCCCGACCATTATATACTCTTCGCTAGCGAAGTGATGTGATTTTGCGTTGACTGATGATTGATAGATGTGTGGGGTTTAACGTCCCAAAACAAGCATAAGATTATGAGAGACGCCGTAGTGGAGGGCTCCGGAAATATCAACCACCTGGGTGTCTTTAGCGTGCACCCAAGTCTCAGCACACGGCTTACGACATTTCCGCCTCCATCGGAAATGCAGCCGCCGCAGCCGGGATTCGATCCCGCGCCCTGCGGGTTAGTAGCCGAGTACCTTAGCCACTAGACTACCGCGGTGGGGCGATTTTGCTCTGACTGTCGGTTTGTTCTCTCCGCAATATGAAATAGTGCTTGCTTTAAAATTACACCGTATAGATTGTGTCGTTATGAGGCGTGCTGCATATTTATTTATTTCACCTATGCCTTGCACAGTACTTCCTTACTATGCTGCTGTAGCACAGCGGCACATCAATGAGGCCTTGCTTACTTGAAGGCTGCATGTTGATTGCGCAATCACTGACATCATGCTTTGTTGCCATGTGACTGTAGTCATGATGGTAACGTACACGTTCCCCTCTTCACGGTGAGAACGTTGGAGAAGCCAAGTGAAAAACTGAAAACAGCTACAATGTGTGTTTTACTGGCTGCGACTTCATCATTTCATCATGTGAACACAGTATTTGTGGCAACATGTCCACAATTTAGAATTTTGCAGTAATCAGAAATTTCAGATGGTGGGATTGTTTAGTAGCTTAGTTTAGTAGCTAACCTCCCTGTCTTTCCTCATCTATTCCTCCTCCTCCTTAGTTCAGTAGCTCTGTTTAGTATCATGAATGGTCAGTGTATGCACTGCATGACTTTGTTGATTTATATTTTGCAATGCTCATCTGTGAAGTAGTCTGCAGCTCGTGTCAATATTTATGTGTTCATTAAATGAAACATTCTGTATGTTCCATTAGTACCATCAACAGCAAAAGTTTGCAGTACACGAAATGATCGGTGAAGCTAAATTCTCACTTTGTCTAAGAATGTAATTTTAAAAGAAATATTCCATGCTGCACTTCGCGTTCTGAACCATGCAGTCACCAGTCTAATTACAAGCGTTAAGTACCGACGTAGAGGAAATTCGCATTTGTTGTGTATTCAACATCTACCAAGCTTTTCCAGTTGATAGTACCCTCATGGATTTTTTATGACACTAGAGCCACGTCCTTTCTCCGCTTTTGCAGCTACATAGCTGGCAGTTCATTATTTTGCTGCTTTGTTTACCTAACTCCTACTCAACCAGCACATATAAATAGGTGTTTTAGGTGTACTTGCATGTTTATGTGTTTAATATTTTATTAGTCTCGGTCTTTGGGTTTTACTTTTTGGCGACTTAACTGCTGTTTTCAGAGCAATCTGTAGATAATAATATTGTCTCTGCTAAGCTTTCGTTCAGAAAGAAAAGCTGGACAGTTGCCGAGGTACATGGTCTGCGCCACAGCTTTCTAGGTTACCAGAAATAAGTTCTAGGCCAGATAATATGTGCCTTCCTGCTAGTTGCCCGTCTTGCTTTTACTTAGAGCTGTTTTCATAGTCCTAAACTTTATCTTACCTTGCTTACAGCTATGTTACCATGTGAACAACCCCCAAGTCGCGTGGATTTGATATTTAGGACAGCAGTTGCACTTTTGAAAGAGGCAAAAATGCTAGAGGCCTTGGTGCTTTTGAATTGACATTAACATTCAGATCCCCATTATTATTATTACATCAAGTGAACAAAGTGGTATTTATAGATTGTATACATTATTCAAATAAGAGAGGTGAGCGCTGCTTAGTAGGTTGGTATTCGTGTTAAAAAGGCAGGGCATGCAAACATGGACTTGAAAGAGTAGTCAGAACACCGCAAACACCAACTGAAAAAGTTGACATTAAGCTAGAAACGAAACAAGGCAAGTGAAGATATCGATCCAGACGGTATGCCTGTTGGTTTATGTGAGAGATAACTGCTCTGCATTTGATTTTTTCGTTGAGGTATTGATTTCTTCGTTGAGTTATTCAATGGTTGGCTCACACATGCACTACTACATGTGGCTATGCTAAGCCTGAACCATTAGATGCACTTCTTCATTTCTGTGCTTGTACGAAACAGCATGATTCAAATTTTGGCATGCATTTACGCCGTGATATAAAAATAGGTTTAATGATGGGCCTCTGGTTAACTGTGTTATGTGTTCTGTTAGTCTGCATTCTCACTGTCAGTTGACATTTGAAGTGTCCTGACTCACCTGCGGCCATGTTTCCAAGACCGGTCTTTTCAACATGTATGCATATAATGCGTATGTAAAATAGGTTATTGAGTGAGTATTAAGAAGTTAAATTTATGTTGAGTGTAAAATCTTGTTTCTGTTTTCTTCTGTTACACTTCTTGCTTAATAATGACTGAGCATTATTTTGGAGCCTGCTAATGGGGTATAGATATACATACATAAAGCAGTAGCTATTAGCTTGCTTTCGAGACCGCTACCTCATGAGGCCGAGAAAGTCAAGTTGTGTTACATGGCGCATGCTAGAAAACGGGAAATGTTTCCAAGTTCTTTGTTTTCTCGGCAAACACTCTACAAAAATTGGCCCAAAGGCAGACGGAAGGCAATACAGATGGACACACAAAAGCCATCGGGCTGCCTCAGAAACTGTGACTGAGCATTAACCTGTAAGTATTTGCGAGTTCATGGTCTTGTCATGTTAGTCAAAGAAGTGGTTTCTTGACCATTTGCAATATTTTCCGAAAGTGGTGCTTTGATGCTTCATTGTGGGAAGAAGTTGTTACAGCACTATTTTTGGGGAAAAAACTTTCTAATACGGCAGAGGCCTTTGAAACCATGTGCTTGATAATTGAGTTATGGGAGAAAAATAACTGACATAAGATTGTTGCTTTATGCTTTTAGCAGTCTTTGTTTCATTGTCAGCGAAATTTTACGGCTATGGTATTGAAATATATTTTGTTTCAATTTATGCTAATGTTAATTCTGAGGAAACATGGCAAAATGGTACTCGCCCATGACCCGCAGGTCGCGGGATTGAGTGAGTCCCTGCTGCAGTGGCTGCATTTCCGATGGATTCGGAAATGTAGTAGGTGGTAGAAATTTTTGGAGCCCTCCACTATGGCGTCTCTTATAATCATATGGTGGTTGTGGGACGTTAAATCCTACATATCAATCAAACCAAGCATGGCAAAATCCAGTGTTTTTTGTAAATTTTTTACAAGCGTGATTCTTCCTTACAGAACAAAATTACATTGTTTTATGGGCATTTCACAGGAGTTAAAAATACTTCTGACAATAAAAATTGAAGGCCCCTTCACCCATTTTTACTCTGGGTTCTTTGGCTGATAAGACAGTCATTTAAGCCTAAACGTAAAGAGTGACCAATAAATTGAGAAGAAAGGCTTACTCTCCACATCTTAAATTTCTATCAAACACTACATGTCAGTTGTCTTATTATGGCAGAAGTTAAGAGGATCATAGGTGGGGGGGCTTGAATGAGAGTCAAATTATTAAGGAAAGCTTTTTCTGGAGTCAATCAAGAATTTTCAAAATTTGGTTGATTTGAATGTTTCAACAAAAATTGTTTGTCTAAGTCGTGGCCGTAAACTTGATATGCTTTGCTGCCCTGGTAATTGGATGTCCTCTTGTCAAATCGCTGATTTTTAGAATCATGGGCATAGTGTTATAAACCTGTTGAGCAGCCAGATCCCTGATAAATATCTAGTCCTTTGCAGCTTAAGCTTTGCACCCAGTATCATTATAATAGAAGCATTTGTTAAAGTTGAGGATTTGTAATGAATGTGTGTGTATACCTGATAAAAAAATTATTGAACGAATGTTAGAGCTTGTTATTCGACAACAGAACTTTTCTTTACAGAAGCAGTAAACTGCATCAAGGTTGCTGCCACAGATTAGACAAACTGTCTTATTCAAACATTCGCTCAACAACACACTTAATTTAGCGATGACGCTCATTCAAACCCCCATCTTCATGTTAGCTCCTGTGGTAATGAAATCTACAACTGTCATGTAGTGTTTATTGGTTTTTTAAAAAAACTAGATATGCAAGCCGTGCTTCTTAAATAATGCTCACTGTTTGTGTTGATGCATTATTCATTGTCTTCATCAGGCTAATACCTCCACCATGATGTTATGAATAATGCAACATGTACCCATCCAACACTGTCACGCGCAGTGACAGAGTGTTGGATGGGGTGAGGCTACGAAAACGACAACGAAATCCTGATCCTCTTATCTCACAGCTCCTGTTTCTAGCTTCAGAGGTGCTGTTACAATATGTTGCCTGCCGCACGTAGGCCTATGCAGTGGTCTACAGTATGCTTTGTCTTGTGTAAGATTTCATAATATAATGCAAAATTTTTTTGTTCACCCCACATAACTCTCCATGCTGTTAGTAGTTACAGAAATTGTAACTGCTACACCATGGCACTAATTAAACGGAATTTTCTATGTTAGTCTATGAATTCTTTTGCAGTTATAAAAAAGTGCGTTTAACGTTGAGTTCTCGTCTAATATAGCAATAGGTCATCGTAGCATCCTGCTGCTTGTTCTGCATGTGATGTGTTCTTGTCCAGAAATACCGTCTGTTTTTGTGATTCATGAAATAGGGGTTTGCAGAGTTGATGTATGTAGTAGACACCATAGTGGTTTATACTCTGAACATTGCTGCTGCTACAATAGTTTTTTTGTACTTCCTTTTCAGATATAAAGAAAGAAACCAAGTGAAGCTGTTCATGGGCCATGCACACAGTTTCATAAGCGGGCTTTCAGCTCTTCTGACAATTATGTTTCCGAGTACATCTGCCAAAGTTGTGTTCAAAGAAGCGTGTAGTAGAGCATTTCATTGTTCATTTAACATGCTGCAGCAGGTATGACTCACACATCTGCAAGATACCGCAGCACGGTGCATAGACACAAACTACCCCCACATACACTCTGGATTTGTGGCTTAAGTATAAGTTGTTTACTCTGACCTTGCTTACCAATTAATAACAAAATGACATGAAAACTTTGCCTTCTATGCAGTTAGCGTTCTCAGTATACGCTGGCAATAAGTGTGCAAAGTTCAACCATGTCAACTGGTCACATATTTTATTGTAAACATTTATAGATAGAAGGCCGGGGTTGTTGGAAGCTGATACATGGTAACGAATGCACCGCGACTCCAAAAGTTCTGTTTTCTCACCTTTGTACACGAGGTGGCACAGTCAAATTGTTCAAGCTACAGCTATGTGTTGTCACTCAGCAACATTCAACAAGCTCTGTGTCAGAACATGTTGCATGAAAAACCTAAGCAACATCTTCTTTACGTTCTTTAAGTTTCGATGACTGTTTTTCATTTGTTATGCCCACGGAAGTTATGTCGCAGTTTTCGATTTATACTTTACCAATGACCTCACTCAAATCTTCAGTGCTTTTAGGTATATCTTGGGATATACGTTCACGAACCACACACCTGCGCATGATCGGAGGAATCTCTTCTACAAAGTACACTGGGGTATAGCAACGCCACCTCTATTGGCAAAATAGCAGAAAGAGTGCAAAGGTTTAAAGACTGCAAAGGGGGGAATGCTAATATTTCTACCAGTGCAGCTTGTTCCAAGACTGAGTTTAACTGGTGGACAACAAGGCGTAGCTTCTATATAAACAGTGCTTAAAAGTGGCTTGGAGACAAATTGAGGGGAGGGGGGGACTCGGAATGTTGGTTTATTTGTTGTCAACCTTTAACTTCCAAGAAAACATGTTCACTAGAATGAATATTGCTAAAGAACTGGTAAACCTTCACTGACTTGTTGCCAACATAAGCTGCAACTGCCATATGCTTAGATGGAAACACTTCTATGCAACTTTAATAATTGCAAGTCCAAGCAAACTTTTTACACTCATTCTTTCACACGTAGTTTGGAACATTTTTGCATGTACAGATTGCCTCCACAAAAAGAAATCTGCAAAATGGGGAAAGGGAGAATGTAATGTTAACTCAGCACGGGTAAATTTTTGGCCTTGTTGGTGTTAATGTTAAGCGTAGCACTTCAAATCACAAGGATGGGACATGCTTGTGTGTGTTCGGCCTGTCCCATCTTCGTCATTTCAGTGCCGCCATTAGCTCTATAAACATGTCATGTGCTTGTTGTGCCTTTGTTCACTGCACACTTCAATTTTGTGTTTTTTGTGGAGAGTTCAATTCGACTGGACTCCTGTTCAATTCGGTGTTGTGTACATAACAAACAGGTACTTTAAGGAGCTAGTCATGAATCACTGCACTAATTCCACAAAGTCATGCTACCTGTGCAAAACATATAGTACGTTTTAATCATTCTATGAACCCTGTGTTCGCTTGCAGATGAAGGTGTGCCCAGAAACAAAATTAACAGCGTGTCCAGCAAACAAAACTCCCCGTCAAGCAACACAAATTACTCACATTCACAGGCACGCGGAACATAGATGAAATCTTCCATTGCTATATTTTGCAAGCAGGCTGCATGGCAAGCTGTGGTGCGGCATGCTGTTGTGCAGAACAATACAGCAGAATGTTGCGTGGAACAATACAAACATTTTTGTATTAGTTGCAATAAGGTATAGAATACGTAATAACGCATTGTTCGAAAGAAATTGTATTTTGGTCACGGAATGATATCTGTGGCCTCAATTGTGTAACGAGTTCTGTGGTAACTGTGCTCAAGCACGACTTGCGTGAAGAGGCTACGTCCTAAGGAGATAGCTGTATTCTTGCTCGCGGAATTGTTCGGCACCGCTATACCTTCAGCATTCTCCTTGAAAAAGGGTCCTCAATTTTACAGTGCAGATTACATAAAAGACAGGCGTCCATATGACCAGAGCTATCAAATCTAATTCTCGGGCGTGAATTACTGAACTACTGAATTACTCTCACTACACCACTACAAAAGTTTGCTGCTTTTCGGCCTTCGTGTGGGACCTATAATATTGCACCGAGCCAGGACGCGGTAGATAACCCAAGAATGTTCAAATTATTTGAAGTCGCTCACTGCGTCGCCTCGCATAGTTTCCGCCATATTGTGGTGATGAACCAAGACAAACAACGAAGAGCTTGTGTTCTCTTTTGTTTCGCAAATAACGAGTGAAGTTGCCTGATTGCTATAGCTTCAGAATTGTTACATCCCGTGCCGCAGAGGCAGGCACCGTTTTGGCAGCAAAATAGAACTAGAATACGGTGGTGATAAAGAAGACCTAACGAACGCGCGCCTGTTCGTACTGGTAATAGAGTTCTGATCGCGACGAACAGACTACGGCCAGCTAAACCGCTCCCCTGTTAAAGAAGAAAATGCACACTATTGAAAGTAGTCACATTTAAGTAAACTTACGGCACAAAAACTGCAATGAAAAGGAAAAATTTTGTTGGGGTCAGACGCGCAAAACTATCAACTATGTTGTTTCTCAACATCATAAATTGAATGCGTTTACAGTTGCGTTGAAATATAAATGGCGTTGTAGTGGTCACAGGCGAAACAGCAGGCGACGCAAAACATGCGCATAAAATGAAAAAAATAAGAAGGGCGAGTTTCGTTCACATGCGAGCTATCAAATGCAAGGTATACTAATGATTTTTCTACATAAAAAAGGCCCGGTGGTAAATGTGAGAAAATATAAAAACAGGCACAGTCACGCAAGTAGCTCCACTACCTGAACATCTATTGATTTTTATGCGTAATTTTCGCGGTAACTACTCACCTTAACGTATTATATTTTCGCAATTATTCTCTTTCCTGACGTTTGATAACAAAAAAGACAAAAAAGTTCATAATTGTTATTGAAACATAAGATACATAAAAGGAATATTTTAAAAATAAAAAGTGACTTTTTTCTGCTTGTGTGTTTTCTGGGGGTGCTCCATTGTTCAGCTTTTCAAATGAACTATACAATGTATTAGGCATTGCCTAAGTTTAATACATAGTGATTCATAGAAAATTGCAAAAGTTCTTTGTTATCATAGGCCTATTTGAGCTTGAAATTTGTTCGCGGAGTTCGGAATGCTGAACAAACCAAGATTTTCCTAACGGAGCGTTGCTTATATCAATGCGCAGGCATGTGTTTTGTTCAATATTGTTATAATTAAACACACAAAACCGTCTCATGAAGCACTGACAAGCTGATAATGTTGCTGAGGTCGCAGAATGGGATTTACCCAGAGGTTAGTTATGAGTTTTTTTAACTTTTATTTTTCCAC
This sequence comes from Rhipicephalus annulatus, assembly GCA_013436015.1. Taxonomy (NCBI): domain Eukaryota; kingdom Metazoa; phylum Arthropoda; class Arachnida; order Ixodida; family Ixodidae; genus Rhipicephalus; species Rhipicephalus annulatus. Next base: position 12,890 of record WOVY01003484.1, on the reverse strand, counting down.
ATTTACATGAAAGACTACCTCTAATAACATTTTCTACACTTCTCTTGGCATCATTCTGTTCACAACATTGTTGAGTATAATAAGGGAAACGAGTCCTTACAATCACACTTCTTTCAATGCTTCGAACCGGAGGCGCCGCAAAATAAATCTCGGAAGTCGATAATTTGAAAATTAGATGCACTTTTATAACTTTTCCTGTGCCTAAAACTTTAGTAGGGTCAGTATTTCATTGTTGATCTAACAGACGCTTTTTTAGTGCTCTGATGCCTGAACTCTAGCAACTCACACTAACCAGAACTTTAAGAATTGATCGCAACAACATCCATTAAAAGCACCCTGTTCGTTTTATCTGTAAGTGGTTTCTTGGGATTCATTTCGGCTGAAAAAGATAAAGAACTTCACTAAGTTCACAAAGTTTTTAGCACGCAGAGAAAAATCAAGTATTTATTAACAATTCATAAGAGCACAATAACAAAATGACAGTCCGCATGTCTTCAGATGGACACAAGCAAAGACGGAGACACACTCCAGAAAGAGAACCTCGTGGTTGATACAACGTTTTTCTGTGGTTGAGAATAAAATGGTCTTGCCGCTTTTTACTTCATCACCTTGGTATTGCTTAGCAGTGTTGCACAAACACACTAGAATAAGCCACGACATCGATGATACCAAGTTTAGTAGACAAGTTCATTTTTTTCCTTCAACTTTTCATTTCAAGTATAAAATTTGTGCGGGATCTCCAGTTTGTACACTGTGAACAACACTAATTCGGCACTTGTGAACGTCTTGCAAAATAAACAAGAAAACTTACTTCACAAGAGTTCTTGCCCCCCTAAACTCTTTGTTCGGCCTTTGACAACAAACACCGTAGGAGGAAGAGGCTTTATTTGTCCTATTGAGCACATTGGTCTTCAATTGGATCAAGACAACTTAGACAATACCTTCACTGTAGATTTACCATATTAAGTATAACTGGGCCTGCTTAATTTTATTGGTAAGATGTTTTGATGGATAAAAATGGAGGCGCTGTAACTAAAAAAATTTTTATAGAGTGACCGGACCACCACTGACCGGACCACATGCCTGTACATGATAACGAAATTTCAGGTGACTCTTTAGTAGCGCCTGTGCAAGAAAAGACTGCGAAAAAGATATAAAAAGTTTTGTCTATATTTTTTTTACCATTTGGGCTCAGATGGCAAAATAATATTGGTAGAGTACAACACAAAATTTTCGGCACACACAACACTGCTCTTTGTCTGCAGATGTACTGAAGCGGCCACATGGGCGTCCTTTGGTCCAGATAGTGAAGTCAGATTTATTCTAGATTTTATTGACAAGGAATGGTTGCCCTGTAACGCATTCACGTCGTGGTATGACAAGAACTGATATCAAGGACGCCTGAAAAACTACTGAGGAGAATTGTACGAAAGCACCATCACCTATTGCATTCAGAACTGCAGCTTATCCCACGCGTTATTGTAAGTATGATTCCTTCTGTAGTATGTACTGTGGTGTAAGAAAAATAATGGAAGTGTTCCCACTCGGCTCCACGGCGAGTCTAGATTGTGTTCAGTGCTTTAGGTCTCTCTAGGTTAGACGGATGAACGAATGGTTGCTGTTGGCGTCCCCATTACAATGGGGTGTTGACAAAGATTTCAGCAGGTTTGGCGAAAACTAAGACCACACAATTACTTTTTCCTTTTTTTCGATCTTTAGCAACTGGTTCGGTTATCGTCTGTTATTCACTTCTATCGCATACGTTTCAACTTTCCGTCATTTTTTTAAAACCCAATACAACATGGAGGCTCGTGCCCAAACGTAAACCTAGGTGACCATCTGCAGATTATATCAAAGCATGCTTCATCGTTTTATTAGCTTGCCCACAGTGTATTACCTACATGCATGATTTATATCGTTTCAGTGAATTTCGGTGCAGTCCAATATACCCTTTGATTTAACATACAGATCCTTGTTACATAATCTTTGATTGATTACCAGATTGTTAAAGAACTGAGGGTAACAGCATATTATAAATATATTGAAAAATCGCACAAGCCTTGTGAAGAAATACAAGCTTTAAATTGATAGAAAAAATTCTTAGAAACTGTGGCAGCTCTGTTTATATTTTGTCGTATTAAGAAAATGTAAAATTACGAGTATGTATATCTTCCAAATTGTTTTTCAGTGATGACAGCTTTATAAATACGGCATTCGGCGTGCAATTTAGGCGGACCTTACCAGAGTGACATGCAAAGCATGGTATTTTTTGGTGTGCTTGGTTAAAAACCACAAAGACTGTGCGCGCAACGATCGAAGCATAATATGCCTGAGTGTTCAGGAAGCTTCATGTCTGTGTGATGATTTTTTCAGGTTGCGTGCATGATGAGGACACCCAAGATTATTCAAAAGCTTGCGCGACCAGCAGAAATAAGGCTGGAAAGTATGACGCCTTGTCGGGGCTCTGTTCACCGCTATCATTGTACAGTGTGTTTTTGTGTAGCCTAACTTTGCTTTCCTAGCCACAAAGTTGGCCCTAGGAAGTGTTCTATCTTGTACATAGCGCCTCCTGTCCTGGTTCACGTCAAAACCCCATGGCAATATAGAACAAGGGCCGACCCTGCGATGTGGTGTCATGTATATATGCATACTAGAAAATCTTTCAGCACTCGTTGGGCTAAAGAGCTGCGGCCACACGTGCCAGAATATTATGTATCCTGGCTTTGGGCTCCATGTCAATGCTCATAGCTTGTTCACCTCATTGAGATTCATGTTGTCCTCAAAATGAAAACAAGCAGAGATTAGTACGCACCGAAGGTATATAGGCTCGATTTGCAGCACTGACAATTTTAGTGTATGAGCTTATCGGATAACTTTCTCTAAGGGCAAGGGTGGCTAAGCGCAACTTGGTTTTATAGAATACGTTGAAGAAGACTTCTCATAGCTTCACAAGAACAACAAGTAAGAATTAGGATAATTCTTACTCGTCGTTGTAGCAACGAGAGTTTTGTTCCTTTGCACCCACGCGGATTCTCATTACCAGTGGCGTTAGTGAAGTGTGTCTGACCTCAAGCATTTAGCAAAAAACACACACGTGAAGAGAAGCAGAATTTTTAATTCATGAACAGTAAGAGCATAATCATACTGGGATTATGCTTTAGCTGCAGCATCGCTACGACAATTTCAAATAAGAGAACAGATGTGTTAGCTTCTCAAAAATCCTCTATATGGACTTCCTCTATATGGACTTCCTCTATATATATGGAATCCTCTATATAAAATTCCCATATATGGCTACATCAGCCATGAGCATATCAGGCTTTATATAAAATCCCACATATGGGCCTCATATAACCTGATATGCCCAATTCTTGATGTAGCCATATATTGGTCCTTATACAACCTGATATACCTAATTCCTTGAATCTCCAAACATGGGTGTTGCTTTAAATGACCATATATGGGCATCATCTAAACTTGGCTATATACAGAAGCATCTATATAAGGCTAAACATGGCCTTATATAGTTGATTCTAACCCTATATAGATACGTTCATATATTAGATATTCAGATTATTATTCTGTACGTGTTGAGCTTGTGTCGCCGACATAAATTATAGCTTAAAAAATCATTCTTCAGCTAGAAATATAGCGGCTTGTTGTAAGGTCTGCATTCAGTCACCATAATCTTCAAAACAAAGGTAGTACATATCCCCTCAACATTCTTGTTCAAGTTATCCTCATTATATCTCGAGTTATACTCAAAAAGTAATTGTTAACAAATGTAACTTGGCAACATAAAGTTTCTGGTGGGCACATGTCACTTTTAGTCCATTTTCTCTGAATGAATACATTCTTTGTGTTTAAATCTATTGCTTATTTATTGACACTTTATTTACTTATCTTTTCACTTCATTACCCAGGGCACCAATTGACATTACCGTGGATGAGCGTTTACAAAAAGTAGAGCACAAAAAAGATGCATAGTCATTCAAAGTTGCCTTAATCACAATCTGCAACACAAATTCATATATCAGTAAAAATGTAACACATCCAAGAAAAATGCAACACACTATTTCTAACACAGAATAAAACAAACATTTTGGATAGTAGAGGCAATGCTAGAAGGCAGTTGGTTCCAATCCCATATTCTTGGGTAAAAAATAATTTTTAAATATGCCAGTCTTGCAAGTGATTTTTTCTTATCTTGAACCTATGGTCAACACGGTCTGAGACATAGTAGTTGGCAGGTAAATATTCGCTTTATCGATTCCGACTTGATAATTATAAACAGCATAAAAACCCAATATGAGTTTCATAAAGAGGTTTTCCACAGTGCGTTTTTTAAAACATTTTTGCGCGCCAATAGAGCTTCCATAGTGGGTCAAAACAAATATTTACTTGCTGTTGACCGTATGAACTGCGTGTGCATTGAATAACTTAAATGAGTTGATAATCAACCTTTAGGAGTTTGGTGAAAAGCGATTGGTGTGCAAGCTTCTCATGTACAAGTATTGTGAGTAGGAATCGCCTATAGCATGACTTCTAAAACTGGTGTCTATAGGCCTCTGTGAGCGTGGGAACGGAGGCTCTTAGTGATATTTCTTCCCAACGGGACACTAAAAAATGCCTTTTGTAAACGTAACACACTTTCCGTTCTGCCAATAATGCATCATTAACGCAACAGCGGAAAAGAGTTCATTCCGCAGAAATTCTGGCGTAGGCGTCTGTGGCTCTCAGTGAAAAGTCGTCTTGTCCATGACCAAAAATTGAGAGAATGCAATTACAAATATTATAAATTTTTGAGTTTCAGTGATGATCAAAATCATGCAGGTCATATGCATGGCAAGCAAGTAATCTACCTCACAGCTATGCGTCTGCTTGGAAACAAAGCCTTCATAAGTTCCTCTGGGTGAAAATGCAATAAAATAACTGTCATGCTTAACAAATACACGCATCCTGTCTACAGGTTTCACAACACAACAGTTAATAGCGCAGCAATATTACATGATACAAGCGTGCATTGTTGACGGGCATCACAACACGTTATTACCAACGTGACTTCGTGGTCTAAAGACAGCAAACCGTTACAAAAAGCACACAAGTTAATACGCTTATTCTCTCAAGATTGCGTAGTGGGTGCTTAAAGTTTTAAAACATTTTACACACATAATAATGAGAAGCACGGTCTGCTGGGCGTGTTGGTAATTCATCTTAACTGAGTTGCGCGAAAAAATTTGAAGTGCAAAAAGAAGACACGTGGACACAGCGCACACTAACAAATGAAATTTTGTTGGAGGAAAACAGACTTATATATGCGATAACGAGAACATGTGAGTTGGAAAAAGGAATAGATGAGCTATTTTTAATTGTGCAAGTTGTAATTTATTCTTGGTCATGCCGCACGCGATAAAATGAGAAAAATACAAGACAAGTATATATACATCAAAATATTTATGAAAAGTACAATAACACGAAATCCATATTTTTTCGGTGTAGAGCTTTCGATTAAATAGAGCACTTTCTGGAAGAAATAATAAAAGTGTTGTTGTGTCACGTAAAACAAAAGAGCCTAATGACTTAACCACAATTAGTATGAAGTTATTTACTCAGGAAGCATGCAATGCGCTATGTTTATTAGTTATCATAATATTGGCAAACAATTTGCGAAAGTAATCAAAATGATGAACTTACCTTAACATTTAACCTAGACTTGTCTTTCAAGGAGCCTGTTAATCCTGATAAGCTATTCACACCTTGAAGCCACCAGGTACATTCGTACTGCTTTTGAAAGAAGTTGTGAGCGAACGCTTGCCCGAAAGCATGGGTGTCTATTTTTTTTTCGCACCATAAGTTGACGATCGCCAAATCAGCGGCGTACACACGCACTCAAGAACACTTCCGCCTCCGTCCACAACTTTGGCACATACAGCGAAGTAGATTGCTGAGAGCTGCATGATTATCTTGTGTAAATTGGAGCAGTAGTTGAACACGAAATAAGAGCAAGAGGAGTGAAAGTGACAAACTCGATCAGCACTGCACCCATGACTCCGACGAGCGAAAAGCAACAATAGCGCGGATAGATACAGTGCAAGCTTGACAATGTAAGCTACATTATCCCTTGAGATAAATGATTTACGCGCTTTTCCACGGAACTAAATTTTCCTGGGCTTATCGGCGAACGAAGTTTCATTTCTTAACAATTATTGATGCAATACCATTACCATATGACTGAATATTTACACAAACTATTTTATTCGTCATTACTTGAAATGGGCTGCGACACTTTTTTTCCTACTGTGCAGACCGACTGCTGTAGGCAACGGCTGGGCTGGACGGCACCTACGTGTGCTTCTTCGAACAACGTTCTCCGAATTTTCGACCCCTCCTACTGGCGCCCTTTTTTGTATTTTTACTTTGTGCACCCCTTGCAAACTTGCCAACAGCTGCAGTTTGGTAAGGCGAGTTTTGGGACAATGGACGACAACTTCCGCCCGCGGGCCCAGAAAGCTGCACATGCACTACATTTCAGACAGGTATTCCGTGAAGCTGAAATCACTGCTTCGCGTACGCTGGCTACCAAGATGCGTTGCTGCCAGATTTTCACCTTATCTCTCAAGCATTTATATAAAATAATAATAATAATAATAATAATATATTAAGAATAAAATATAATATTATCAATATTTTTATTGATGATAATATAATATCCTTATTCAACAACCAATCATCAATCCACCACCTTTAGCGTATCCAGGAACAACCATAGGGTTTTTTGTGCTGGCACACGCAAAAATAAAACAAAGTTAAAAAACAGTAAATTACAGACTCTCCACAAAAAAGCAAATCAATAAAGTGAGCAAAATTGTGCAGTCGGAAAGAAATGAACGCACAAGGAGAACAACAAATAAAACAGTACATATTCATGTAATGGGACTGAAAATAATGTGGAATATACGCAACTATGCAGAAGGCATCCTAAATGATGGAAAGCGAAGAATCTGTGCCTGAGCAAATCTACGTTAGGACAGGGCCGCCCTCACTGACAAAAAAATTGACTATAGAGTATAAAAAACATAACAAATTAAGAAAGTTGACTTTGCAGAGATTCGGTATTCTGAAAAGGATAGAGTGTTGTAAGAAGCTGGCAGGTACATGCAATGGTTGATTCTCTCTTACGCGGAGTTTGAAAATGATTACAACTGAGAAGGGCAGAATATCTCACCCTAAACTAGATTGTAAAGAAATAACAGCTCAGCGTGATTTGGTCGGCCTCTAAGTGCCGGCAAAGAAAATATTCTAGCAGTGTTGAAAAGATTCTTGTGAAACGATGAGGGCAAGTGCTTATGAATATTTTCTGGACTTACCCAGTGGCGTTACTGCTGCACTTAGCAAGGGCATTCCAGATCAGATATGCATATGTACTCAAGTTGAGCACGACAAATCACAGTGTAGAATATGTAGAAGGCTGTAGGAGAACCGGATTCTCGAGAACTATCCTGCCAACAGGGAGAGAACAAAGGCCTCGATGGCAGCACATTTGATGCAAGTAGACAAAATTTCGCATGCTATCAAAAAGAACACCAAGATTATTGGCCTCATCAATCTTACATAACAACACAGTATTGACATAGCATGGAACCAACACGTAGGACGTTTTGTGAGATACAACAACAACAACAACAACAACAACAACAACAACAATAATAATATTATTAATAATAAAATTAATAATAATAATAATAATAATAATAATAATAATATAATAATAATAATAATAATAATAATAATAATAATAATAATAATAATAATAATAATAATAATAATATACTCTCAAAGGATTCTAACATGGCCAAAAATATCTGGTCACATTGACGGAAATGGTAGTGTCCGGGTGCCCATGAGTCCGTGTACGCGAGTGTGTAGTTGCGCATTTTTGTGGGTATGTACCGGTATACATAATTTATAAGTAAATGCACCACAGTGTTCGTGTTAAAAGGATATGTTCGCAAGCAGATTTAATTATTATGCGGCTGCATCGCAAAGTTCTGTTTACATACTCTAGAATTTGCTTACGCATCACGCCAGCCCTCATTCACAAATTGTGTCATAATAATTGTATTCGGAATATGACGAAAAGTGTGGAACGAGAAGTATCGTAACAGGAAAAAGAGTGTTTACAAATACGGAACTATATATATTATTCGGCGAAGGAGAGTACAATATACTCTACTATGGAAAAGCTTTGACCTATCTTGGTACCGAAATCCTGAGCTACGTGTTTATAAATATTAGTTAACGATGCACTGCTACATATTGAGTGATTTGTGGGGTTTAAACAACCCAAAATTGCCACATAGTTATAAGAGACGCAATAGTGGAGGGCTGTGGAAATTCAACCACCTAAGGTTCATCAACCACATGATGCAAACGCCGCTGTTCTTATTAATAGAGCACCAAACATGCGTGGACAACAAGCTTAAGTTGCCCCACAAAACCTCAATTCTCAATCTGGTTGTACTGCAGAACAGTGGAACGCATCCAGATCACTGTATTCTTAACGCAGACATTGAAAACTGTCGAAGACTGAAATGATGCTTCCATTCTATTCTTTATTCAAACATTAACATGGTGCAAAAGCACGAGAAACAACCAGATTTGCCTTTAAGAGTAAAATTTGAGGGCGATTGGGCCCGCTCAACATAGAAATTCGGTTTTTGGTACAGGCCTCAGCCGTGAGAGCGAAGCACCTAACTTTTGGCAGATATATTATTGTTGGACCTTTCAAAGCGGAGACCAGTGGTGGTTAAATGGCCACGGTGGTGGCATTTCGCTAAGTGTGAAAAAAAGCAAGAAAAACAGCCATGCAATTTCTTTATTATATGAAGACAAAAAAGATCTGTTGTCTCCCACTGTGTCATGATTCAAAGTTTTGTCATGGCATTTCAAATAATATCATGTCATGGTACTTCAAACCCATAATTTTGTGTCCCTTTGGCTTAAACTATTGAAATATTCTCTACTTTTTGAGTGGCTCCTCTTCTAGCCTGGAAAATCGTTTTAAGACTTACGTCGCACTGCAACACTCATTTACGCATGTTACGTGATAGGTAATTCCCTACTCTTGGGCTAGCTCCTACACTAGCTAAGGAGGTAAGGTGTTGAGGTTCGGAATCGATGTCCCTCGATGACTTGAGTGCTCGGTGGCAGCAGGGGAAAAAAAGCCGTGGTCCGGTGAAAGGACGCATCAATGCGGCACTTAGGCGCCTGCCCGGGTCTGAAACCCGAATTTCCGCTCTTATATTACATCCAAACAACCTCTTTTCCACTCTCGGTGGAACAAAGGGTCTCCACACAAGCCAATCGCACGAAGGGGCTCACATCGCCACAACCAATCGATGAAACACCTTCAAAACAGACTGTGCATTGGTAAAAAATCACAGAATATCCAAGAGTGCATGATGATGAGTAGGGCGAAGCATCCGTCATCCGACCGTGTTTCCGTCCATCTGTTCTTTCTTGCTTCGTTCTGTCTGTGCGTGCGTCTGAGAGAGCATCATGCGTTCGTTGCGTCCAACTGTACGTCCATGCGTCCTTCCATGCCTCGTTGAAGTGTCAATCCCTGCGTTCATCTGTGCGTCCATCCGTCCATCCGTGCGTGCGTCCATCCGTGCGTCCGTACATCCTCCCATCTATGCACCAGTCTCTGCGTCAACTCGTGCATCTCTGTCTGTCCGTCCGTGAGTCCACCCATCCGTTCCGTAGTTCTAGTGAACACTCCAGGCACCACCTTCTGGCATCTTTTCAGGATATATTCACTGCATATGTACCACCATTCAGCTCATATTACGAAGACTAAATGAGACGTGGCACGGCCGGCCTAGAGGAGCGGCACGCGCGCACTCTCTTATGACCTGCTCTTACTATGTAGTTTCACACACCTTTTAACCGCTGCTAGTTCATGGCTCTGCTGCCTAATCCTCACTAAGCCTTGCTAAAATTGAAGAGGTTACGGCCAGCGAGCTTAAAAGTGGCAACCTTTACTGCCCAGATGGTGCTCGAAGCGCGTCCCCCTGCTCCAAGTTTTATATAAAGCATCCAATTCAAACAAAATTTATTGAGAATAAGTCACCGATATTTGTTTTGGTAGGGTTATTTTATCGGAAACAACTATATATTTATTTATGATTACGTGCGCGGTTTTCTTGTCAATTCAAATAAGTGCGCGAGGGCCGCTCCTCCAGTCCAGCCGTGGAGGTGACTGCGTACTACTACTACCCACCTACTACTATACTACTAACTACTACTACTACTACTACTACTACTACTACTACATACATACATACAAACATACATACATAAATCACGGACTCACGACCCACGGATCAATGGGATACTGAACAAATTATGGAAGAAATTGAGAAACTTCGACATACCACTCAGAAGATGCCACTGCTTCGATAAACGGAGTTTGTTTCTCCTATTTTTGAACAGTGTTTATATATTTGATTAATTGTGAGCGCGCGGTGACTGCTCGCCAGCGAAAGCAGTGACGTCGAACTCACCGAAGCGTACGCAGGATGTACGTATTCTTGTCCTTCTCTTCCTTTTCTCCTCTTATCATTTCACTCCACTCTTTTCCTTCCACAAAAGCGCAGGCGCTTTGCCCCAGCAAGAAGCATTGTTCGCTGCTGTTGCTGTTCATACCTGTACTAGGAACCGAAGTAGAAGATGAGCGAGTCGACAGGCGTGGGCGATGACTGGTTGGCTTTCCAGTTTCGGGTGAGTTTGATGTCACCAAACGTCACCCCCTCTAGTTCATTAAGCAGCCGCCAGATGCGACAGTTTGTAAAAAACGCACTAAATTCATTATTTTCCTGTAATTTCTGCTTGGAATGAAGGTTGTCTCTATATTTCGTGATCCAATCTTTATATTTGGCTGGAAATATTGCGGTAACCTTGGGATAGGCAAAATCGGATGTATGCACTAGGGGATAACTACCAATATGAATAGGATAGAAATAGCGGAGGAGTTTTACAGAGACCTGAACAGTAGCCGGGACAAACACAACTTTAATACTTTAATAACTAGCAGTAACCCAGATGACACCCACCAGTAATGATAGAAGTCCGAAAAGCTTTGGAGAGCATGCAAAGAGCAAAGCTGCTGGTGAGGATCAGGTAACATCAGATCTGCTGAAAGATGGAGGACAGATTGTGTTAGAAAAACTACCCACCTGTTTACGAGGTGTCTCCTGACGGTAAGAGTACCAGAGTCTTGGAAGAACGCCTAACATCATCCTAATACATAAGAAAGGAGATGACAAGGACTTGAAGAATTACCGGCCGTTCAGCTTGCTCTCTGTAGTATACAAGCTATTTACAAAGGTAATTGCTACAGAGTAAAGAAAACATTAGAAGTTCATCAACCAAAGGAACAAGCAGGATTTCGAACAGGCTACTCAACAATCGACCACATTCATACTATCAATCAGGTAATAGAGAAATGCTCAGAATATAACCAACCACTATATATAGCCTTCATAGATTACGAGAAGGCGTTTGATTCAGAAATATCAGCCGTCATGCAGACACTGCGGAATCAGGGCGTCGATGAAGTATATATAAACATCCTAGAAAATTATACAGGAGATCAACTGCCATAGTGCTTCATAAAGAAGCAACAGAATGCCAATCAAGAAGGGTGTAAGGCAGGGGGACACAATTTCCCCAATGCTATTTACCGCGTGCTTACAGGGGGTTTTCAGATGCTAGAATGGGAACAGTTAGGATAAGAAGTAATGGAGAGTACCTTAGTAACTGCGCTTCGCCGATGACATTGCATTGCTGAGTAACTCAGGGGACGATTTGCAACTCATGATTACGGAGTTAGACAAGGAGAGCAGAAAGGTGGGTCTTAAAAGAATCTGCAGAAAACGAAAGTAATGTACAACAACCTCGGAAAGAGCAGCACTTCAAGTTGTAAAAGACTATGTCTACTTAGGGCAGGTAATAACCGTGGAGCCGAACCACGAGATTGAAGTAACTAGAAGAATAAAATTGGGTGGAGCACATTGGCAAGCACTCTCAATTATGACAGGTAGATTGCCACTATCCCTCAAGAGGAAGGTATATAACAGCTGTATCTTGCCGGTACTTAGCTACGGAGCAGAAACCTGGAGACTTACAAAGAGGGTTCAGCTTAAATTGAGGACGACGCAGCGAGCAATGGAAAGAAAAATGGTAGGTGTAACCTTAAGAGACAAGAAGAGAGCAGAGTGGATTAGGGAACAAACGGGGTTAAGGATATCATAGCTGAAATCAAGAAGAAAAAAATGGACATGGGCCGGGCATGTAGCGCGTAGACAGGATAACCGCTGGTCGTTAAGGGTAACTAACTGGATTCCCAGAGAAGGCAAGCGGGTTAGGGGGAGACAGAAGGTTAGGTGGGTAGATGAGATTAAGAAGTTTGCGGGTATAAATTGGCAGCAGCAAGCACAGACCAGGTTAACTGGCGGAACATGGGAGAGGCCTTTGTCCTGCAGTGGACGTAGTCTGGCTGCGGTGATGACGATGATGATGATGATGATGATTGCGCAAAATGTTTTACTATCCTTTAAAGAACTTCGCACCTAAAACTACGTTACCAAATCCAACATGCGAGGGGATAGGTTCTACGTGCAAAGCGTGCTGTCACTTTGTAGAAGACTAGTAGAACTAGCTTCGTAGAAGCCTCATTAAGCACGATCAGCACATGGTCAGGCCCTGTGTCAAACAATGTGTACATGCGACAGCAAGGCGCCCCGCCATCTCAAGAACACTCGGTAATGACGTATAGCAGGGGTGGGGGAGGAACAAGTTTATCTGCATGCTCGAAAAGCCGTATTGAC